>JADFUC010001348.1:0-399471 GCA_019722365.1 Lithospermum erythrorhizon
AGCCTCAGCCTCACTTCGACTCAGATTCCTGGCTCTACTCTCGATACGGTCTCAAAACCAGTGGTTCTCAAGAACAGATTCTCGTGTTAATAGATGACTGATCTGCCTTTGACTGATCTCCGGTCTACTGCATTTGACGGACTTATCAGATATGTTTGCAGCTGACTCATTAACACCGAGACTGTGAGTCGGATGTTTATACCTTCAAATGGGACTTTTGGATTTGATAAGCTTGACCTCATGGGATCTTGTACTGATACAGACTCGATTTTAACTCCTGAAATTGCGTTGTACTGAGCTGACAAGAATAAGTCATTGAAGAACGTCGCTCTTCGTTTACTAAAGTCGTCTTTAAAGAAATTGTCACTTTAGAAAACAGACTTTAAGGATACGAATCTAATTTTTTAATTTAAATGGTGATTTTACCACTTGATTTAAGCTTCTGAAGTTATATCAATTTTAAGCTTCACTACGCTGTTCTTTAGTCAGTTTGTCAAGTCATAGAGCTGACGATCAAGATGCATGCTTAACGTCTAACCTTGTCAATTTATACCGATCAACTGGGGATAGGGCCTTAGCAACAGAAAGCCTGCCTAATCCAACATGTGGACCGAACGCCGCCTTATTCCTATATCTAGGATTTAACGAATCAAACCTCAAATTTATCAAAGTGCTCCTCCAAGTTTATGAATAATCGTAATATATAATTTCATCCTCAATATCGAAGCTGCTTCGAGAAACTTACGCGATTCTCATTAGATTTTGCTTCAAACTTGAATGACATTGGCGCTTATGCACAATCCTTGATTTCGTGATCCTATTAAGCGCTTACCCTGAGGCAGTTGCTCACCACGCGCGCTTCTTTCGCGGTCTTCAAAGATTTAACTTAAATTTCAAAGATTCTTCTCTAAATTTTCTTCCGATTTTGTGTATTTTTGGGATGGAATTTCGGTCAAAAATAAGTGGCGAGTTGGGGGTATTTATAGTTTCTCGGCCTCAAACGCCGCTTCGATCGACCGGTTTGATTTCAGAAAAAGGATTACGATTCGACCTGAATTTCGGCGCAAAGATTCGACCGCCTACTTACTCTTAAATTAGCGGCTGTGTATTTTATTTTGCGATCCTCTTTGAGACGGAAGTTAAGGTTCCGGTTCTTTTTGCGGCCAAGCAAGATTTCTATATCGCCCCGACCTTTTGTTCGATTGGTATCGCACAACTTTTGAAATACTGATTAACCATAACTTGCGAAATTGATTTTGAAATCCACAAAACTTCATGGAGTCTTCATTTTAAACCCCGTGGTTTATGTATCTTTTCATTTCGAGCCACGCTAAGCCAAGCGTCACATTTTAATTAATAAAATTAGGTTTTCGAGCCTGATTTTATCTCGAAATTTAAATGCTAGCCATTTCGGAATCCTCAAGCTTTCAGTTCGAATCTTCAGGCTAATTAACGTAAACCCTTATTCTTTGACTTCATTAATTCCGCGCCGACATTTTAGAACCCTCGCTCGTCCGGGCGATTCGACTAACACTTGTGCTAATTGTAACCCTAATCAAATACGCAGTATTTTTTTGGGAGGCTCTCGACCCTTAATTAACTTGATTAATTTTTAATAAATTTAATTATTTTTTTATAAATTTTCGATGTCTACACCTAAGAACATGGACATACACTAAAATTAATGAATATGGCCAGCTGTTATTAAGAAACATTTGAACTACATTATTGGTGTTTAAAAAAATGCATCTATAAGGATTAGGTATTTCAAGGATTATTATTAATTTTAGAGTATACCTCCAGTTGGTTCCCTATGTTGATCACGAAGGCATTTGAAAGTGCCTCAACAGTAAACCATTCTCCATCCTTCATCATCATCCAGTCTCCACTAATATATTTCCTCGATGTTAAGCCAGAATAAAGCCTGATCCCTTATGTTTTAATAACCCACACAAACTCTCGGATCTATGTGATAATTGTTGGCCGATAATAGCTGAACTTCATTCATATCCTTCAAGTAGTTAGCCCCAAGCCCCAGTCCTTCACATATCAATTTCAGTATTCTTGAACTCAACCTTCTTATTCCCAAAAGATATGTTGCCATCACCTCTAGTTTGAATTAGAAAAAATGAAAAATGTGTAAATTACCTTCAATATAGTCATTATCTCATAAAAAATGCAATGAATTGATGTATGTACCTATCGTTGTCTAGCTCAGTAGGTGAGACATCAATCAAGAAAGCATACATACGTGCACTTGAGTTCATCATTGTTTATCTATCATAAAATTCTTGTTTAATGTGATCCCAATAAGATACATATGCAATATGTTTTAATTTATGGTGGTACGCATTTAATAAGGACTCATGCTTGATTTGGAGAGCGTTAAGGCTGGGAACCAATTATTCATAACAGTATGCATTTGTGGATAATGGTCAATGACTTTTAGATAAAGAGCACGAAAGAAATTATTGGAGATAAATAAGAAAAATGTACTATAAAATACGAAGGGTGGACATAATAGTTTTTTGAAAAATTAATTCTAGCATTTTATTTTACAAAAACTAGAGAGTATAACTACTTAAGATTTGGAATTTATTTTTCGTCATCCACCCATTAAATCTTCAAATGGACCATGCCCCATCCAATCACTAATCTTGCTTTGATTTAAGATTTGGAATTTCAAGTAAAAGCAAACACAAAAATAATTGGATCATTCGAGTTTTCAATATCTCAAAGTTGACTTTCCTTATCAAAACGTTTTAGCCGTATGTAGCCCAAATGGACAATTAAAACATAAACATAGATCTTGATTGCTTACCTATATCTAGAAGGTTTTTCAGGCCAACGTTGCATGCAATCTTCCAATGGATGAGAAGAAAGTTTGATATTCTCCCTCCATAAATGAACACCATCATCATTTGCATAATCAGTGCTACTCAAGTAAAGCCAACCGTTCTCCTTTCCTTTATATACCTTCTCCTCAACTGGCTGGCTGAAAAATTCCTTCAAAACGCTAATTGTCTCCTTAATCACTTCTTCAGAAAATCCATGATTAATTACCTATACATGAATATTTTATTTAAATTTGCAATAATCTCATCTTATATTGAAAATTTTATAGAGTTTAGGTAAATGTTTATAAGGTTCTGGTCACTCCCTCAACAAATTACATGAAAAATGAATATGTGGACTTAATGACTCAATTGGCTTAACAGAAAATGATGACAATAAACTTACCTGGAATCCTCCGAATTCTTGACAAGATTTCAAGATTTTTTTTATGGTTTCTTCCTTCTCTTCGGAGGAGTGATCTAACATGGAAAGATTTATCACAGGAAATGAATTTTGTTTGTTATTTTCAGTTTCAAAATTACCTGGTCTGAATTGTTGGGGAAACTTATACTCTTCAGGAACAGCATCTACATCAAACCATCTTGAAGCATTAATATTGTTGTCCAGTAACAAAGCCATTAGAGAAGATTAATGTTTATTGTAAGTGGACACTAATTTTAATACATCTGTATATGTACTTGGTCATGTATTTATTATATAGAATCCTGTCAGACTACCTCACTAATTTGTGTAGTCAAAGAAGCCATAATTTAATACGCCATTGCAACATAATCGGATCCATGAGTCCAAATTTGTTGATGTATTATTTAATTTTTTTTTTAAATTCAGAAAGTGATTTTTATCCTATTAATTAATCAAAAATAAGTTTATTCAATGACTCTATTAATTAAAAATATATATAATTTTGAATCTAAATACTACGTAACAATCAAAATTGATAAATGGCAAAAACTAAACTAAAAAGATTTATACCCAAATAATTAATAAAAATGTTAACAATAAGCAAATTCACAGATCAATAACAATTAAAAAAGATGATTAATAATTAATAATTAAAGAAGATGATTAATAATTAAAAATTAACATGTCAATTAGCCAATTAATCCATTAAATAATCAATATTTAGATTATTCAACTAATCAATTTAGATTAACATGTCACATGTTGCAGTATGGTCCCTGGGACAATAGGGTAGAAAGTGCAAAATTTATCACTTTCGCGGATCATAATGCAACACTTGTGCAACTTTCGCGGAATAATTTGCAACAATATAATTATCCGAGCTCAAAACAGCAACTATCCTAACAACCACTAGCTCATTTATGTTATGTTGTTTTGTTGGATAAATCTAGTGTTGAGAAAAACTAGTATTTCATATTACTTTAAAAATTTAGAAAAAAATGTGGGGTTCATATTTTATAATTGTAATGCAAACAAGAATTTTTATTATTTATTTAAAGGGGTACAAAATAAAATTTTAGAAAAATTCCTCAATGTAATAAGTTTTATCTGTCTTAAGAGGATTCTGACTGCCCAAATACATAATCCCTAAGCCATTGATTTATTTCATGACGTCTTCTGAATTTGCTTCTCACTTGACTGTCTTCGAGCTCGATTTGAGGTCGATTGATTCGAGCCCTATTACTTAGCCTGATACGTGTCCCGGGTTCTTAATGGACCGAGACCGATCCTCGACTTGTATACGGTCCGAAATTGGGGAGCTTTAGCAACAGATTCCCCCGTGTCAAGCCAGGATGACTTCAACTCTCGATCGATCTCCGCCTTATGTCGACCGATGGATTTACTACAAGTTTCAGCCATGGCTTGAAAAGTTTCACCTTATATCCCCTTAGGAACTGCATACGACCTTTCGATGCATACGTTCAAAAATTTCGAAAAAAAAAGAATCAATGTATATATTTTTTACGGTAGATCAGAGATATTCCCAACGGGACTTAGTAGCTCGATATACTTATTTTTCGCGTGACTTGAACTGGTGCCTCGCGAGTCGATGAGCGATACAGTTGCTCGTCAAGTAACGCACGCCTCGCTTGTACTACAACGCCTTAGCGTACTGTCATTGCAGGTATGATTTTAATTCAGATTTCTTTTGTCTCACTTGGATTCGATTTAAGCTAAAGAATGCATTTTCTAAATTGCATTTGTTAATGTGTGCTGACGATCAAGATGAAGCGGGTTGTTCCAACCTTGTCATTTATACTAATCACTTAGACAGGGCCTGCCATGTTTCATTGGAATCCAACCATGTAGACTGAATGCTCAGCAGGTATTCCTATATCCTGAATCCTCACGATCAAACCTAGATTTTCTGCAAGTTCACGCAAAGAAGTCAGCTTAATAATTAGGGGTTATTTAGCTTATTCCCCGAATATTCAAGCATTCTCGAGAAATCTATGTCGATTCTCACGTGATTGCTCAAACTCGGGAGGAATTATCAGATGGTGCAATAATTCCACATTAGGCGCTCTCTTTTAGGGCCGACCGGAAGTATTTTCCGCAAAGCAATCAAAGTTTGTTTCGCTTTGGTAGCTTAAACGATTTAACTTGCAGAAATTTCGTATGCTTTTCATATATTTTCTCAAGTGTTTTTTCAGGTAATTAATGTCAGATAATTTTAAAATTGGGGGGGGCATTTATAGGCCTTTGGAATACTTGCTCCGCATTGGTTTGTTTATTTTCGCAAGTAGTATTACTTATCTAACTGTCAATTTTCGGCGAAAGATTCAACCATCGGATATTAGGGAATCAATTTTCTCCAATCATCAAAAAGGCCTATTTTGTTTGGGTAGGAAGAAGGTTTTTGATCTTTTTCCAAAGTCAAACATATTTTCACGCTGAATTTGACCTTGGAGCCTTGATTAACCCTATAACTGAGTCTCCATTTCGAACCCCGAAAGCAAAACTCAATTGAGGCCTCAGCCGATTTTAATGTGATAAAATTAGGTGGTATTTTAGCTACAACCCTAAATTTAATGCTCATTTAATTCGCAAGTATTGCCTTTAAACCCTTATCTCAATCGGCGGTTTTACATTAAATTTGGGTGGTTCAATCGGTAACTCAGCCACGTGGGCATATCTTTAAATGGGCCGATTTAATTAATTTAATAAGCTTTCTTCATCATTTTAATTATTTTAAATACCACTTCTGATGTATTGCCCCTCTCACTGGACATACATAGAAAAGCTGCTCGATCTGCATAATGCGTATTTATTTTCAACATGAATGTATTATAACGACAGCCCCAAAGCCAGCCGCGGTAGGAACAGAGAGCCCGGAACACCAAATGAGCGGACTTACCTCAAGCGTTCATTGCTATTCAGCTGATTTCCATTAAGATTTCACACAATGCTTGTTTTATAACTATCAGCGATATCTAACCACCTTCCATATATATACAACATAGCCCATTGGTCAGCACGCAAAGCAGTGCTGTTAAAGCAGAGGGGCACTGCATCAGTTAACAGCCAGCCGATATCCCGACAGTTGAGTTTGGTAATAGTGTTAACATACTGTATCGGCTGAGCGAACAGACATTGTATTTCTTCAATATGGGAGGATCTCACTGACGTTGTTTGAAGACTGAACAGTCCTCCAATGCTCTTCTCTAGTTAATTCAGCCGTCTGTCATTCCCGACACAAATAAATAAATAGCCCATACCAAGCACAGTAGTTACTTAGTTTTAGCGGCTATCACAGGGGGTGAACTTACCGACGAACAGTTATTGCACAATACAGTGAGCCAGTTCAACACCATGAATAAAAATACGATAGCAGAGAGACCAGATCATACAACAAGATTCAAAGAATGTCTCGCATGGTCACGTCGTTAATGTTCACACACAAACATCTGCACAAATCATGGCATTGTCGGTCTACCAGCAACTCCAGTCACCTTCTATCTTTTCTCATATCTCCAGAACAGAGTCATTTCCATCAAGATTAATTCGAAGCTGATCAGAATAGATAACGTTGGTTGACCATCAAAGATGCAATGTAGTAGCGGGCGTCAACATCGTCAATACTGGCGGCAAATGGGATGATCTTCATATGTCGAAGATAGCGTTAACATATCACGCCATAGCAAAAGTGAGCGCACCGGGCGTTAACACAACACGCATTACAGCAAAGCTGAGATTTTCATCGCATTACAATACCGAAAGAGAGTCAATCATGGCTCCGCAGTGAAGCAGAGTCACCCAACCCCAATCATCCCAACATGTACAAATCCTAATACCTGCTCACCTCAAAGTCATACATAACTCCAACAAACACCTCTCAATAAATCAACTACTTACTCCCCAAACAAAGTTAAAAGACACAAATGCAAGTTATCTCACAATCATAAATCAATCACAACCACGACAAGGCCAATGAATACATGTTGCCGATAAGGCCACAAGTAAATCGAAATATAAATCGGGAGTTCAAGCTTACATTTACCTCAAGAATCTTCACCATGTAATATAATCACATAATCATATCATGGCTCAAGGCCAAATGAATTGCCACATAATCATACCACAATAACATGTTCACATTAAATTTAAAGGGCACGCAAAGTAACACCCGCGAGATAAGTACTCACCGCTAGCCACCACAAAAAAACTTTCAAGGACATAATCACGGTAACCGCCCCCTTTCCACGATCAATTTAACAAAATACTACAAAGTAATATCAAGACTCATACTACAAAAACCAAGGTTTGTGAAGACACGCTACTAACTCTGTTTTGAACTATTTTAACGCAGGTCTAAAATGACTACAACAATCTAATCAATAATCCCGCTGACACAACCCAATCGACTCGTAATTCCACCTTATTATTTTAACATTTCAAATCAACTTATAAGTCATTCTAATTAACCCTCGTTCATAATTAACAACCTATACCCAAAAATATCGATTATAACTCAACTCAAAAAATAATACTTTTCTCAACCCACTTTTAATCAATTTTAAATCACCATTTTAACATCACAACAACTACAATAAAGTCCCAATATAACCTCCTACACATTTAAAGTCTTATAAAAATATCAACCCAAAAAGTCAACCGAAACCTAGAAAAGTCAACCCGACCATAGCATCCTCAAACGACCTTTAAGTCATGAATTCATCACTTATATACATCATAGGACCCATAACAAACTTAGAAACCATAAATTGAAGTAAAAAGTCAACCAAAAGTCAACCATCAAAAACCAAGACATTTTCTTACCTCAAAATCGCAGGAAGATGCT
The DNA here is from genome assembly GCA_019722365.1 of Lithospermum erythrorhizon. NCBI lineage: Eukaryota > Viridiplantae > Streptophyta > Magnoliopsida > Boraginales > Boraginaceae > Lithospermum > Lithospermum erythrorhizon. Next base: position 8,120 of record JADFUC010001348.1, read on the forward strand.
TTTAAGCCTTAATAACGAATTGAGGTTCTTTATAAACAACAAAGTGAAGAACGGGTTAGAAAATCTTATTTCGCTTCCAAAGGGGGGTCTCGCCAAACTTGGGACGGAGAAGCGAGATATTTTCAGGATTTCGATGACAAGACGGGAAGAATGATAACTTACCCTAAGTCATGAAAAACCGCAGAGGGAGTTTCAAGGCCTCGAATGACTGCCCGCCCCAGCTCACGCCCGGCGCTGGTAGCCATTAAATCCCGAACACTGTAGCCACTCAAACCGATTGACGACGGCTTGAACACAATTGCTTCATCTAAAAATGTGATCACAATTAAGTTTCCTAAATCAAAACAGCTTTAAAATTTATAATCCTCCATATCGAAACGACCAACCCATATATATATACACAACATATCCTTAAAATAGCAATGCCTAAAGCTACAAAAGACGATACATACTATATTCGAATACAAATGACAACAAATTTAATAAGGCTAGTAAGTTTCAAAATAAAATAAACAATCAAAACAATGACAACACATCAAAATCAGATCACAGGATCTCTTCCGCCACTGACAAGCCACCTAGCCACTGAACAAAATCCTCAAACAAATTGCTCAATCACACACAACCCGGCATTAAACGAACGCCGCCCAATGCGGTGGGCGAAGTCGAGGCTTAATGAAATGCAACACGTGGTGAACTTTACTATACGAACAGTCAATTAATAATAGTCAAATATGAATGAAATACATATATCCGTGACTACCTAAAAAGTCATACAAACATGCATTCCACAGAAATTTACATAATACATTTAAGATATAATAGAAAGTTTCAAAGAAACATACAAATCAAGATCTAACAATGACTAAAAACTCTATCATCAAACTCCTATCTCTCGTATCCCCACCAAAGATAGCTCACAACTTAATGCTGCATATGCTCAATCCGTCACTCAGCAGGAACGGACTAATCAATAATCACCCCGCACTTATACCGCAAAGATAAGGCCAAACCGCACTTATACACAAAGGTGCACCGCACTTACACAAAGCAGGCACATCGCACTCATACACTAAGTACAAGGCACACAGCTCTTATACACTATGATAAGGCACACCGCTTCCATACACCAAGTATAAGTACACCGCCTTATACACTAAGTATAAGGCACACCGCACTTATACACTACATAAGGCACACGAGCATAGCCCCCGGCAAGGAAGGAGAGTCACCTAACCCCTGATCACCCCAACATAAACAAACTCGATACTCAAGTCCCCAAGTCATACATAACTCTAACCATCACCTCTCTCAATAACCAACTATTCTACTCCCAAACAATAACCAAGCACACACTAAAACATCTCACAATCAGAAAGTCAACACACAATCACCGACAAGGCGACTGAATCATAAAAGCGACAAGCGCCATTGATGAAATCATAAGGCCGATGCGCCACGCCGTAAAATCATAAGCGCCGACAAAGTCTTTAAATCTAAATATAAGTCGAGTTCATGATATTACTTACCTCAAGCAATCTTCAACGCCTACGTAATATAATCACATAATCATATAATACTATACGTATATCATTCTCAAGTAATCATAACACAATAACATGTATATCATTCTTCACATATTCATATCACAATAACATGTATATTATTCTCACATAATCATATCACAATAACATGTATATCACAATTTAAAGTAAGTACGCAGTAACACCCGCGAGATAAGTACTTACCTCTGTTAGCTACTCTGTACCAAGCGAAAGACAATCGCGTAATCGCTCTTTTCACGATCAATGCCTAAACAACACCCAGAATTATAATCACACCTATTACTATACCTAAGGCTCTAGAGATACACCAACTCTTAGTGGAACTATTTTCCAACGGGTCTAACATGACGGATAACTATCGAATTATAATCTCATCGGACACAACCCAATCGATTCCCCGCTAAAATTCCATCTTATCACTTTAATATTTCAAATCAACTTATAAGTCATTCTAATTAATCACAGATCCCTAATTAACAAATCCTATACTCCAAATATCACTATAACTCAACTCGAATTAACACTTTTTCTACATAACTCTTTAATCAATTTTAAATCACCAATTTAACATCATAATAGCTAATAAGGCCTCAAAAATGTTCCTCCTACACATTTAATGTCTTAGAAAAATATCAACCCACCTAAAAAGTCAACTCACTCCATAACGCCTCAAACAACCTCTCGAATTATTTAATTAAGCACTTCTATACATCATGTAACCCACAATACTTAATCATCATCATAGAATCAATTCACAAAAAGCCAACTAAAAGTCAACTATGTCAAACCCAAGAAATATCTCGAAAGATTTGAAATTTTACCTTAACTCGAAGAGAACGACGGGGGAGAAAGAGATTCTAAGCAACCTGATCTCGAGCCTGAAATGACAATCGAAGAGTAGAAAATGGAAAATGAAATTTTTTAAGGAGCAAGAATATCTCTACTCTAGAGAAGAAAGAAAGCAAGATGAACTTGACATGATGACGTGGAAGATAAAGTTACGATAGATATTTAAAAAACTGAATTCCGCTCGGCTTCTAAGCACCGCTTATCGCATTCTTAAATCTCCACTAACTCGATTCCAAAGATAAAATATTCCACGGCAAAAACTACTAAATTATAAATGTAACTCGCTAAAAAATTTACTTAAATAATATTATCATCAGATTATTTATACTATCCCGTATCTCCCAATTTAATCGAAAATTTAAATTTTTTTTTTTTCAAACGGGTTATTACAAGTAAATACGTAAACTGACTGAATCGAGCTTATCGAACTAATTTAACGATCAAACTTAACCTCAATTATTCTGCTATTAATACTAAATTATAAATGTATTCGCTCAAATAATTTACGAAATAATATTATTATCGAAATTATTTATACTATCTCGTGGTCCCACCACCCACCTAAATTCTCTTTTTATTTTTTATTTTTATTTTTTTTTAACGAATGGGTTATTACATATTACATGTTGGTTTTCAAGAGTCTGCACTTCTGCAAGATACGTTGCTCCATTTATTACCGACATCCAAATTTCGTTGACTTTTAACTGGATGAAAGCAAGCATGCTGGGTTGGACCTACGGCGTATTTGAAATTTAGTATCCGGCTTGGCCCTAGCTAACACTTCTCCCATCTATGCGAGGTTCGTAGCTCAGGATTAACCATGTTCTTGACTCGCTGCGTTGCATTTAAGACTAATCATGGGTCCTCTGGCCATCATCCATGTCATTTAAGACTATAAAGGACGATCACTATTCAGTAATTTCATCGTGGATTCATATATGATACAATCCCTACCAATTCCTAGCTTATGTAAAGTTGCTGACTTATTTTTTAGGATGTATTACGGCATATTTTGCATGCCACGATCCTTAATTAAGTCTGGTTCAGAGCTGGTCTAAGCACTTAATTACGAGATTTAACGCCAACTTCAAGGTTCAATCCCATTTAATTCTCCATTTATTGGAGAATTAAATTATTTGGGTTTAGTGTTAAAATGATGTATTACATGTTAAGACCCGTTTAATCCTCTATTTATTAGAGAATTAATTGGATTTGTGTTTAATATTAACATGATGTATTACATGTTAAGCCCCATTTAATTCTCTATTTATTAGAGAATTACTTTGATTTGGATTTAATATTAACATGAATTTATTATAGGTTAAGACCCATTTAATTCTCTATTTGTTAGAGAATTGATTTGTTCGGGTTTAATATTAACATGAGTTTATTGCATGTTAAAACCTGTTTAATTCTCTATTTATTAGAGAAATTAGTTTATTTGGGTTTAATGTTAACATGATGTATTACATGTTAAGACTCATTTAATTCTCTATTTGTTAGATAATTAATTTGATTTGGGTTTAATATAACATGAATTTATTACATGTTAAGACCCATTTAATTTTCTATTTATTAGAGAATTTAATTATTAGGGTTTAATGTTAACATAATGTATTACATGTTAAGACCCATTTAATTCTCTACTTGTTAGAGAATTGATTTGTTCGAGTTTAATATTAACATGAGTTTATTACATGTTAAGACCCGTTTAATCCTCTATTTATTAGAAAATTAACTTTTTTTGGGTTTAATATTAACATACATTTATTACATGTTAAAACTCATTTAATTCGTGATCCCTTAAAGGATTTATTGAGAATTAAATTTTCTAGAGATTTAGCACTCTTGTTTATTGCGTTTATATTGATTCGAATCCATACGGATTTAACGGAACCAATATTCACAATTCTAACATGAATTTATTACATGTTAGATATTTAAGATAATTAATCTTAATCTTTATGGATTAGTAGAATTAGTTATCTTAATCTTAGGATTCAAATCCCATTTTATTAATTTTCGGACCAATTTTGGACCCATTTTGTTCAACCGGAAAATATTCAAGATATAATTTTCATGAGAAAAATTTTGATCATCCCGACCCATATGTATGGGATTTTCGAACACAGCCTAGTGGTGGACTAATTTCATTTATTTTAGCTCATCCACCACAAGGCAAACTACTTGTCCATCAAGACAATCAATGGGCTTTTAGGGCTTAGAAGTACTAGGCTTTATCTATATAAGGATGAGATGATACAAGAAAAATCAAATCTCCTCATCTTCCTATGTCTCCCAGTAAATGCGCGCCGAGTTGAGCTTCTCCTTCTTATTTTTAATTTTTTTTTGTTTTACGTTTTCCCTTGCATGTTTTGACATTGTATGATAATGTAGTAATCACTTAATGTCATTTTCTATCTTTTGCAAGTATTTTGGAGCTTGAATTTGGTTGAAAGTTTTCAACTTTATTTGAGGAACTTTTTCTTTTGACGAGATCTTGCATGAAGTATTTTTATACTTCTCTTGCAATTTTAGGACTTGAATATGCATCTTAACGTCCCTGCTAGATGTATTTATCTGCTTAATTGATAATTCCCATGCTTAGATTGTATGTTTCTATCATAAAAATTAAAAATTTAGTATCTTGATGATCATGTAGTCACATAGCAATCTTAGGATTAAATACTTTTGTAATAAGCTATGTATATACTCATACATCTGGACATTGATGCTTTGAACCTTTTAAAATCAAATCATGTATGAAATAGTAGAAACTATTCTTTTGATTTTTTGCTTTAGGTTCGTCAAAATAGGACAGCTATTAGTAAACTATCCGTATCTTTCTCGTCTTTTGTTTGTTTTGTGATTTTCTTGTACCGTTAGATAGCTAACAGACAGAAGGCCGTTTTGATATGTAGCAGGCTTCATAAATCTTTCTAAAGGTCGAGTTATGAGGCTTCGAGAAGTCGATTCACGAATTCTCTGGTTTTTTACGCACTCGTCGGGGGACTATTTATTCATTTAGGAACTCGATTGGGATGGGCGGTCATCTGCGAGTTCGTCCGAGAAGTCTAGTTGCTCATAAAATTTCCAGAATTCTTTGAATTTTGTTTTAGGTAGATTAGTTCGACCTCACAACACGTGTGTGTTGTTTCTTTGCTTGTTTACCTTCTCTTTTTTTACTTCAATTTTGCATTCATGTAGAGTAAGGTTGGCCCTTGCGTATGAAACTTTAGGAACATTATGTGTTGCATTTATCTTCCCCTCTTCCCGATATTTTATTACAATCGAGTCTTTATGAGGAGGCTTGATTTGATTTAACTTGCTTTGTGAACTTGGCTCGTGTTATGGTCATTGAGTATGTACTCTTTACCATTATCACAAGCTCCTTTCACCTTTAGTCATAGTTTAGGATAGGCTAGCTAGCATATTACTAGGCTTAGGAATCTTTGGTCTAAGCGACCTTGAGTTTTGATGGTATTTGATTGAATTTAGAGGGGCGTCTTCTTACTTTTACATTGCCCTTGCTCTCGGAACCAAACTTTATTTACATTTCAGTCCACGTCTTAGCACATTCCTTGGTTTGTGGGGCGTTGACTAGTAAGGGGATGTCCACTTTCTTGTTTTCCGACCTACACTTTTGGAATTTGGCTTTGACTACATGACTTTTCTTGCGTTTGCTGATAGTGTGAGTAACATACGAGTTGAAGGCAGACGTCCGTCTCTAATTGTTACTTTCTGCTATGATGTTGATACTCACTTCACATTGATGGCGTCTTTTTGGACTACGTAGTCCACAGGGTTAGTGTTAAATCGTTCTCTACGAGAAGTGTAATTAATGTATCACATAACTCTCATGTAACCTTGACTTACTTTGATTTACTTGTGCTTTCATGCTTTGAATCTCATAGAGGTTTGGGTCTTCTTATGTGATGTTCACTATCCTTTGGCTTACGTCCTCATGATGAGCCTTGCGTGATAGCTTTTGGGGGATAAAGAGTTTTTGATAGGTTATGGCCCAGGCACAGGCGTCTAGCTTGCCTGCGTACCCCGCATGTAATTACCACGTTCGGTTAATTTCGATAATAATATTAATTAAGTAAAATGTATTTGAGCGAATCCCATTTATAATTTAGTAGTAATGGTCGGGGACAATTCGAGTTAAGTTAGATCGTTAAGTCGTTAAATAACTCATTCGCTTGATTTCGGGCCTGAGCTCACAATGCGGTTTTTAGACTTAAGAGCTAAGTTATCACATCTTCCCGTCACTTATCATCAAAACACAAAATATCTTCCCATTTCCTTCATCTTAGCGAAAAGCTCTCTTGGAGCAAAACCCCAAAAATTTCTTCCCTTTCATCACTTTATTGCATATAAAAAGATCCTCAAGTTGATTGTTAAAGATTTCCCAACGCGTCTTCCCACTTACGAATTTGAGGTAAGAAAATAGAGTTTTGGTTGATTTTTGAGGGTTGACTTTCGGTTGACTTTTACCGACTTAATTTTATGATGAATCTTAGTTTGTTATGGGTTCTATGATGTATATAAGTGATTAATTCATGATTTAGAGGTTGTTGAGGATGTTATAGATGAGTTGACTTTTTAGGTTTTAGTTGACTTTTCTTGGTTGATATTTTTCTAACACCTTAAATGTGTGGAAGTTTAATTGGGACTTTATTGTAGCTATTGTGAGGAGTTAAAATTGTGATTTAGAAATTGATTAAAGGGAGTTAGGTTGAAAAAGTGCGATTTGTAAGTTGAGTTATAATTGATATTTTGGAGTATAGGTTGTTAATTATGGACTTGAGGGTTAAATATAATGACTTATAATTTGATATGAAAATGTTAAAGTGATAAGGTGGAATTCTAGTGGGGGAACCGATTGTGTCCGACAAGATTATTAATTCGTTAATTATCGAGTCATTTTAGACCGTTTGCAGAAATAGTTCACCCCCAAGAGTTGGTAGCGTGTCTTCAAACGCATGTTTTGTAGTAGATGTGATATTACTTTATGAGTATTTTTTGTTAGGCGTTGATCGTGGAAAGGGGCAGTTACCGTGATTGTGTTCGCGAAGGTTTTTGTGGTAGCTAGCAGAGGTGAGTACTTATCTCACGGGTGTTACTTTACGTACTTACTTTAAATTGTGTGAACATGTTATTGTGGTATGATTATGTGAGAATGATGTACATGTCATTGTGTTATGATTACGTGAGAATGATATACATGTAATTGTTGTATGATTATGTGTGATTCATTTCTCGAGCCATTATGATTATGTGGTTATGATACGTGAAGGTAGGGTGTTAGCGAGGTAAGTAATGGCTTGAACTCCCGACTTATATTTACGATTTACGTGGCCTTGTAAGCCACTTTTGTATTATGTGACTTGTAAGCCCTTGTTGTATTTACGTGGCCTTGTCGCCAACTGTTGTATTACATGTGGCCTTGTCGGCACTTATGGTATTTCTGTGGCCTTGTCGGCGGTTGTGATTGATTTATGGTGTGAGATGTTTTAGGCTGTGTGTTTTGGATATTGTTTGGGAATTAGAGTAGTTGGTTATTGAGAGGTGTTGGTTAAGGATTGTGTATGACTTTTGAGGTGACGATGTCGATTTGACCTATGTTGGGATGATGATTAGGGGTTAGGTGACTCTCATTTCCTTGCAAGATATGTGGCCGATTGGCGTTATACTTGACATATGTGCGATGGGAGATCCATTATCATTTGCTTTCGTGCATTGTTGGTGTTGGACTTATACTTCGTTATATGTGCGGTGGGAGATCTATTATCAACTTTTGCTATATTGCATTGTTGGTGTTGGCCTTATACTTTGGTATAAGTGCGATTGTGAGATCTATCGTCACTTTGCTATGGGCATTGTTGATGTTGGCGCATACTCTGCGGTATAAGTGCGATGGTGCTCTTGATGATCATTCTGCGGTAGGCCGGTGGTATCATCTTGGCATTAAATTATTCTATTTGTGGAATGCGAGATAGAGATGATGACTGGGGATTATAGTCATTGTTGTCGCTATGATTTCATTAGTGAAACGCAACCAGACCTTCTAATATCTTAATATGTTATGCACGAGACTTAGCACGAAATCTTGTTAGCATGACTTTAAATAGGTAGTCTGGTCTCTATATCGTATTATTCATGTTGGGCTGTGCCTGTGTTAAGTGTCTCGTTCGATACGGTAAGTTCACCCCCTGTCATGTTCACTAAACTAATCTTACGCCGCACCGCTATAAGCGGCTGACCATTGTTCGGGTGGGCAGAGCGGCTGGTGAAACCAGCTGTTGGAGGTTGTTCCCGTAACTAAGTGGCATCGAAACAACGAAAGATCCTGTAATCCCCATTTGATGTGTTGTCAACGGTACAATTTTACTTTATTTTCAAACTTTCAACTGCAATCGGCGATATTGTAATTGGAATACGGTACTTGCTGCCGATTGTAACGCTGGCGGCGATGCCTCTTTGAGACCATGTTGTATATATATGGTCTTGGTTGGTTGGATATTACGATGGATATTATGCCACTTGTTATTATTTGAGAATATTAATGAAATCAATACTGAATAAGCAGACACAAAGCGAGTAGATCACATTTAATTATTGTGTTCGGAATCTGTATTCTCAAGGGTCTATTTAAATTCAAAATATTCCCCACTTTTTGAAATCTTCTTGAGGATCAAGTCAAACATAGTTTACGTTGATGGATAGTTTAGACTCATGTCTGAGAGTTTGTTAGGTATTTTATGCTCCTACCCATGAGCCGTTAGGCACTTTATGCTCTTTCCAAGGAGCGGTTAGGCACTGTATGCTCTTACTAGGGAGCTGTTAGGTACTTTATGCTCTTACCATGGAGCTATGATCCTTAGTACATTTAAGGATAGTAATGTTTTAGGTGATGACCATTGATGGTTCACCTTTTTTCTTCCCACCGATGAGTCGATGCTTATATATTCCTTGCAGTATGTTTGGGTTATTGATTTCCAGCAAGGCGAATGTATCTCATGTGAAGGAGTATCATTTTATTCTACACTTGATACTTAGTCGCTTCGAAACACGTGGCTAAATGTGTTATGAGACTTGAGTATGTTTCTTGTTGGTATAGGGGACCTTCACTTTCGATCCTCAATATTCATATGATGAATTGCATGGATAGATAAAGGAGGTACCTCTATTCTTCAACAGTTATACCTTGGCATGATGTCATGCACTTGGGTACATACTTAGTGAGCCCCTAGAGGCTATCTCCAGTCTTACTTTTGACTTTTGTCTTACCCTTCATGTCTTGTGCTTTTTCATGTATTTATCTACATTTGTCTCAAGCATCATGACTCCCAACTTCACCTTAGTCCCTAGATCCAAGGGTTTTGATAGTATTCCCTTGTATCCCCAGTGCGGAGTGCAATAAAAGTTGCGGCTCCATGAAACTTTAGAACTTAACTTTGAGGTGCTTTATTGGTATATGACACAGATATCAAAATTTGGCCCAGTTAATCTTGTTCAAGGGCCGGCGGCTTGATCTTGAGATGGTGCTTTGATTTGCTAATTTGGTAGGTTGTACATCCATATGGCTCTTCGAAGCGTGTTGAATACTGTTGATGTGTCTCAACCAACTTTAGAGACTCGTGGTCAAGATGTCATTGTCTTGCTTTAGAGGCATATTGGACAAGCTAATGTGTTAAGTATTTGGACTTAGCGACTTAGTAGTTAGAATAACCATGTCTAGATTTAGAGGGGTGTTGGATATAGTGGATATGTTCCTCGGCCTTAGCGGCTTAGTAGTCGGGGCAGTCTACATTCATATGGATATTAAATGCGTTTTAATATCAGAGGTCTTGAGAGTTTTGCTAGCCGAGGTAGAAGGATCCTCAAATTTCATGAGAGGATGTATTTCTTCTTGAACCTGGACAGCTCTACAGAAATATTCGATGCATCACACAGTGACACCCTCGAACTCTGGGACGCTTAGTCCTGCAGGGTTTCGAGGATAGCGTTGGAACTCGCGTGGATCTTTTTCTTCCTCCCTTAGTTTATGCGCCTCACAGTAGGGTGCAGTTTTTGTTCTTTCACTGCATCCATTACTCTAAGTAGGATAGACAACTTCATTCATCTACTTAGTCTATGAGTGTCGATGTAGGGGATTAAAGAGCGTCTCTTTTTTCCCTTATCTTCATAAATCACTTACTTCCCGGAGTTCAAGAATTTTATCGTGTTCTTGAACCCAGTCTAAAGTTGTAATCTAGGAGATTTAGAAACATATTCCTTTCTTGTGATTGCATCTTCGCTTTCAAGAACCTCGGCAATCTTGAGGTTATTTGTTAAATATAAGCTTGTGCCGTGTCGGTGTTGGACTGGTTGAGACATCCATGTTTTGTTCATCTTACACTATTGTCTTGCTTTATCTTTTTACCTCAGAATTTTTATGGGACAACATGGATGTTGTTTTAGGTTATGGTTGTCTTGACATCATACGTAGTTGAGAGTTACGACCTTTCATCGCCGTATCCCGAGGAGGTTGGGCGGTTTATCTTCGTAGCAGGAGGTTGGGCGGTTTATCCTCGTACTCGGGAGGTTTTTGGAGTTTATCCTCGTGCTCATGCATTCTTGGAGTTTATTTAGAAATATTCGAACACCGGGTTTTCGACCGCGTGTCATCTCGCGCTATTAAATGCTTTTGTTGAGCTTGAAATTACCGACCCGTGTTCTTTCTTGAAGATAGGGTGTTGTTTGACTTACGTGTAGAATTGGCTTTTAGGCGAACATTCATTCATGAATGTACTTATATATAAATTCGTCAAGTATGCCTCTTGAGGTTTCGTCCAAAAATGCCACTCTGGTGTCGTTGATCGAGTGTTTCCATAGTGTTTGCATACCGTTGGACCCCTAGCTCCTCTAGTTCTTCTAGAGAATACTTATTTTCAGGATGCGTGTCTTTGAATTCAAGTACCTGGCATATCCCGTTCTGCGTATTTTCTTATTGATATGCATGGGAAGTTGGTCATGAACCTTTCGCCATGCCTCGAGGGATCGCCTCTTTGGCCCAGGGAAAGGTATCCTTACAGCGGCGTCCTGTCTTGTTCAGTCCCGCTTCCCAAGTCTGTCAAAGGCAGATTTCTTTTAGATTTGAGTTGTAACCTTTTGCGTTTGCCCCGACCTTAGGAGAAGAGCTGACTTTCTCTTTGTTTTTCTCTTTGTTTTTCTTTGTTTTCTTCTAAGGAATCTTGAGCATCGTTCCTCACGTATTTGACTTGTAGGATCTTCTCGGCTAACCTCTACTATGTAGTGGTTGTCGCCTCTTGATTAAACAATAGCGGTGGTTTGAGGGGTGTAACTTGACCATGTGGTTGAGTTCTTCACAAAACCATCCTTTACGCAGCATCATGTTTTGGTATAATTGACCCATGTAGTTTGTGCCTTGTTCTCGTGAGGTAATTGCCTCATGGCTTTGTCCTTAATGGGATCATAGCCAGCCTTTAATAAGAGATCATAAGTTTTTGGACCCATAGTTCATGCTCTGTTTAGTCTGCTTGGAGTTATTTACAAAACTTTTTTAAGGGTAACGTCAAGCCTTTGAATTCTTGAACTCTTCCTCTATCGGGATATTGTATGTGACCTTGGCATCTATCACATGAAACCAAGTCGTAGTTTCTAGTTCCCCATCACGAAATCCGGACTTACTTTTCCAGAAGTGTTAAACTCCTCGCCTTGATTAAAACCTTGAATTATAATGCGGGAGGCATTTGTATGTCTTGATGGAATGCCTAAGCGGCTTTAATGTCTATAGTAGTAGGATGTTACAGCTGATCCTCCATCTACCAGCATTCTACTTATCCGACTTTCGTTTACGTAGGAAAACATAAAGAGTGGTTTATTATGAGTACCATCTTCTTGTGCCGGATAACTAAGTAAGTAGATGTGATGGCAAGTCTAGGGACTACTTGTAGCGGAGTAGCATCACCCTTAGGGCCTACGTTAGTTAGTTGTCGTCACCTTCAACATATCATTAGCATGTAGTAGTCTTCATCATCACGAGTAATCAGCCCATACTTTTCTAGGGATGAGTTTACTTTCTAAAAACCCGTCGAACCTTTTTACCGGTGAAATTTGAGAGGATGATGAGGTTATATGGTTGGAATAGACTCTGTCTTCTTCCACGGTTATTGGCCCCTTGCTTGCGAGATCCATTACTCGCTCTTTAAATATGAAGCAAATGGGATTGCCTAGTATCCTATGATACTTGCAAAAGTTGGTCTTCGTGCTTCGATTTTCCTCTACGAGTCTCTTTGACTCACGGGAGTTCTATGAATTTGTTTTTAAATAGCTCGTCAAAGATAGAGAACATCATATTCCAAGAAGGATAGTCTTTCTCTTGCATCTCCGCTACGTATGTGAGATGTTCATTCCTTCAGTCGAAACCCGCGCCCGGCGTTCTTAGTTCTGAAAGATAACTTGGTCGTTTTAGAAGTCAAAGTGTGTGCTTCTTTCTTTTCGAGCTTGGAAGCTTCCTTTGGCTTCCTTGGATCGTATTTGGGCTTCGAGTAAGAGGTTGCTGGAGTAGACGGTATGTACCATAATCGCGGCAATCTTTTTTGAAGCTCGTGTCATGACTCTGTGCTATTTTGCTTTCGAAGGTTCTGGAAAGTATCCCATGCATAATGTAGGTTCAGTGCATACGCAGCAGATACTTGATGACTCACGAGCCTATTTTTGCTCTTTAGAGTTCGAGGCTTGCTCATTCGATTGATGAAGTACGTAACTTGACTCTTGTTTTTCTTTTGTTTTGTAGTTGTTAGCTCTGTGTCTCTTTTGTACTAAGCGGTTGAAACTGTTTCAGTTGAGCCCAACTTATCTATGGAGAGCAGGCTCCAGTTAAAATCGATCGAGCGCATTCACTTTGAGGAAGCGAACAAAATTTGTTTGACCATTTAATCGCCGGTCCAGCATTGTTGCGTCTTAACAAAATTGGCTGTGTTTGGGATTCCCGGTCCATCGGGGTAAGTGGGTGGCTAATAGCCGTTTGGCATCTTCAGCTGGTCTATCACGGAGGTATAGGGCTTTAGGTAGGTGTATGAAAATTACTTGCCCGGTCTTAAATGTCCTTTGTTTGATTATATACTCTTTCATGTCTTCTTTGGAATCATTTCATCTATCGAGATGATATGAGTTTCCTCTTGAGTTCCTCGTTGGTCCATGTGATGAACCTGAGGCCTTGTGTGGGGATAGATGGGACGTCCATCTCCCATTTGCAGAGGATTGAGGGCGCCTCTACTTCTAACTTTTAGAGTAACCCCGACTACTCTTTGCTTTACTCTTTTGAATTGCTATTCTTCCTCATATCTAAGTGATAAGAGTTATCCTTATGTTGCCTTTTTACAACATATTTTCTTCCATCCCTCTCAGTATAGTCATCTGCTCTTCCGGGTACAGTCATCATTGTTGGTGCTAGAATCTACAAAACCGATGAATAAGCGGACTCTTGTTGTAGATCCCAGTAGGTTCCCAGATTGTAGAACCCTGATTGATTGAGCTCTCCGGCACTTGTCCATTGGAGTCCTCAGATGTGTGTTGAGAAGGTTCCTCAGCTGGTATTAGGCACCTGGCCGCTTCTCTTGTTATGAATTGATTTTCTTCTAGAGCTCCAAGCAATATGTTTGCCAAAACAACTTCACCGAGGTGGAGTGAGGGACATCACTAAGCTGGTCAGGTGTGATGACAATTTGTAATGTTGGCGGCCCTTTCTCCTTGTAGTACTATTGGAGAAGAGGTTGATCAAATCCTCTCTCGTTGTCAATAGTGTCGAAGGGGTAGTTGGCCAGTCACAGATCAGTGCCTGGTTATGTATCTGATAGAATTTTTTTATTATTTACTTAAAGGGAGCAAAATAAAATCAACGTAGGGAAAAACTCCTCGATTATCTGAGTTTTATCAAATCCAAGAGAGGATCATTGTCCAACTATGAATCCCTAAGCTTTTGCGACAATTTGTGAGATGTAAACGCTTGACTCGACTTGGTCTTGAAGCTTGAGTTTGGATAGGAGCTCTATTCTGAGGCTGGATATGTGACGTTGTGAGAGATTAGTGCAGACGAAGATATAGTCCGGTAGAGGAGCCTTATTAGCGTATTCTGTGTTGGCTGTATGGACTTGAGTTTGGTCTTTGACTTGATCTAGGTCTATGTCAGCTGGATGGACTTCTTGCAAATTAATGCGTGTGGGGCTTGAGCCGCACAGCTTTATGAAGTGGGACTTGGGATATGCCCAATTGCGACTTAGTAATTTGATATGCTACTTTTTTTTGTGGAACTTGACTCCAAGCTCGTGAGCTATATGGAGTAATAGCAAAAAAGTTTTGAAGAAATGTATGCTCCTTGCTTGTACTCACAATAGCGACTTATTGCTATAGAGAGGACTTAGTGGTGCACTTACTTGGATTTTATTTAAAACTTTAAAGCAATGTACGCTTAAAGCGTATTCTGGCGGCTTAGCGAAGGCATGTTGTTGTAGTGATGATCAGTATGGAGGTTGTTCGTTTCCATCCTTGTTGATGATAGTGATCACTCGAGAGAAAGGGCCTTAGCCGATGTGTTTCACCTTGGGAGATCCGGCCTATAAGGGCTGAATGGTAGTGTATTACTATATGCAACTTGATAGATCAATATGAGATTTTTCGGTGTTCATGCAAGATTTATGAATGTCAGGGGCTGGCTAGATTATTCCTGAATAATCAAAGCGTTCTTAAGAAATCTATGTCAAATTCTTGTCAAATTTTGCTTCAAACTCGAGGAATTATTATGTTTGTGCAGTAATTCCACCTTAGGCGCCTCTTTTAGGCTACCGGAGGAGTGTTTTCAGCCACGAAGTGATGTTCTTCTTTGGTGATTTAAAAGATTTAACATAGAGAAATCTCAAAGATTTTTCTCTGTATTTTCTCAGGAATTTTTTATGTATGAATGTTGTATAATTTTTGAAAATTAGGGGGTATTTATAGGTTTTGGGCTTTGAATACTTGCTTCTGATTGGTTTGTTTATTTTCAGGTGTATCACGATCTTAACCGTTGAATTTTGAGCGAATCGTTGAGATGGTACTAGTCCAAGAATTAAAAAGGCGCCTATTTTGATATGAAGAGGTTCAGATTTTTTAAGTTATTTCATATTGATAGGACTTTTTGGAGCCTTGATTTTGGAACCTCATAACTACGGAGTCTCCATTTCGAACAAAGCTTTCGAGAACCTCAATTTGAGGCCCTAGGGCCGATTGCAATGTGAATAAAATTAGGGTACAGCCTCGAAACCTAAATTTAATTTTTATTTAATTAGTGGCTATTCTCTGGAAACTCTTATTCGAGCGAGGTTTTATATTAAATTTAGGGTTAGATGAGAACCACATACGTGGCATTTCTTTAGTGGTTGAATTTAATTAATTTGATTAAATCGTTTTAATTATTTTAACTATTTTTAAATAAATTTTCACTGTCTACAATAATGATTGTAATTCGTGAGATGCAATGCATCTTTGATGAATGATGCTACAAATATATACGTCTGCGTTCTTATTGTATATTAATGTATCAATACAAATTGCGATTAAAGAATATTGCCGTCCCTGATCAACCTATTATATACTCCATAATTCAATAGAAAACATCATTTTCTCTTTACTTAATTAGGTTAGGCATGTAATTGAAATTAATTATTTCAATAATTGACGTTTAACGCAACAATAATATTATATGTCATATTTTATTATTAGCAAAAGAATATAATGAGAAAGACATTTTGAAAAGTTAACAGAAGAAACATAGGTCGTTGAAAATGACTATACTTTAGACTAAAATAGGCTAGCTTAGAACAAAAATGATACGTGACGCGGCCGTAACTTTGAGGAAGAAAACAATGGTCTAATAATTTTGTAATTTGTAAGATGGACGATGATGGAATTTCGTGTCATTAGTCTTTACACTGACGTAATTTCTAGTTATATAGTGATTTAGTTGTCTTTTATCACTTTCTGCATTATTTGGTTTGTTTTTTCAAGCGTATGACGGTATGACCATTAATTCGAGGGTTTTATCATTAAGATGTATTCCATTTAATAGCTTATATAATTTAAGTAAGCATGATCTTTATAAATTATATAATTATACTTTTACTTTAATTCAATTAAAATCATGTATCCACTATCCCCATGAACATTGCATGCTACTATCCCCCACAATTTCATTAAAAAACGTAAAAATATTTTTAAATGTCCTGTTTTATATGAATCGTGCGGAGTCTCGGTCCAAATGGAATATAATGTCATTATTGTAATCATCGATTGAATAACGGAAATTTTACATCCTAGTATCGACCAGCTAACATCAACCTCCATAAGAACTGACAATTGACCATTGAGAATATGAATAAATAACTTTTGACTCACTTTCGAATCTAACAAATTTTCTGTTTTAAATTCTAAACTTCCCGAAAAATAGAAGCTTTGCGATAACAACATTTACCAAAAACTAGCATACTGTTTCGTGTTCCCATGAACACCATTTATGTTTCCCGCCCCTTACCAAATAAAACACGAGAAGTTAAATTTGGGTACTCACCATATAAATATTATACATATACTATTCCCCAGTGAACATTGATATTCAAAAACATTCACCAACAATCACTAAAAGCATAGTATGTAAAATATTATGGGCAACTAAAAGCAAAACTTCTCGAATGATGTGTGACCGACTACTAGAAAATTGGACTAATGGGTCGGCGAAAACATCGGCGATCAGCTTTGGTGGTGTGGTGTCGGCGTAGGCGTCCGAGATTTAGTGCGTTTGTGAAGCGTGGTGAGAGGTACTCTATTTGGGTTGGCGTCGGTTAATTTTTACCGTTGTGATTTTGAAAAATTAAATGAAAAATGTGGCTATTACCGGCTTCATGACGCGTGATTCTTGTATATATATAAAAAAAAAGCCACTCCACTTTTTCGCTCTGAAGTTTTTTTAATTACCCCGCCCACCGATGCCGCACTTCTCCCCCCTACAAACCAACTCCACCCCTTCCCGGCTACTGTCGACTTTTACGCAAGGTAGTAGTTTTTTGTTTCTTTTTTCTTTTTTGTTTATTATTTTAATTACTTGTTGTATATTTAATTATTTTTTTTGTTGATAGGACATTAATTACTTAATTTCGTTTAATTAGTTTAAATATAATTTGTAAATAATTATGATTTTAGTTCATTTAATTAAATTAATTATAAGTTCAATTCATTTTTTAATTAGTTTAATTTGTTTTTATTTCTTATTTATTCGTTCTAATTTGTTTAATTATAAGTTTAATTAGGTTTTATTCATTTTAATTTGTTTAGTTATAAGTTTAATTAGTTTTTAATTCGGTTTTATTCAATTAATTCGGTTTATTTATAATTATTCTTTTAATTCAATTTTATTAGTTATATTGAATTGTGTTTAATTGAAAAATTGATTGAGTTGTGTTTATTGATTAAATTGGGTAATTAAATTCATTTATTTGAATTGTTATTAATTAATTTATTGAATTGAGTTTGAATTAGATAAAATTAGATTTGAATTGAATTGAGTTTCAATTAGATTTGAGTTTGAATTAGATCGATTGGATTTGAATTGAATTAGGTTTTGATTAGATTTGAGTTTGAATTGAGTTTGGATTTGAATTGAATTGAGTTTTAATTAGATTTGAGTTTGAAGTAGATCAAGTTGGATTTGAATTGAATTGAGTTTGAATTAGATTTGAGTTTGAATTCGATCTAATTTGGATTTGAGTTTGAATTAGATTTGAGTTTGAAATGAGTTTTGAATTAGTCGAATTGAGTTTGAATTAGATCGAATTGGATTTGATTTGAATAGAATGATTAGATCGAATTGGATTTGAATTTAATTGAGTTTGATTTGAGTTTGAGTTGAGTTTCAATTAGATCGTTGAATTGAATTAAGTTTACATTTGAGTTTAGATTAAATTGAGTTTGAATTAGATTTGGTTTGAATTGAATTTGAATTAGATCGAATTGAGTTTGAATTAGATCGATTAGTTTGATTTGAAGCGAAATTAAGTTGAATTAATAATGTTGTATTAATTTTAATTGAGTTTGAACTTTGAAACCACAGGTTGTTATGGCTCCTCCCCGGTGGTAATGTTGGGTTTCACAGTTAAAATAATAGTTATTTAACCGATTACGAAACTCTCTGAGATTATAAAAGCGATGAGTGAATGAGAGATTATGTTTATGCGCACGCGAAGTGCGGTGGAATATAATCAAAGGAGGCTCCAAAGAACCAACGTAGGTTATCTCCCCAACAGTAGTCGCGCGGCAGGTGATCGAGCCGGCTCGCCGGTTTACTAGAACTATTAAAGAGTGAACAAGAATTTAAGGATGAAAAATCCGCTTTTTCTTCTCCTATTATTTTCGAACAAGAGGGGATGGGAAGGAGAGAGGTTTTGTTTCATCTTTTCTCTAAAGATGAATAATGAATGAGCAATTTTCTTCTCCAAAAGTGGCATTTATATAGGCATCAAATGTCCTACTTTTTAGGCTTTTATGGAGAGTTAAGCAAAAACTCTACCACCTCCTTAAACATCATAATAATCTACTATATAATAGGGATGAGGAGTTCTAGAATTTTTCTCGACAACATCTACAAAAATAAAGGCACGTAAAGTGGTTCGGTAGAATGTTCAATAATGATTCTTTAAATAGAAAGTGCAGGAAAACTTATCGCTATAGTGTTCGTGACTATGGGTAATTTCCAATAATTAGAAATTTGCCCAATAACCATATAGTTACACTTTAACCCGGTTATAATTCACATTATAGTTTGATAAATGTTGTTGTGTGTGACTTCTTGGAAGCCTCGATTGACAAAAGTAATTATATTAATCTATGTTAACCCGAGCATTATATTAATATATAAATTATGAAGCGGACTCTAGTAAGTCATCATAACCCTAATGTTAATGCGAGTTAATCATAATAGCCTTCAGTGTGTGAACAATCGAACATATATCTGAACTTCATATTATTTGAATATAATTAAATGTAAGTAAATCGGTGTACAATCAAATTGTTCAACGAGGCTGATTTATGAGATCTAATATCTCCTTATTTCCAACCTCCCCTTGCCCTTAGACAGATTACTTGTAACCGATTACTAATTAACCCGATTATCTTAAAAGCGATCCACTTGCGCTCGATTTAATAGTCAAGCTATGAATTGATTTATGCTGCAAACTCTTCAATACGTTCTTTTCTTCAGTTGTGTAAATTAATGTGATTCTAGTACTATAATAATTCTCAAGAGGCCAGAAATCTAACATTTATATCGGTTGTACAATCCCACGTCTTGTACAAGATTTCCGCAGCAGCGAGCACATGGTATCTGAGAACTCGAAGTATTTTATAATCCTCCTATTAGGAAGATGTAGAGAGAGCGGGGCCAAGTACATTACTGATGTAAAGTGAAGGCAGGTCACGCAGGTCTAAGAATCGCGATTGCTTATAAGTTACGTGAGAAACACCTTAGGACACGGATATAATATCTTCTAAGTTTTACCGGTGTGGATTTAAGTCGATCTCATGCTGTTCGAACCTTTGTTTAGAGCATGCGTACCCATGTGATTGATTAGAGTTGATAATCATACTCCCTTCTGATCCAAGAAACGTGATCAGACAACCAAACACATACTAGTCATTTGGTGTTCGATTCCAACTATTGAACACATTGGAATTATAATCGTATTTTCGGACTTGAATGCAAAACGTTACGGATCACCGATCTCAATTTCGTCATATGAGCTAAGTCTAACAACAAACATAACAGGAAAGGTTGTACACAAAACATTTTTAAATACTAACTAACATAATTAATAACTAATTAATAACTAATTCACAATTAATTACCAAACCAAATTCAAAAATAACTAATTAACAATTTTCATAATTAGAAAATAGAATAAAAAAATGGTAGTTAGGGCTAGGGGAGTAGAATACGTAATCACCTCCTTGAAAATAGAACCATTTTTCATTATTCCATAATCGTCTGTTTATGTGATCTCTGTTTCTTTTCTATATATCATAGTTTTCTTTATATTGTTTTAGTTTTTATTTCATTATATTTTATTGTGATACATTTTAAAATTATTAATATTATGTTCATTTTAAAAAATGCATGTGTTTTAATGTCAAATGCCCAACACGTTTCCTGGGAGTCGTAGTTTAACGAAAAATATAACGGAAGTACCAATTGAGTAAACATTTAAAATATGGTGATGAAGATCGCTTCGAGCATAAGTGATGAAATGATTTTACACCTCAAATATAGATGATGATTCGTGTATTTTGCCCTTGTTTAATTACATTTTGAAGATCAATTGGCGATGCCGATGCTAGTTAGTTGCAAGTCGGGTAAAGATTATTTGGAGTGGTGTCAAGAAAACATAAAAGTGTTATTCATGGGAACATTTGTAAAAGCTTGATGCGCTATTTATTACCAAATGTTGTTATCGCAAAAGCTTTGATTGTTCGGGCAGATTTAGAATGTGCATAAACGACTCCTCAGGGTCCCGGGTGGGTGTTCTTCCCGGACACGGCCAAATCCTTCCTACGCCCGTCTTATCGCGGCAAAGTCAACACTTTCCCGGCCAATTTGCGCTGGAGCTCGTAAGGGAATGTTAGTAGACAACATTACGCCACGTAGTGTTGGATCCGGAAGCTCTTGGTGGTGGTGTTGGAAAATTACGCAATTTGTTCATAATAAAATTAAACAAATGCAACCAAGATCGAATAATTGTATATAAACGAATTAAAACAAAATACACATATACATATATGTATGAAACGAGTACTTACATCGCAGCGGAAAATCCCCAACTTAATCTTTCACGAATCACGCGGAGCTGATCTCCTCTCTATCTTCCCAGGGGGCTAAGGTTTGTTTTCTTCTTACTCGCCGTAATATTACGTGACCCTTCCGTGTCATTTTCAGCTTTTGATCTTCATGGGAATGGCCCGCCCGATCTGAAAGTTTTCCTCTCCTCACCTCTGAGGCGATCGGTGGTCTTCTCCCGGGTTGAAATTGACTAGAGAGAGTGAGGCGTAGAAGGAGAAGGCCCGTGGGGAAGGTACCCTGCAGCGACGCCTTAAGATCCTCGAGGAGCTGTGAGGGCTGACATGGAATCCGTTGTGAATGAGAGGGATGTTGCGGTGAAGGAGAAGGATGTCTTCCGCGGCAAGGATGAGATGTGCACTCATGATTGCTGCTGGACCAACTTTCAGAAAGCCTACATCGAGGCAGTGCGGGCCGCGCGAAAGTCGGTTACGGATAGGCTGAGCTTTGGTGCGAGAACTACGGCGTTGGCGTCGCTGCTTTAGAGCATTCCTCCCGTGCCCTGGAGAGGAACATCCAAGTGGTGCAGTCCAAGATGGATAAGGCGGAGCTGGAGGTACCAGCCTCTTTTTGGGACCAGGTGAGGGATGTACTTCTTTGAAATGCCTCTTAACTGTAACTTTCCTTTTAGCCGCTCATTTCGTAAGTTGTGGTACTTTTGAATATACCTTGTCCTTTTATTCTTATCTTCAATTTCGATTTGTAGTTACGTGCGGTTACCATGTTGGTCGAGCTCACCTCGGACCCTCGAGTCGAGGGGAGAAGTCTGACAACATGACTCTGGCGGATCTCGGCGCGTTTCTGCTGTCTCGTAGCACCGTGTTGGTCGGGAACTTTACCTTTGGACCCACCGGGTGGGGAAGTCTCAACCCGCTTATGGCTAGGATTGACACCATTTACTTTATGCGGTACGCGTGTTGGTTGGGGCTCGCCTCAGACAACCGGGTCGGGGGAGGATCTCGGCCAGCTTAAGGCGATGGTTTTGGACTCCCCATTTTATACTTATGCGGTACCATGTTGGTCGGGGGGCTCACCTCAGGTTATAGGTCAAGGGAGGATCTTAAGCACGCTTGTGGCTAGGGGTTTCGAGCTGCAGTTGGGTACTTACACCTCCGTATAGAGAACCACTCCCGGACCCTTGGAGTCGTGGGGAGGATCTCGGCCCGACTTGTAATGTAGAGGGTCTGCCTTAAAGTTTTGTGTCCCTGTTTTATCCGTACCCAGATCCTCCCTCTCGCCTCCAGGCGGTGGGATGTGGACTTTTTTATCGTGGGGTGGATTGTACATGGGGCATCACTCTTTTCCCAGAACGTCCTCCCTGTCGAATGCAAGGGGATTTGGTTCTCTGATCAGTCGGGTGGCTATCCCATTTTTGTGGCCTGCTGCGGATGCTTCCCCATTGTGACCATTAGGTTTGACACTCCTAGCGGGCTTACTGCGTCTCCGGTGAACCCTAGTAGAACATTTACCCGGCAATTCTCACAGCCATTTCGTTCCCGGCAAGAATATGCATTCAAGAATAAGATGTCCACCAAGACCTCATGATCTCTACCCGGCATCCTTCCTACTTCAGAGTTAAGCTATCACCGGGGGTGATGATCGGAAGGTCTCTGTGTGGGCATTCTATCCCACTTCAAGTTTTGTTTTGGATAAAGTTTGAAATTATAAAAATAAGCTCGTTTGAAAATATTATAGAAAACATTTAAGAGAAATAATGTAAATCTGGAAAAATTAAGATAAGTTATATACGAAAAGATATATTTATAAATATAAATATTATATAATAAATATAGATACTCAACATAATTAACTAGAGTACAAATAAAGTTAACATTCTAAAATCAATATAATGTAATTTAAAATGCTTGAAATTAACTTTGATAAAAGTTTGGACTTTGAAATACAAATATTTTCATAATTAGTATTATTTGAAAATACATACTCAAAAAGTTCAATTTGGGAGATGTGCAATTTATGTATTATAAATACGTTGGAAAAATTTTAGAATGCATTTATATATTGGACTTTATCTAGTAGAAAAACTATAATTTCAAAATATCATTCTAATCTACTCAATTTAAACAAAAAATCAAATCAAATAATCTAAACTTATAACATAAAAATATTTAATGTTTTATTTGGGAACAAACTAATTTTGAAATTACATTAATATTTTGTTTCTATAAATTCAAAAAATTGAAATTTTAATGTTTCTTAAAATCGTTGAAATTTGAGTCAACACAGTGATGCTATCACATTCAAAAGAACAATTAACAAGAACAATATTGTTCAAATAAATCAATTAACAAGAACACATATATTTTGTACTTGAGTTCTTCTCCCGTTCAAAAAAGTCGGCTTGTGTCTAAAATCTTTAAAACATCTTGGTACAACTTCTTGCTACCTCCTCTGAACTTCTTTTACTTGTCTCTTACCAAGAGATGGCACGTTGCCGGTGAAAGAAAAACGTTTATGCGATCTGCGCGGACGTGCACATAGAAGGAGCATCGCGCTTTGCTGCCGTTTTCACGAGGTTGATGCCATCATCATCGAATTTCTTACAAACTTCGTTTTAATAAATGGCGCTTTCACTATCGGCAACCATGAAATCACTGTGAAAAAAAATAACCACATAAAGAAGCATTGATAAATGTTTAGATCGATGTATCATACCGGACTCAGGCTCACTCATAGACTCTACTCGGCTCTGGAAGCAAAATTAGCTCAATAGCATACATGATGACATGATATGACACCTAAAAATAAAAAATAATCATTTGTTAGAATATAAAGTTAGGGAGCATCATTTTTAGGGATCTTTTATGTGTTTCTCTAGATGAGAATCATGGAGTGTTCTTGTCCTCTTACTCAAAAAGCCTCTTGGAAACTAAGTTATTCTTTGTCCAACTACTAAAAAAATACATACTTTTCTGGATGTCACCTTTTGAAAGACATGCTTACTATAAGTCTATTTCTGAACTGAAAGCTAGGGTGTTCTTGCCCTACTACTAAAAAAACCTTACATAGCTCTACGGATGTGACCCTTTTTAGAAAGACATGCTTACTACAAGTCTATTTCCTAAACTAAGAAACTAGGTGTTACTGTCCTACTACTCAAAAATAGGAGCATTTGAGTTCACATTGAAGCATACGTGAGAAGATTGCCATGCAGGAGGGAGTATATAACTTACCTTCACAAAAATGCATACATATAATTCTTGAAAAATATTATACTAACCTTAGTGTCGAGATTGGGAGGAGCACAGGCCCGACAGAAATGATAATTATCTAAGTCCGCAGATAAATTAGGTTAGACCACACTTTGCTCTGTGGAACCAACTTCTACAAATGATGCTGATCTCTGGCTGCTCAGCTTCTGCATACACTCTTGAGGTTCTAAGAGGATTATAGAACAACAGCATCCCTTCAAGTCCATCAAAAAACCCTTCACCCCCATCAGCACTCTCAATATCAACCTATTATTATTGAACACTAGAATAAATTATACTCCGTATTATAGTAGAACCTAAAAATTCTAAACAATTAATAAAGTTATCGAACACTAATTAATATTAGTGATCGATAGACTTTGACAAACAACATGGAAAACTCAATCCGATTTTTTATAATAACAAAATGGAAAACAATTCACTCTTATATTATAATTTACTCTAAATTAGTTGTCAAATAATAATTCAGATGGAGTCTAAGGTAATCTTTGTGAAAATAATATTTACTCTAAACTTCTTTTTACTAAAACTTTAGGGATCGAGTCTTTTATTTTTAAGTTGATATATTCTCCGCATCGAAAGGTTCATAATTATCTACATATGAAAATAGAACAACGAAATCATTTCATAATGCAAGAGAAAATACCAAAAATAAATAAACAATTACCTGCTTAAGATTTCTTATAGTTAAAAGAAATAATAAATTTGTAACCATCATGAACAGATAACGATGTTCAATGGAAAAAGTAGAATGATGAGAATATATATAACATTTGAAAGAAAGCATTTATTATAGGGAAAAACATATCGCTTTAGGTAGGGACGGATCTAGGGATAAAAATAGAGGGGGGAGGGGCAAATTTGGGGAAACAAAAGACTACCAAATGTTTTAACGGCTTAAAAATCGTAAATTTATGATGATGCCAAGACTAGAACACGCGACCTTCTCCATAAAAGAACCACTACCCAACCATGAATAGGATATAGGATATATATTCACAAGTAGAAAATTACAGAGGCATAATGGCCCTTGTCCTGCAGTTCCTTTGGGTTTAGGGCAATAGTGGGAGAAATCCATTAAAATTAAACCTTGGTATACATCTTGCAAAAACTTCAAAACATTACCAAATCATTCACCGGACCAAGTTGCAGAACATGTGGAATAGAATATATAATAGAAGTACTAAGGTATAATATTATAACTAGAAATATCTTATAAAAAAATCTCAATTCAAAGTGGCTCGAAAAACATAACTTAACTATTTTGGAAGAGTGTGTTTCACTTGAAGCTAGAAAAGAGAAAAAATGAGGAAACTAAATTCTCTCCTAATGTCGAAGAAGCGGAGTTGTTAAAAAACAATGACAATAACGAGACACATTAGGAAAAAGATGAGATACTAGCAAATGAATTAAAGCATGATAATGTGATAAAAGTTAAACTCGAACTAATATGAAAGGGAAAGAAGAAAAATGATACACCAAAAAAAAGGAGGACGACCAACAAAGAATAAAAAATGAAAACAAGAACATAAAATAGGGTTAATTGATGTTGGCGAGGATGACGATGCGGAGAATATATCAACTTAAAGAAAACAAAAAAAAAGATGGAAAAGTTTTGATTATTTGAATATTACAATTGAATTTTTATATAATGAAGTTTAAAATAAGATGAAGTTTTTATGATTCACAATTTTATAAAATCGACACTCTTTATAATGGATTTTGTTATCTTTTATAATTGCCAACCAAATTAATCGAAATCGCGTATAACCAATCGCGTACAGCCTTGCTTGCCTTACTCTTGCAGTACAAATTAAAAGTACATCATGGGATGGGCGACCAATATATACTCTGGCCACTTAAGAAATAATGTTGTATCAAATGCAGATGTATGTGAATATATAGTGCTTATATATATATATGTAGTTTATGTACCCCACCACTCATCAATTAACCCCAGCCACACAAACAAAGCACAAACACAATGAATGTATGTATGGAAGCTAATGCAACTGAAATCGAGTGTCAGTGATGAATCTTCTAATACCAAAAAGAACAAATACATCTCCTCCACCAATTCAAATAAAGGCCATATTTGTAGTTTAACATGTTCAAGATAATAAGAAAGTATTGAAGAGAAATTATATTTGTGTTTCTTATTGTCTTTTATTTTTCTTCAATATGGAAATATATTTTACATATGATTTGTGATAATACTGAAGTTAATATTTTGTTCTGCATCATTTTGCTAAGTGACAAGCCATCTTAACAACATATATGGTATCCATCATTAATTATATTATCAACATTCCTTTTTAAGTTGATTTACTCTAAATTATCAACAACTAAATTATCAACATTCCTTTTTAACAACATATTTGAAATATATTTCCGTATTGAAGAAAAATAAAAGACTCATCCCTAATCACCCATGCTTTGGAGCAATATCGAATATATCAACTTTAAAAAAAAAAATCAACATATATGGAAAATGAGGAATGTTAAAAAGCATGGGTGATTAGAGATCGAGTTAATCTATCGATCAAGCATGGGTGATTAGTGACATGCCATCTTAACAACATATATTAATTGATTAATGTTAGTTGTATCCCAACTAAACAAGAAGATTGTTGAGTTAAAAAGGAATGTTGACATAGCGTTTGAGATGAAGGATCTACAAAGTTAGCATATAATTGACATAGGCGTACTCACATTCGTTGTTTGCGACGGAGGGGGTAGCGGAGGCGGTGGACGTGGGCGCACAGTTCTGGGTTTTTCGAGGCCCTGCCCATAGTGGGTACCCACCCTATTGGAGCCGCCGAGTTGCATCCATTGAAATTCCAAAGCTTACGTGTCTAACGCCTTGAAATTGTTCATAAATCTCTCACTTAGGCATAGCCCTCTCCACAGTAAACCTCAAATTTAGCAATTGAGGCTTTTTCCTACCACCAAACCCTTATTAACCTCAACACACGACATTCTAAAATAGGGACATATTTTACATTCACCCGACAAATGAGATAGAACTCATGAGTTATCAATTAAGTGGAATTATTAATTAAATATAATATTTTGTCTAACTTTTTAGATTTTTTAGAAAGAAAGGGTAATTTAGTAATTAATAATGTGATAAGAAAATAAACACAACAATTATTCGAACTTTTATATATATTGATTAGTGATTAAATTTGTATGTTTATCAATATGGCACTAAATAAATTAAGAACAAGTAATTATGGTGAAGTATATGAATCCTGTTGCATTCATAAAGGAACAACAATCATACTAGAATAAATTATAAACCAAAAATTTTGCTTAATGGATATTAATTTTAAAATATATAAAAATTATTTAATTTGATAGTTGTAAATGATTAAATTCATAAATAACCAAAATACATAAACAACCTACAATGTAACTCTTTACTTTTTTGCATAAATATACTTTTTTTATAAACATATCATAATGTATTCTACTTTAGTGTATATATAATAATAAATTCACTAGTATATATATAATACACTATATATCTATAGTGTATTTTATATATATATATATATATATATATATATATATATATATATTAAATTCATAGTTTGTGTATGAAACTCTTCAAGCCCTCTCGGTCTTGTAATATTATATATAGGACCGACCAACTGATTGTTTGTATCCATCATATGTAATTTGTCATAAAACATACTCCTTCATCCCTAAATCTAAAGACTCATTTTGACTTTTTGTATTATTTTATAATTGAACTTTGATCGTAAATATTTTTGTTTGTGTTATATAATAATTTATGAAAACTATATCAATAAAAAATACATTTCAAATTCTTTCCATTGATATAATTTTCATCAAATATTATACAACAAACCATATTGGAAATCGAAAGTTCAATTTATTCAGAATCAAAAAGTCAAAATGAAATTAAATTTTGAATTCTTGGAGGAGTATTAATGAATGAATGGTTTCTTATTATAGTTATCTTTCTGTTACTTTTTCTATAACTTATCTAATAATATTTTTTTACTTGGTGTAATTACATATTATTTATGCGAGACTCTACCATTACTTGAATATTTAATAGTTTGAAATAAGTTAAATGTGTTCAAATTGCAATGTATTAGCCACGTTGCGATTAAAGATATTCACCGTCCCCGATCGACCTATTATATACTCAATTCAATATAAAACTTATCATTTTCTCTTGACTTAATTAGGAGTTAGACATGTAATTGAAATTAATTGTTTCAATAATTGGTAACTTAACTATAACAATAATATTATGTCATATTTTATTGTTACCAAAAGAATATAATGAAGAAGACTTTGAAAAGTTAACAGAAGAAATATTGGTCATTGAAAATGACTCTATACTTTAGACAAAATAGAGCTAGCCTGGTAACAAAATGATACGCGACGCGGCCGTTTACATTGAGGAAGAAACCAATGGTCTAATAATTTTTGTAATTTGTAGATGGAATTTCGTGTCATTAGTCTTTACACTAACGTAATTTCTACTTAGAGCGATTTAGTTGCCATTTATCACTTCTGCATTATTCGATTTTTTTCAAGCATATATGCCCATCAACTCGAGCTTTATTATGGTTAATGATTTTCACTTCAATTTTTATATTGACACTTCATTTCTTTGTTATTTTGGAGTCGTTTATTCTGAAATGAAGTGTCGTTATCTATAGTGGGGAAAAATATCGACAATTCAATGATAAGAACTAATGTCTCCGTCAATTTGGTGACAAATCAACTTTCTTGCTACTTTTCGAGATCACCACCACCAAGATGCTTCTTGATCCGATTCTTGTTCCAAAATGGATAAAATATAATGTGCCACATTGTTTGTAATCATCAATTGAATAACGAAATTTTACATCTAGTATCCGACCAGCAGCTAGCATCAGCCTCCATAAGAACTTATAATTCACCATTGAGAATATGAATAAGTAACTTTTGAGTCACTTTAAATTCTACCAAACTTTCCTGTTTGCACATTCTAAATCTGCCCGAACAATCAAAGCTTTTGCGATAGCAACTTGTCAATAGCTGGTACAAATGTTCCCATGAACACCACTTATGTTTTCCTTTACACCACTCCAGTTGAATCTTTACCTGAATTTGCAAGCCTAACTAGAAGGTAACAATTGATCTTCAAAATGTAATTAAACAAGGATAAAATACCACGAGGAATCATCACCTATATTTAGTGTAAAAACCGTTTATCAGCTTGCCTTTGAAGGTTACATTACATCCTTTATATTTGTCATTAGCCACAATAAATTTTAGTTATATTTTTCGTTAATATGACTCACGAGGGAGCGTGTTGGACTTACATTTGCCTCATTAAATTTAGGCCCGTATTTTTTTACCTTTCCTATTATTTGAAACCTTGCCTTGCCTTGCCTACCATCTGCAAGTTTAAACAAATGATTACAAACTAGTGACAATGAGCTAAATTCTGAAACATTACCAGATCACCAATTTCAATTTCATCATATGAGCTAAATTCTAACAACAAACATAACAGGAAAGGTTGTACACAAAACATTTTTAAATACTAACTAACATAATTAATAACTAATTCACAATTAATTACCAAACCAAATTCAAAAATAACTAATTAACAATTTTTCATAATTAAGAAAATGAAGTATTAAAAAAATGGTAGTTAGGGCTAGGGGAGTAGAATCACGTAATCCTCCTTGAAAAATAGAATATTTTCATTATTCATAATCGTCATTTATGTGATCTCTATTTTTTCTATATATCATAGTTTTCTTTATCTTGTTTTAGTTTTTATTTCATTATATTTTATTGTGATACATTTAAAATTATTAATATTATGTTCTTTAAAAATGCATGTGTTTTAATGTCAAATGCCCAACACGTTTCCTGGGAGTCGTAGTTTAACGAAAAATATAACGGAAGTACCAATTGGGTTATAATTTAAAATATAGGTGATAGAAGTGGACCCTTCCAAACATAAGTGATGAAATGATTTTACACCTCAAATATAGATGATGATTCGTGTATTTTGCCCTTGTTTAATTACATTTTGAAGATCGATTAGCGTCTTGGAGTGCTGGTTAGTTTGCAAATTCGGGTAAAGATTCAGCTGGGTGGTGTCAAAGGGAAAAGCTATAAGTGGTGTTCAGAAGGCATTAACAGTGCGCTATTTATTATCATAAGCTGATGTTCCGGCAGTAGAATGTCATGCTGACTCCTCGGGGTCAGGGTGGGTGTTCTTCAGGACCGGCCCGAATCCTTCTCTCGCCCCGTCTTCCTCGCGGCAAAGTCAACCTTCCCCGGCCAACCACATACGGAGGCTGCGTGAGCGTTAGTGAACAACATTCTGCCACCGTAGTGTTGGATCCGGAAGCTCTTGGTGGTGGTGTTGGAAAAGTGCAACGATTATAATAAAATTAAACAAATGCAACCAAGATCGAATAAATAATATATAAGCGAATTACAACAAAATACAAATACATATGTATGTATGAAGCAGTACTTACATCGCGCGAAATCCCCGACTTAATCTTTCACGAATCACGGGCGATCTCCTCTGTTTCCCGGGGGGCTAAAGGTTTTGTTTCTTTCTTACTCCTTTGTAATGTCTTTGTGACCACTTTCGTGTGATTTTCAATTTTTGATCTTCGTGGAATGGCCGCCGATCCTACAAGGACCTCCTCTCCTCCTACGAGGCAGCCAGTGGGTCTTCCTCCCGGGTTGGTCAGCTGGACAGTGAGCTGCAGAAGGAGAAGGCCCGTGGGGAAGGTACCCTGCAACGACGCCTTAAGATCCTCGAGGGTGAGCTGTGAGGGCTGACATGGAATCCGTTGTGAATGAGAGGGATGTTGCGGTGAAGGAGAAGGATGTCTTGGCGCCGGCGGTGAGATGTCTGGGCTCATGATTGCCTGCTGGACCTACTTTCAGAGAAAGCCTCGCCAGCAGTCACAGAGGCCACCTTGAAGGGAATTCGGTCCACGGATAGACTGGAGGTTTTGGTGCAGAACTCTGACGTTGGCCGTGATCTGCTCTTTAGGCATTCCTCCCGTGCCCTGGAGAGGACCATCCAAGTGGTGCAGTCCAAGATGGATAAGGCGGAGCTGGAGGTACCAGCCTCTTTTTGGGACCAGGTGAGGATGGCACCTGTACGTGCCCTAGCAACTTTGTAACTTTCCTTTTAGCATTTCCGTACAAATGAACTTGTGGTGCTTTTGAATATCACCTTTCTCCTTTTTGTTCTCGTCTTCAATTTTCATTTGTAGTTCTGTGTGCCGGATTCTTGTGTCTCCATGTTGGCCGGGGCTCACCTCCGGACCCTCCCAGGTCGAGGGAGGATCTCGGCCCGGCTTTATGACTAGGGATCTTGCTTCCTTTTTGTCTCGTAGCACCATGTTGGCCAGGGCTCACCTTTGGACCCTCAAGTCAGGGGAGAATCTCAACCGCTTATGGCTAGGGATCTCAGCACCATTTTACACTGTCACGGTACCGCATGTTGGTTGGGGCTCGCCTCACGGACCACTCGAGGTCGGGGGAGGATCTGACCCCGCTTTAAGGCGATGGGTTTTTACGAGCTCTGTTTTACACACTTATGCGGTACCACCATGTTAGCTAGGGCTCACCTCCGGACCCTTAGGTCAAGGGAGGATCTTAGCCGTTTATGGCTAGGGGTTTGAGGCTACGTTTGGTACTTACGCGCCTCCGTGTGGCGGAACCACCTCCAGGACCCTTGGGTCATGGGGAGGATCTCAGCCGCTTATGTCTAGGAGTCCTACCTTAAAGAGTTTTGTGTCCCTGTTTATTCCGTGTCCCAGATCCTCCCTCTCGCCTCCTGGCGGTGGGATGTGGACCTTTTTATGCGTCGGATTGGTTGCCCGCGGGGCCTCCTCTTTTCCCGGAAACGTCCTCTTGTCGAATCTGAGGAATTTGGATTCTCACGATCGATCAGTGGCTATACCGTTTTTTGTGGCTGGCTGGGATGCTTCCCATTGTGACCATTAGGTTGATACTCGGCGAATTCACTAACGTCTCCGTGAACCCTAGTAGAGGGGTGGTACCCACGACTAATCTGCTTAGGCTCGTTTCGACTTAAGATATGCATTCAAGAATAAGATGTCCACCAGGAACCTCAGTGTCTACCAGCACGTCCTTCCCTACTTCAAGGATTCGCTATCACGGGGTGATGATCGAGAGAAGTCTCCATGTGGGCATTCTATCCCTTCAAAGTTTTGTTTTCGGATATAGTTTCAGAATTATAAAAATAAGAAACGTTTCGAAAATATTATAGAAACATTTAAGAAACAATGTAAATATGGAAAAATTAAGATAAGTTATATACACGAAAAGATATATTTATAAATATAAATATTATATAATAAATATAGATACTCAATCTCATTAACTAGAACTACAAATAAAAGAAAACATTCTAAAATCAATATAATGTAATTTAAAATGCTAGAAACAATGTAAATCTAGAAAAATTAAGATAAGTTATATACACTAAAAGATATATTTATATATATAAATATTATATAACAAATACAAATATTCAACGTCATTAACTAGAATTACAAATAAAAGTTAACATTCTAAAATCAATATAATGTAATTTAAAATGCTTGAAATTAACTTTGATAAAAGTTTGGACTTTGAAATAAAATATTTTCATGCTTAGTATTATTTGAAAATATATATAAAAGTTCAATTTGGCAGATTAATGTACAATTGTAATTATCTCGTACGTTGGGAAATTTTCGAGTCATAATATATTGAGACTTTTATCTAGTAGAAAACATAATTTCAAAATATCAAATTCTAATCTACTCAATTACAAATAAAATAAAATCACATAATCTATGCATAACATAAATATTTAATGTTTTGTTGGAAACAAACTAATTTTGAAATTACATTAATATTTTGTTTCTATAAATTCAAAAATTGAGATTTTTGAATGTTTAGTAAAATCGTTAGAAAATTGTCGGCTCCTGATGATTGCTATCACATTAAAAAGGACAGTGCTTAAAATTAATATTTTGTGTAAAATCAATTAACAAGAACACATATATTTTGTACACGTCAGTTTGCTATCACATTCAAAAAAGTCACTTGTGTCTAAAATCACTTTAAAACATCCTCAGCTGCCAACTTCTCTTGCTACCTCCTCTGAACTTCTTTTACTTGTCTCTTTGCAAAGAGACTTTTGGTGCAGTGCGAGAAAACATTTATCGTCTGGCTGCGGCGGACATTTGCTGGGATGGTGGGCGCGGTGCATGGGGCCAGCGCCTTGCTGGTTTGTAGTCCTTAGTGGTAGGCGGAGGCGGAGAAGCCGGTGGTGGTGGTGGTGGTGGAGGAGATGTCATTATCTGTGGAGGTAAGTGCTGGTTAAGTGTAAGAATGACAGGAATGGGTACATTGCGTGGAATTGATTTAGTGGCGTAAGAAGATGGTGGGGACTAGAAATGAATGATCTAAGTAGCTATCCATGTTTGTCAATTGAGGGCCAAAATACCATCTAAATACGAGACTCACATTGTTATCATATCATTTAAAATATTAACGACCTTCGTCGACATTAGTTTTGTAATAGTAGTTACATAGTTTATGAATTTCAAAAGGATTTAGTACTACATCTAATATGAAATTGCAAAATAATAATCATTGCGGTAGTTAGTAATTACACAACTTATTACACTTAATTATATAAAAAGTAGTTCAATTAAAATTGAATTTGTAGAATTTGGTGATTGTCAAAATATATTATCTTATAATTTCAACGAATTGTTAGCACCTATCCAGTAGATGACCAAAAATATTTATCTTGAGAGTTTATTAAATAATCGAGATGATTAAATTATCGAGTTTATACTGTAATTGATAATTGCAAAAAATAAAATAAATGAAAGAGGAAAAAAAAAACACGAATTATTAATTTAGCACTATATCCTCGAGTTGGGACAATCCAAAAATATTATCTTAGAGAGTTTATTAAATAATCGAGTATTAATTTATCGAGCTTCTACTGTAAATGATAATTGTAAAGAAGAAAAAAAACCAAACACCCTATCTCGAGTGCGGACTGACCAAAAGTATTATCTTAGAGAGAATTTATTAAAGAATAGAGTATTAATTTATCGTGTTTAAAAAAAAAGGATAAAAGTAAACAACAAATAAATCGAATATTAATTTATGGTGTTTAAAATTGAACTTTAGTTACTGCTTCTTACAGCAAAGCTACAAGCATAGATGGTACATTCGCTCCAGCTTGGGTGGGACATGAGAATGCATACGCAGCTCAAAAAGGTGAAGTATCTACAACTCATAATTATCATTATCTCAGAGTTTATAGTTTTATTAGGTGGTGAATGTTTGTAATATTTATTTGTTGGTTGGAACCACCGTTGCTCCTCACCTTTGTTGCCTGCGTAAAACTCAATTTCTAAAAAATTTGGTGTTTGTGTGGCCAAAATTATGGTAAACTTATGCAGTTAGTAAGTCAGTATTCTGACATAAATGTTGCTTCCAGTTTATTATGCAGGCTAAGAGCATATGTCCCTCTGATCCACTCGTATATAATGAAGTAGGAGTTGTGGCTTACCATATGAAAGAGTAAGCACTCTTCCCCCACAAACATATGATCTCATCCTTGTTACCTTTACGTTTTTTTTTCTTGGGGTGTGCTGTATTTTTTTTTCCCTAATTGAAGTCTTGAGATTTTTTAGAGTATAATACTATAATTGAAAAGTGCTAATGATGAAGATTTATTTTGTCAAGGTTTAAAAAGAGTGCTTACTGGTTTGAGAAGACGTTGGCTCACATTCCATCCTCTTCAAGTGAGATGTGGGAATCCGGGCTCATCCATTAAGGAAACTAATGTAAGTATTTTCTTACAAATGCTAATGTCTAATAATACAATTTCCACTTTCCATTAGATTTCCTTTCTTTTTGAACTGGGAGTCGAATTTCTTCTAGATTTTACATGTTTCTGGATAATACGTGGTTTCTGAATGATCTTTTCATTATCTTCTTTTCCTCTGTGATGATTGAAGTTCATTTCTGGATTTTGGTTGTCTTATATCTTTCTTTTGGTGGTCTTTTCTTGCCTTTTTCGGTGATATTCATGTCTTAAATTTTAGCTTTGAAGATCCTTTTATACCGCATTACCTTGTCATCTTTTGTGGTTTTACCTCCGCAAGCAGCTTTTGTATGCAAATGTGAGTCTGAATTTGAAGGTGGTGGTTCAATGAGTGGTACCATGCAGGCCAACAATTATGGATTTAGCTCCACCATAATTATCCTGAATCGTGCATTTGAAATCGCAACAGATACATGTAATCAAATATGTATTTATATTCTCAGTTCTGAGTATGTCCCTTGGATATAAATACGCCATTCTACAAAAAGTTGGATCAAATACATATTGTGGATTGATCTTGATTCCTCTTTTTAGTGAAGCTCCCCGGTGAAATAACTTCACTTAGAGTAGCTTTTGCTTAAGAAGTTATTGTTTGGCACAATCTTGACCATCCCAATATGACCAAGGTAAAGCGGTTTTATTCATACTACCTTTTCTGTCTCTCGAGAGCATGATGTCTTCATTTAAATATGCCAATTGTGTATTATCTGGATGATTTTTCATGATTATTGTGAGCCTGCAACTTGCTATTTCTTGTTGGTTGTATCTTTTTCTCCTCACCTTATCTCTCCAGGCTTCATTGAATTTTGGAAAAATCAACTGATAAGATTTTAATACATTATAGTTTATTGGAGCTACAATGGGCATGGCAGGCTAAACATTCGAACTGTAAATGGTCATACCTCCATGCCTCGGAGGCCCAAGTTGGCTTTCAAAGTCATAGTCCTGCTAGCACTTGATATTGCACGAGGGTAATCTTCCGTACAACCGTATCAATAATTTTGATTTTACATATGGAACACATATATTCAAACATTGAAATTCTTAGCAATTTGAAACTTACGCGATAGTACAGGGGCAACAAAAAATTAAGCTTTTCTATTTCTCGCAAGTTTGAGATTTTTTTTTATCGAGCATATGGCTTATGTAAGAATATTTATGAACTTTTCAATTATGTCAACAACCTCTAATTTCTTTCGGTGTCCTTACAAGTACTTACTTTACAACTCTATGATACTACTTTAATCATATATATAAATTACTATCGAATAGTTAGTCCCGACTTTATATAAACGAAATTCTAGCCTCGACGTAATGTATATGTATATATAAAGTAACTCCTCCTTTACGAGTATATGTGTTAACGATATTACGGAGTATATGTTAACGACGTTACGCATTCATACTCATAAGCAACTCCACGTTTATATATATATAAAGCAAGTACATCAATAAAATATTTTGATGACCATCTAAACTTAGCAATAGTCAATATATATTACTTTGGGGAGTACTTCGAAGAATATTCATTTGATTTGGGAAAACCTAACACACAAATGAAATAATAATAAAAACAAGTGCATCATTTTTTATAGAATACGGTAGCATGAGAATAATTTTTTGTCCTGGCTTATCAAATAATACGTTCGCTTTTATATTTATGTAGACAACGCATAAAGCTTACATTAATTTACACAATCTCTATCAATCTAGACAATATCAACTATTCTGCAGAATTCAACAACGCATTTACCATAATATAAATCATAAGAGTATCAAATCACAATAATATATTTAATACAATAATATCAACAATATCTAATAATATCTCTAATACTCTCCCACAATTTGAGCCGGCATTGAAGGCTCCAATTGAAAACTTTGAACTTGATGGAGTTGTCTTGAAATTATCCAAAATTAACTGTAATAATTTGTGCATTGAATTTGAACTCTCTGAATTTTTCATTGAGAAAAGTAAAGGAAGAAGAAAATAAAAATAAACAGTTTTTTTAATGGAATATAAAAGCTAAATAAAAAGGTAATAAAATGGGAGAAAAGTGAAAGATATCATTCTACTCTGAGATATATCTAAAGGGGAGGGAGGAGGAAACCTTTTTTTTTGGTGTGTTTTCGAGGCAGAAAATACTAAGAGATAAGATGCTAAGGGAAAGAAAAAAATTAGGATGATAGTGAAAGAAAATAATTAGAGGGGAGGGGAGATTATTATCTAGGAAAAATAGAATAAAATATAAGGAAAAAGCAAAAAAAATTAGTGAAGTTAGTGGAAAGACGCTGATTTAATGAGCCCTTGCACGAATATCTTGACCAGAAAGAAAGAAAGCAATTGATGACATAGACAAGATGTGAAGATGCATGCTTAAGAGTATGAAAGAAAAGTACGGAGTATTAGAATAAAAGAAAATCAGTAAGGTGTACGTTGTTTGTTTTTGCAACATAACATAATATAGAGACATTGGCCGGACACACTTCCAATCTTGTGAACTTTAAGGTTCGGTCATGATTATCGACGGAAAGAATAAAAAAGAAAAAGCAAGATTAGTCAGAATTTTTTCGGTGGAAGAATAAAAGAAAAAGATTAGGTCATACTTTGGCCTCTGATTACCATGATGTATCATTTAAAAGATTTAATAATTGCTTGTTCTGGCTTTCATCAAATATTTGACAGCTATTGTTTTATACTTTATAGACAACGATATTTGATTGACAAGTTACATTAATTTACACAATATCTATCAATCTACACAATATCAACTATTCTAGGTAACTAACAATATACTTACCATAATTACACAAATGATAATAATATCAAATCACAATAATATATTTAATACAATAATATCAACAATATCTGATAATATCTCTAATAATTTTCTTATTTATACTTTGGTGAAGAAGTTAGTTCTTCCCCGTCCGTGTCAGAGGTCTTGATTAGATGACTGGGTTGTAAATTGAGATATGTGCCCTAATAACATCCTTGTAAGAGTATGTTCAGCTCAAAAAATGGAGAGACGAGAATAAAATAAAAAATAAAAAATAAACATGGAAATAAGGAAAGATGGAGGAAGTAATAGTAAATGATTCAATCTTTGGGTTTGATATCCCCTTTTCATATCGCACAATTGGTAAACAGTGTTCACAATTTTATATGCAGCATTGAAAAAAATCCGTGATAATGGTGGTTTGAAATATAAACATAATACAAGTGTCATATTAATTCAAGTAGAAAGTATTGTCCAGATAGATTCATGCCTTCTCCTGCTCAAGAAGTGAAGCAACATGAAACTATTAGAAGGATCATTGTCTATTTGATGTGAATTTTATGTGAAAATAACATGTGGGCATTGCAGCTATAAGAATTCAAAACGTAACTTCAACATGTTTTTTACATGATTGTCGAAATATCATATAGTGTATCGATTAATACTTTTTTATTAGTGACTGATATTTGATATTTCCTCCCATATAGTGTATAGATTAATACTTTTTAAAACTAAATTTATACAATCATTGCCAATGAAGGAAACATAATTGGCTAAAAAAATATGTTGGGGAATGAATTGTGAATTGTGAATTGTGATGGTAGTTAATTAGTTATTCAAATTTAGGGATTTTGAAAAAGTTCAGAACCAAACAGATGAGCAAAGGACCCCATCTCACTTCCCGAGTCCCTTCTCTTGGCCAGACTTTCAGCATAGAATCCATATCTGGGTGGCTTTGGTTCGGTCTAGCTAGTTGGTTCAAGGTTGGGTTTTATATATATATATATATATATATATATAGTATATAACTAATATAAGTATTTAATTATACAAAATGCTTCAAATATGTTTCTCATTGTATAGATAATAATTGTTTTTTAATATAAGCTAAATGACAAAGTAAAAGTTTCATGATCAAGATGTAAGCAATATAAAACAATTGACTCTTAAACGAATTTGTTCCTCTATTCGATTTCTGTTGTTTTGCAAAAGTTTGGATGCAAATATTAAGGATTTTGGCCGCATTGTGCCCCTAACCATCGAAGCACTTTTTATATGGGCCCAAACTTGTCTTTCTTGGTTCACGTAGGCCTCCTCGTATTTTCTTCTTATCCTGGCCGATCCCTAGACCTAATTTCACTAAAATACATAAATAAACGATTTTATTACCCCTAAAATATATATAGTGAAATAACTATATTACCCCCTCTAACTTACAACAAGAGACAAACGTTAAAATGACTATGTTACTCCCCTATATTAAAATGATTATTTTGTCCTTTGACATTATACTATTAGAGTTTAAAGGTAAAAATTAGCTCTGTGAGGCGCCCCTGCACACCATACCAAGGCCTTAACAAGAAGAATAAAGATATGTTCTGCATAAGATAAATAAATTTAGGATCACATGAAAATTACACGATAGCTCAGTGCCCCTGGCCAAAAAGCTACATATATTAATTATGTCAGGTTGTGATAAATTTTATATGATTACTATATAATCGAATTATTTCAGCTATTGAAATTAAGACTTTGATCCATGATAATACAGCTCGAATCTCAGTAGGATAAAGGTTGAAAATTATTGTAATCTTAACCATAAAAAATAAAATAAGGATTTGACTAATACCTTATAAGTCAGTTGGTCACCCGCATCCTCTGTCTTGAAGTCTCTAATTGATGACACATCAATAAAGAACAAACACATATATAATTTTAAAAATATAACTAAATTTCTAAATTTAAATAATCAATGAAATATTAAATGAGTTGTAGGAGTAGATAGTTATCTAACAGTGAATTGAGTCATGGCGATCCCGCATGCGCCTACAAAATAGCCTCGAACTCGTAAACTTTTATTCTTGCCTGTAATAAATATGTACTACCAATATATAGCTAAGCTTTTAATAATGTGTTCGAGCTATATATGAGAGAAGTAATTACAAGTAGTTCATCCACAAACTACTTTTTGAGTGCTTTTAGTGTAAGTTGACTAAGTAGGCATGTTCTTACTATTAACAAAAGTCCTTGTAAATAGAAGGTTCAAGAGCGCTTTGATTTGATCTATCGATCAAAACAATAAGGTGTTTCACAATGCAATGGGAGTAAGGATCGATAAAGGTGGCAATTGAGGTTTTGATTTTTCTCGGCATTTGTCACCACTCTATGAACTGTAAAGTTTTAGCTTTCCATTGTTACTATCTAAATAAATAGACGATCATAAATAACGCATACATATGTTGCTACCATTTTAATCCTCTCTTTTATTATGTTTTTTTTCACATTATTAATTACTATATTATCCTTTATTTTAATATCTTCTATTAGTTGAAAAATAAGTTTTAAAATTTTAAAAGCACTCCTGGCACAATTCAATAATTAATAAGTCTTAAATTTTTTACTAAAAATTCTATAACAACTAAGTTCCATATTTGTTATCTACTCGAGCTAATTCGTCGAATGATCCAGATAGTAGATCCAGCTTGCACTTTGGTCCTGTGATAGTTAGATCTGCTAGTGTTTTGGCCCCTGCATATTGGCAAAAGAAATATAAATTAGTCCTCATTTTAATGTATAGATTTTAAAATTTGACGGTCAAAATGTGTTGAGTTCAATTTTGGGGTAAACTTTCTATTTTGATAAATATGTGGAAAAATTTTCTATTTCAATTATATTTGGGGCAAAATTACTATTGTTATGAACTTATGAGATAAAATATTATTTTCAAGATTTGGTTCTAAACTTGACTATCATTTTTCACGTAATGCTTCTCATCGTGTTCTTCATCAACATATTTTTCTTTTTTGTTCAACATCTTATACTCCTAGAAACAAGGAAATCTGAGCTGTTGGAAGTGTTGATTGAAATTTGTTCAAGTTTCAAAACGGCCATTGATGGGTTTAGTGGTTGTCAAATTTCGCATTTAGTTTATTTTAGATAAATTTTACAACTAATCGGCTCTCTGTGCTTATAAAATGATAAAAATTATCCAAAATTTGATTCCAATCGTATTTGAAGTCAAATTTGGGGCTG
The DNA here is from genome assembly GCA_019722365.1 of Lithospermum erythrorhizon. Taxonomy (NCBI): domain Eukaryota; kingdom Viridiplantae; phylum Streptophyta; class Magnoliopsida; order Boraginales; family Boraginaceae; genus Lithospermum; species Lithospermum erythrorhizon. Next base: position 49,657 of record JADFUC010001348.1, read on the forward strand.
AAGTTCAAGTAAAATGGGGACTAAACTGCAACACTTTTGTCAATATCTGGGACCAAACTGCAACAGTCTAACTATACGACCAAAGCTAACTCTGCTCCACTACTTCCTAGCCATTTCTCGCACTACGCCTTTATTTAATCTCTTATAATATATATACAAGAGTTATACCACTTTCATACCTATACTACTCATTACATGTTTCATTATCAATATTTTCGTCTAATTATATAAAATACTCAACATATTTACTACACGATAAAACGTAAGATAATTATTCAATTATGAATTGAAAATGATTTTTCTAATTCAAAAATCAATTGCTAAAGAATATATCTAAATTATTACGCTGACATTTTGTATTACATTTAACTATATAATTCAATAATTGAAATAAAAAGTGCCAAAAGAGACATATCTAATACTCTTCCATCCCCATGTATTGTCAACATTCAAATTTGATGTTTGATGATTAAATGTTAAATTTAAATATTTTTATTTGTGTTGTATAATATTTGGTAAAATTTCTCAAGATAATAGCTTGTCAATTTTTGAACACTTAACTGTAGAGATGACAAATATTTAGTATGGAGAGGAGTAATAAATTTGGATATTTTATTTCATAAATTTAATTTTTTTATTATAATATATATAATATGATAGTTTTATGATCTCACTTAAATGTTTGAAACATGTTTTAAAATTTGACACTTTCAAACTACGATATAATAAGTTAAAGAAAATTTGAGAGACATGGACAATCTTTTGGAACTAGTTGGTGGATATGGAGTAATTTGAACTAAAGAAATATTTATGGTGAGTTTTCATTTTAAGGAATCAATTTACTTTTCTATAACAATAAATTAATGTTCACTAAAATGAGTTGTTAATTGTTATTCTTGATTTCAGATTTAGTATTACTATTTTCAAGAAAAAGTATTTAAGGTACTTTTTATTTAAGTACTCTAATTCATTTTAATCGACTTTTCATATATTTATAGAAAATAAGAATAAGAAAATATTTAAAAAGACGATTCAATTATGTAAATTTTATATTTTTTAGAATAAGGATTAGTTTATAATTGATGGTCAAAGTTCACTTCAAAAATTCAAACTTAAAATTAAAGTGGATCGAAGCACTATATATCTCAGACATTTTTGTGGTTTTGTACAATTGCCTTAAAAATAGTTTCACCAAGAAATAATCCATTCATTAATCACATGTTATCTAATCATTCATTACATCATATCAGACGTCATCGTATTTAACTACCGGAAAATTGCCGCTGTATCACGCATTTATCGTGAAATACTAGGCATTGATAACCTATCAAGGCCTCAACTATAGTTGCATTAATTATAAGTCAAAAGCAAGACAATGCCCACCATCGACTTAATTCTCCTATTTAGCTTGTCCTGTCCGAGATTGTTTTGTCAGGTGATTTTTTTTGTATGGACTAGACATACGCATTTAATATTATTATTATAAGTATTTTATATTTAATTATAAATATAGAACAAGTCCTGAACTATTTCAATACTAACTCTAAATTTTAAATGACAAGGTACCAAGATTATTATTAATTTTAGAGTATACCTCCAGTTGGTTCCCTATGTTGATCACGAAGGCATTTGAAAGTGCCTCAACAGTAAACCATTCTCCATCCTTCATCATCTGAAGCCCACTAATATTTCCTTTGACAAGTTAAGTGTAATAAAGCCGATCGCGATGCTTTAATAACCCCAAGGTCAAACTCTCTGGATCCGTAATGGGTGGATAATTGTTACGCCGAGCACAAATTTAACTTCATTCACATCCTTCAAGTAGTCGCCTCCAAGCCCCGCCTCACATATCAATTCCAAAGATTCTTGTAATTAACCTTCTTATTCCTACGCATATGTTGCCATCAATTGCCCGGGTTTGAAATTAGAAAAATGAACAAATGTAAATAACCTCGCTTTCTCTTATTTGTAAGTAATGGATGCTTACAAAGAAAGTATTACAGTAATGTTATCTCCACCACACTTGTTTGTCTAATTCACTATTTCACTTTCACGTGCATCAATAGTCAATACCAAGAACCCCTCCCCCACTCTCCTCTTATCTCAGTATCATCTTTCATCAAATTATATCATAAAAGTTTAATTAAAATAATTGGATCATAAATTAAATTAAATTGAAACCAAAATTTAAAATTCAAAATTCAAAGAAATCAAATAAATTGGATTAGAAAATTAAAATAAATAACAAGAAAAATTAAATCAAGTTGAAAAAGAAAATTAAAATTAAATCAATTGGATTAAAATCAAAACCAAATTGGATCGTAAAAATTCAAAATTAAACTAATTGACTTTCAAAATTAAACAAAAATTAAACCAATCGGATCATGAAATTCGAATATAATACATACCATTATTAAAAAGTTCATGTATTTTTATACGTTTGATACATACCATGCTTTTAACACAAATGGTATTCTAGACATATACTTCAAATAATTTAAACAATTCTTATGTAACATCATATAACAAAATACATCTCAAGACAAATTCTATATTCTATTTACATTATGGTATTAAATAAATGTCCTTTTCTCCATGGTATTTCCATAATGACATTACTATTTAAGAAACACATGTAGAATAAAAATTCTAAACAAAGAATGGATACTCATCATTAAAAATATCATGATACTTATGTATTAAGTTGATACATACCATACTTATAACACAAATGGTATTCCAAACATATTCACGATAATTCTTCGACAAACTCTTATCTAACAACACATAAGAAAACACATCTCAAAATATTATCAGGTATTCTATTTTACACTATATGATATTAAATAAATGAAGTATTTTCTACTTTGATATTTTAATTATGGTATTACTATAACAGAAACACATTGATAATGAAACTTTCGAAAAATAATGGTTACCATAATTAAAAGATTCATGATATTTTGTATTGTCGACATACCATATTTTCAATATAAATGGTGTGTTTCGCATATTATTCCCTAGATAATTTCCTAAAATCAATTATGTAACAACACATAGCCAAATAATATTTTCGGGTTTAAGAATACAATTAGATAAAAATGACATAATATTGTAATAATAATAGTAATTCATAAATTATTAGCTTGAATACCAAACACACATAAAAATGGCACTTTAGAGAATAATCACAAAGATGATATTAGAGACATATTAAAAATAACGTAGGAGGTTAATAGCGAAAAATATCAAACTATTAGAGACATTTAGAAATATAAAATTTCAATTATAGAATGAGACATTTACAGACAATATCCATGGTGATGATTGTTTCCTATTTTACAAATTGGATGAGATTAATTCAAATTTGAGAGTATTTCAAATTTTTGTGTAGAGATTTTTCCTCAAAGCAAGTTATTCAAGAAAAAACAAACTAAAAAAGAAAATAAATCTACAAAATAGGAACAACAATGCTACGCCTGTAATGTCTTCCAATTTTCTATGACTCCATTTATTCCTTTCTTAATTGATCATGTAATAACCAAAAATGCCCTTTCTTAATTACAACCATTAGATCAAAAATCAATTAAAATAAGATATTCAATGATTGAGATTGGTGTAAACACCATGCTTACAATTCATCCTAAACCTACAAGAATCTCCTCGTTTTGATTAAGAGCCGTAAAGGAACCAATTATTTTAACAATTTTATAACGAAATAATGGTCAATAATTTTTAAATAAGAGCAAGAAACAAATTATATGAGATAAAATAAGAAAAATGTACTGTATAAAATACGAAGGGAAAACAAATTAGCTTTTTGAAACATAAATTCTAGAATTTTATTTTATAAAAACTAGACGGAAGAGGTTACGTTCATTAACCTTTTGTTCATTAATGGTCTATTAATAATCAAAAATATAAATTATACCATTTTTTGATATTTTTTTTTTGGTACATTTAGGTAATATGTACCATTTTCTCAATAAAAAAAATTATTAATGTCAATTATATAAGCATATTTTTAACTTTTAGGTAATCTGTACCAACTTGTTTAACGAATTTTGGTACACATTTTAATCAAGTGAATAAAATAATTTTGGTACACTTTTTTTTTGAATTTTTTCACTTGTACCATCTTAGAATGGTACATTTTAGTAATGTATACCATTTTTACATTGAAATTCTCAGACAGACAATGTATATTAAATTTAACATTAACGAACTGTGATTACACGAACTGTGAATCCTTCTCATTCTATTTATATTCATCCGTCCACAGATTAATTTCTCAAATGGACGAAGCCCCATCCAATCACTAATCTTGCATTGATTTAAGATTTTGAATTTTCAAGTCAAATCAAATGAAATCACAAAATTAAAATAATTGAATCATTCCAGTTTTCAATATCTCAAATTAAAGTTGACTTTCCTTATCAAACCATTTTCGCCGTACCCGAAATGCATAATTAAAATATAAACATAGATCTTGATTGCTTACCTATATCTAGAAGGTTTTTCAAGCCAACGTTGCATGCAATCTTCCAATGGATGAGAAAGAATAAGTTTGATATTCTCCCTCCATAAATGCACACCATCATTTGCATAATCAGTGCTACTCAAGTAAACCCAACCGTTCTCCTTCGCTTCATACCTTTCTCCTCAACTGCTGACTGAAAAATCTTCCAAAACACTAATTGTCTCTAATAACTTCTTCAGTAAATCCGCTGATTAATTACCTATATATGAATATTTTGAAGTTAAATTTGTACAATCTCATCTTACATTGAAAATTTTATAGAGTTTATTAGGTTCTGCTGGTCACTCCCTATATATCGATCACGGATTTTTATTAAAATGAATTGTTAACAAAAATTACATGCAAAAATTAATATGTGGGCTTAATTGGCTCAACAGAAAATGAAAATAAACTAACTTACCTGGAATCCTCCGAATTCTTGACAAGATTTCAAGATTTTTTTGATGGTTTCTTCCTTCTCTTCAGAGGAATGATCTAACTTGGAAAGATCTATCACAGGAAATGAATTTTGTTTGTTATTTTCAGTTTCAAAATTACCTGGTCTGAATTCTTGGGGAAACGTATAAGCTTCAGGAACAGCATCTACATCAAACCATCTTGAAGCATTATCATTGTTGTCCAGTAACAAAGCCATTAGAGAAGATTAATGTCTATTGTAAGTGGACTCTAATTTGATACACTATTATCTATATACGTACTTGGTCATGTATTTATATAGAATCAGGTCAGACTGCCTCACTAATTTGTGTAGTCAAAGAAGCCATAATTTAATACGCCCTCACAATCTCACAAAATTGTTAATTTTAATTTTGATGGTTGAAAATTGAAATCATGACGGAATTAGGCTTTAATTGCATGGTTGTTGAGTAATTAATTAATGCCAAGCATAGGAAAACGAAAACTTTAATTAAAATAAATTGAAGATAATATACTAAAATGAATACTTCCTCCATCTTAATTTAAGCGATCATCTAGCTAATGTAAATAAATTAAAAATAATATACAAAAACGATAATAATTGGTTTCACTATTTTCAATGAGAGAGAAAAATATAAACTAATGAAAATAATAGAATTAGGAGAGAAAAGATAATTTCTTTTTTAATTCCAATGAAAAAAAATTGCATTGATAAATTAAACAATCAATTATAATGAAACAAAATATTTTTGTAGATGATCCCTTAAATTGAGACAAAAGAATATGATATAGTCTCTCCAATTTAATTTAATTTAATTTAATTTTCAAATAAATACCCAATCAAGTTTTGAAGCAATAATTAATTCATACTCTCTCCGGTGATATTTATGTATCATCCTAGAATAACACACATAAATTAAGAAGGATGAAAAATAGTCAAAAAGTGCATTGAAAATGTAGAATGACAATTAATTGAAACTATATCATTGGTTGATTGATAATTTAATAACAAAAAGTAATATTAAAATAACATTGAAAATGCAAAACATTAATTTTCTATACTAAAATGACAAATAAATATTACCAATTTTTTCAAGTTAGAATGATAAATAAAAATTACCGTAGGGAGTAATCTTTTAAATGGTGTGTACATTTATACCATTAGATACACATAAACACCAACGGCATACATACATGACAACTTTTTGAACATTACAAATTAAATAAAATTAATTTAGAATCAAAATTAAGTTTTCAAATAATTGCCAACTACCATTTGAATTGAGTGGACTTAGATAAAAACAAAAGGGTTGTAAGAATTTTAATAGTTTGATAAAGAAATGTTAAATATGGCATTTAAATGTAAGGGGAGGACAATACCTTTGTTACCATTTGCATTTTAGTAAGATTGTATATTCACATCAATTTTCTATAATTTCTTAAAACAGACTAACTGCTACTTTTTTTGGCTTCATATTTTTACGATGCTTTAAGAAATTTTTCTATTATTCACCTAAAATCAAAATTAAATATTTCAAATATGTCAATAGAAATTTAAGATAAATAAATTTTAAAAAGAATAAAATAATATATTAAATATGGATAATGAAAGAAATGTCTTTTTAATTCTATATTTGTATAAGAAGAAATATTTTTTATTTTTTATATAATTAAAAAGGAGTAAAACGAGGGGAGAAAATAATAGCCGCAAAATTGGGAGGGTATAAATTTAGGGGGTAACAGCATGAATAATACTCATGAGCCTAAATTGTTTTAGGAAAACCGATACAACTCAATTTTTATACTTTTTTACAATTTCAATCCATAAAATAATTTTTAGAGCTCATATAAGTGATTCAAGCCTACTTACTAGTTTTATTCAGAGGATTGTGGTTAGCAAAAAAAGATAAACAGAGTAAAAAATTGATTGGAACTAGCCTTAAACACTGGTAAAAACTTGCATAACAGAGAGATGCACTGGACTGCTTGGCCAGTTTGTTTAATCCATATTGTTATATGAAGTATTACAGTACTTGCATTTTTAATATCTGTCATCATATAATTTTGAATACTAATTAAGAAATAAAATAGTAAATATTTCTAATGTTTCTAATAAGATGATAAATTTTGTACTTGTATTAAACTTATCGATCAATTGCCAATTCAATGTTTTTAATAAGATAAAGTGAATATTTGTTTGTTGAGAATGACAATTTTTTTTCTTTACTCAAACAATAGAAATGAAATACACATACGATAAAAAACTGAATTTTAAATTCTAGACTAAACAATGAGAATCTAAACTCCAAATAATTATTATTTCAAATAATAAAATTATACTATAAAGTTATTTTATTTTCAATAACATAGTATTAAAATAGAAATATTCATTATAATACTACAAAGTAATAAGATCATGATGTGAATCCTTTTTGATTATTCTATGTACCATAATGTTAAAATAGAAATATTCATCATAATATGTGAATTTTTTGTTATTCTTAAATAATAAAAGTTGTTTAGTGTTAAAAAACTATTATCCTAACTTATAATTATATGTCACAAACCCTTAAAACTTGTTAGAAACCCTTGAAGTTGTTCCAAACTCCTTTGAAGCTGCTCCGAACCCCAAAGTTGTTCAACCCCGAATTCGCTATAACCTAGATGAAATCGCATACCTAACATCTTTTTATAGCCTTAATCAATATTAAAAATGATCCTAACACAATTAGAAACTGGGTTTAAAAAAAAAAAGGGTTTAACGATTTGGCAATAAACCCGGCCCCTTGCTCAATCTTGTAACGTTCAATTTGTGTTTTTTAGTTACAAACGGTATCCCATTTAAACAAAACGTGGGCACGTTCAAAACAATTTTTTTTTGCCTAAACGGGATAAGTAGGGTATTTTTAGCAAGTGCCCGCCCGGCACGGGCCCTCGAATCGGTCAGTGGGCGCAGAATGTTTAAGGCCATCCGCGCCTCGGGGTTCATGAGTCAGTCTGTCAGTGATTCCCGATCCACGGTCCGCCTGTTCACGGCCCGCTTCGCTTAACACCTCTAGTCTCGTATTTTACTTTCGCCGATATTCTATTTATATTCTACTTTCAGAACATTTACCTAACTCAAGCTAGTTGTAAAATTTTCAGATTTATAATTTTTAATACTATATAATCATACTCTTCATTGCTAATTAAAAAAAAAACTCTATTTTATACTGGACATGATATAGGGGTTTAGATTTAAGCCCAAGTAGTATTACTCTAATAATGAAAATGATATCACCAAAATTATTTATCACTTTGGTCCAGCGGTATGATATATGTTATGTTGTTTTTCTGGATAAATCTAGAGTTCAGATGAACAAGTATTTCATACTCCGTATTATTTTAAAAAATTACAAAAAAACGCTGCAAAGCGATTTTTATAATGATTGTAATTCGTGAGATGCAACGCATCTTTGATGAAGGATGCTACATATATACATACGTCTGCATTCTTATTGTATACTAGTAAATCAATACATACGCTACACGTAATAAAATATGTGTAAGTTTAGTATTACTAGTAAAGGAGAAGTGCGATGCACGACATGCAATCGATTTCTTAAATATTTGTTATATTTTTTTATGTTTAATTCGAAATCATTCTAAAATTGTGTATGTATTTACACTCCTTCGATTTTTTTTTTTTCTAAGACTTAATATTTTTATGTTTAGCGGATACTTGATCACTTAATAAGTCTTTAAATATAACATAAAAAATTATAATAAAATACGCATATCCATAAAGTGATAATATACTAAACCGAGACGTCTGTTAATGGTAGATACAAATATTATTTTAACACTCGATAAGATTCGACTAAATATATTGACTAATTGATCATCAATATAGTATCATCGTAATTATTTATTTTTTATTGGTTAAATCTGGTGTGATTTAAAAAAGTATAATTCTAATTTTTTGTAGATCCTAATATATAAAATTCATATATGTAGAAAATTAAATAATAATAATAATAATAATTTTGCACAAACATATGATTATTTAACTAATACTCATTATAATAATAACAATAGTTCTCATAATAATGAATAATAATAATAATTTGCCACAAAACATATGATTATTTAAGTAACACCTATTATAATAATAATAACAATTGTTCTAAGTATAAAATATATTATTATTTGATTAACACCTCAATTATTAAAAACTTAAAAATAACATATTTAATTTACATATATATATATATATATATTTATTTATTTATACATGCAAAATTGAGCAAAATAATTGTGTTATTCAATGTATACTCTTTGAATCATTAAACATGCACACGAGATAAATAAAAAAACTTAATTATTAAAAGTGGAACGCATGTAAATTATAAAGTAAATATATGTCAAATCGATGTGATATCATTCTCAAACCATAATGTGATGCGTTTATTTATTCCTCAATTGATAATCTTACATACGCTACAAACATAAAGTATGATGAATACTTAATATTAGTTAATTTCTATTAACTCATGGTATTTATCACTCAAGAGCGAAATTATTAATTAAAAGATAATATTTTGTCTTTAACTTTTAGATTTTTAGAAAGAAGGGTAATTTAGTAATTAATAATGTGAAAAGGAAAGAAACACAACCCTTATTCGAACTTTTATATATACATTTGATTAGTGATTAAATTTGTATGTTTATCAATATGGCACTAAATAAATTAAGAACAAGTAATTTATGAATGGAAATTATATAAGATCACACCGCATTCATAAAGGAACAACAATCATAGTAGTAAAAATTATAAACCAAAAATTTTGCTTAATGGATATAAGTAATGGCATTGAACTCCAACTATATTGACTCCGTACTGACGGCGCTTATTATATTACGTGGCCTCATTGCACTTTTTGATATGTTTTGTGGCCTTGTCGGCGATTGTGATTGATTTTATTTATCAAGTGATGTTTTAGTCACAGGCTGTAATACCGTTGGGAGTAGAGTAGTTGTTTGGGTTATGTACTCTAGCCTGTGCCTCTTTGGGAAGATCGGGGCGACCCTACACTGGGATTACTGTGGATTAGGTGACTCTCCTTCCTGGGTGCGATACGCGACACTATTTACTTTATATCACTTAGCGTATATTGCCACTTTATACTTAGCGAGTAGTGCGGTGCCTTATACTCAGTGTATAAGCTGCTGTAAAGCCTTATATCGCTATGGTATAGCCATGCATGGTACTTATACTTAGCGTATATGTTTTCACAATAGACTTAAATAGATGAGCGTTAGTTTTGGCCTTATACCGCGGTATGTCAAGGTGATTATCGATTAGTCCATTCCCTGCGTACTCGATCGGTTATTACGCGCATTTGGCGCTGATATACCTGGGTGGGGCAAAGTAGAGATAGTGAGGTTCATGACTGTGAGTTTAGTCAATGGCTGAATTTCGATGTCTTTCTAGAATTGCGGCATTTACCGAAACCTCTATGATATCTCTCCAGATTTTATTTGCACTTTCTTTCGTGATTACGACGTGTGACACGATTAGATACTCCGATATATGTGTATTTCATTCATGGCTTATCATTATATTTACCTGCCTCGCCTGCATTGCGATTACCAAGTTTCACTAAGTTTTTCATGCTTACACCCCTTTTCAGATTGGCTAAGATTTCATTCATACAGTTAACAAAGTGCGCTTGAGCAAGAGTATTGCTTCGGTAGTTTTGTCTGAGTGGCTAAAGCGAGCATCAAGCAGGCGATCCTCACAACCGATTACGCCAAGGCTGGCCAACCGCTTTTGATTGTTGTATTTCCCTTTCAAACTTTAAATTGCTCTACTGTCATTATTGTATTCCTGGATACGTGATGTATCATTCAGAAATTGCGCATTACTTTATTTCGATATATCAGGTATATATTTAAGGCTTGGCTGCTTCGATATCACCGATGGATTATAAATTTTAAAAACCTGCTTTGATTTGGGAAACTTAATCAGGATCACATTTTTGGACGAAACGAATCGTGTTTTTAAACTCCGAGTCGCCCATCGGTTCGGGGCGACTCATTGCTCCTGATTTTAATGACTTACCTCCTGGGCTTACCGACCTCATGTCGTTACGCCTCGTCTTCACAAGAAATTATTTTATTATTTTAATAAAAATTATAATGAATTTTTTTTAAAACCTAAGTTAAATAAGATGAAAAGCTACTCACGAAGAAAATAAAAGCATTTATGATCAGAAATAACTTTTTATTTTGTCTTGGTGATAATTACGGAGTATTACGTAGTGAGATAATATTTATAATAGTTTACGTAATTTATTCATAAATTCTACACACCAAGCAATGCAATAAGCTTACTACTTAAAATTAAAATAAAAAATTATCAAGCAAGAAAATGGTAAATACATTAATTGGGCTTTTATCACTTTATAACCGCCTAACCCACCCTCAGACATTATATATGTATAAATACGGTCTATTTTAATTGACCTATAAGGTCTCACTAATTGATATAATTAATTATCAATTGATTAGGTCATTGATTATATCCTCTTAGTATCATATTATTAAACAAATCTCAAGCCTTAAATCATAAGTGGTCAATTTTGAATTTTGAAGGTTGAATTTTTCTATTATCAATTCAATTATTTTTATATATATCGAATTGTTTTTGGTGAAAAATATATAAAATGTTATTTTTACTAATAACATAATAATTTTGATCCAAATAAATATTAACTGTGTAATGTGTTGGTTAAAGATGTAAGGTATCAAAGTTTGTTAATTTTGTCGATTGAAAATCGGCGACAATCTTTTGAAGAGGGAATATAATTTGGAGCTTTTTCGTACAACAGTATGTGTTTGTCTTGAAGTGCTTTGGGATGTGTTTTATATTGTTAGTCAAGAGAAATTTGATTAAAAGATTTGAACTTTATTCAATGTGATGAAAAAATCAATCTTCCTGATCGTTTTGTTTTAGTCAAAAGATCCTTATAGTTTTCTTCTTTATTGAGTGAAAATGATGTTCTTGAAAACTTATACCTCAAATATTTATGGCAAAGTTTGAAGCTTTTATTATTGTCCCTTATAGTGGAATGCACGCTTAGTCGGTACATCGCGTGACAAGACTTCCTTAAGATCATATTAAACAAATGATCATCGATTCTAAGTTTTCAATCATCTTAAATCTGCTTAATATCAGAGTGCTGCAATTTTGTCATGATTCAACCCTTAAGCTCGCTGATCATGGCAGTGTTCTCAATAAACCATTCTGGATTATCTCAATAGTCTTCGTAGTCTTAAATAGGTATTGCTGATAGTACATAACGGAAGAAATAATTCTGCGAACTCTAGGTAAGTTTTGAGATTTGTTTGTTTGTTATTGAAGGCCTTCCGCTGAGGCTATAGAAATGTGTTAGCAGAATTCACTTTTTTTCTCGCACCTAAGATGAATTATTGGTTAGTTTACATTATTGATAGGTATTGTTGAGACATAAGGAAGTTCCGGATTCTCTGTTTTCGTACAATAACTGTTGACTAGAGTCCTCAACTCTAGGTGTTTGAGATTTGTTTGTTTCTGCTATTGAAGGTCTTCCGTTGAGGCTTAGAAATGTTAGTATTTGAGATTTTGATCATCCACAGATTGCCAACTGTTCCAGTAAAAAGTTGCAGCCATCTCAGCTTTAGTAGACTATTACTTTGTTGATTTTGGTCCGGTACTCTCATTTCTCCTTGTGGCTTGTGCAATTTTGTTCAACTAGTTTTGGAGTTGGCTTCTTGGGTAACGGTGGAGATGGAAATTATAGTTGCATGGAGTACTTGGATTTGTTGAATGCTGCACTTTTACATCTATAAAGTCATTGGGATTTATATGTTCAAGTTTAGTCTGGCAAGAGCAAAATTGTAGTTTCATTGTGACCCTGTTGACTATTTGATGATCCCTTGTGAGTTATCGCCTTCTTTATTAATTGTCCACCTTCTTCACGGTAGTGATGAGATCAAATGCTTCCGCCGATGGTGTCTATGGTATCAGCATAAACATAATATTGGATTCTTCAGACATATAGCTCTTTGATCATGGGATATAATAAGCTATGATTCACATGTATTTGGTGCAATAATATCCATTGTAAGTTGTAGTTGGGTTGTCACCACATTAAAGAGTTGAAGAATCAACTACTTCGATATGGGTACATTGATGAATTGTGTTTAAGTAGCATCAAGTTTGTAATAACACCAAGTGCATTTGCTGCAGAACTGGGGATTTGTTGCCAAAGTGTGTTTAAATAGCATCAAGTTTATAATAGAAGCCACAAAATGTAAGCTCTCATTTGATTCCATTGAATATATACCATGAAAGAGTTGAAACACTCGTCGGGATGACTATCCTTTTTTTTTCCCAATCGATATGATATCATTAAAAATGACTAGCATTAATAAGAGTCTCAAAAGTAGCAACTATCTATTAGGTCTCCATGAGGTCTCGATGCACAAATGAGTACTTCTGGCTCAGAGAGCCCATCGGTATCTCCGAGTATTCCACGGGTTCATGCATTTTGTTGCCTGGGATCGTGGTATACTGCTCGAAAATTTCAGGCGCCATTATCGACTGGCCATCGGCATCAGTTCACGAAAAGACGGTTCAAATTAATAAAGAGTAGGCTTGTACCACAACTTTCTTATTATCCCAAAAATATTCCAATTCTCTTAAATTTTGTTCCAAAATCAATGTAGAAATGTTTTCACTTGATTTTCAGATCATCTCTGTAGATATCATTTTGTGCTCTAAATCTAGAGCTTAGATTTGTCATCGGTAATACTAAATTATAAAAGATACCAATCGAGAAGCTTAGTTTGATACAAGACTTTCTGTAACAATCACGTAGAGTTCTTTTCTACTTGATCAAGAAGAAGAACACTATTTACCCAGAGGGGAACCTCAGATAAAGATCCTGCTATTTACTTCTCAGATTTTCTTAAATTATCATTCTGCCTCAGATTACATGCAGATATTAGACTCGTATGAGCTGCCGCATATAATGTTTAGTTATGTCGTTCGCTCTCAACACAAACAACATGCCTTCTCGGACTGCCATTGCCACTGCTACTAATGCGCTTGAAACCTGTGACATAATGTTGAAACGAGCCTCCTTGAAGCATCCCTGAACTCCTCGAACCACCACACCAATTGAGCAACGCCTATTGTGTTTCATCCAGCTTGCATCACAGTTTATTTTGAGCCATTGCTGATCTGGTGCTTGCCATCTCCCCTGCTGGACTGTTCCTCCCCATCTCCCCTGTAGTGGACGAAGGTAAAGGAGTCATGTTGGCAGATTTGTAGTCCTCTGCTAACCGTATACCTCCTGCAATACACTCTTCCCATGGCTTTTGGTGCTCTCCAAAGATAACATTGTTGTGATGCTTCCACAAATGCCAAAGCATACAACTAACTTTCTCTAGAATTTCCACTTTTGCTGCATCATCAAGGCTCGGTGATAGATGATTCCACCATTCGCGAAAATTCTTCCAATGACCTTCACCTGTTAAGAATTGCCAAGGAGACGAGAACCAAAACCTTCTAGCAAAAGTACAGGTAATCAAGACATGTAAAATATTTTCAGGACTTGAATTACACAATACGCAATGAACCTCGCCCATCATCCCTCGTTTTAAGAGATTGTCTCTAGTTGGTAATGCGTTATGAAGACATTTCCAAATAAAAAGTTTAACTCTCGGAGGTATATGAAAGCTCCAAAGTTCTTTCCACCAAGGTTCAGCTATATTCCCATTACTCTTGACTCGCCCGAAGTGTGACCATGAAGTTCTCCATTTTTCCTCATATCTCATGAAAGCGTAAATCTACTAGTAAAATACACACCATTTTTTGTATGGTTCCAAATTACTCTGTCACGAATATGGTGTTTGCTAAGTGGCATGGACATTACTCGATCCAAATCCTCCCCCTCAAACAGCCGTGCAACTGCAACTCTATCCCAATTCCCATTTTTTATGAGTTGAGAAACCCATTTCGGATCCTGCTCCCCCCTTTGTCGACGCATATAAAAGTCCGTGTCTCTTGGCACCCACGAGTCCTTCCAAATTTCTATGCTCTTGTCATCCCCGACTCTCCACCGTATCCCTTTCCTCAACACTTTGTTCCCTTCCATCAAACTTCGCCACCTAAAAGAAGAATTAGACCCCACTTTCGCGTGAAGAAAAGAACAATTGCGAAAGTAGCGCCCTTTTAATACTTTGTAAAGTAGCCATGCCTATCTAGTTATAATCCGCCACCCTTGTCGAGCCAACAATGCAAGATTCATGCACTCCAAATCTTTGAAACCCAATCCCCCCTCTTGCTTCGATTTTCTGAGGTCCTCCCATTTTTTCCAATGTGTTCCCTTCTCCTTTCCTTTATCCCGCCCACCAATATCTAACCATTGTTTATCACTCATCGATGACTTATTGGTAGCTTAAAGCAATTCATCACATACTTTGGAATTGTCGGGGCCACCGACTTTAGCAGCACCTATTTCCCCGCCTGAGACAAAAGCTTACCCCTTCTTCACACGCTCCTCTACCCGAGTCCGAACAAACTAAATACCTCCTCTTTTTAGTTCTTCCAATCTTCGGGGCTGCAAACCCAACATTTCCCCTATCTTGTACCTCCTTCATTTTCAAATTCCATGATCCCTCCTAATGTGCTCGTGGGTCCTTTGAAGCTAACCTGAGCACTTTTCCATATTGACTTTCTGGCCCAAAACTGTCTCATAATCTTCCAAAATCTTTATAACCATTGTTACCTCCCCTTTTCTGCGGCTTTACAGAAACAAAGTGTCACTCACCAAACAAAATGTGTGAGATACTGGGACTGCCCTCTTACTGATTTTCACCCCAGCAGCCTTCCGCCTCCTCCGCCCGCCTTAACACATAGTGAGACCCTCTGCACATAAGAGAAACAGATACGGGCGATAAAGGATCCTTTGACGGATACCCTTGACGGCCTCAAATACCCCTTAGATCCCTATTTATGATAAAACTATATGAAAACCGATTTAAACAATACACATAATCCAATCAATCCAAACTCTATCAAACCCCAGCTTTGTTATTATAGCCACCAAAAAACCCCACTTCACTGTCGTAAGGCTTACCATATCTAACTTAATAGCCATAGAAGTATCACGAATTCTAATTTATTATGATTCAAATGGCAGAAGCAATTCTCATGAATAATCAAAATGTTATTTCAAAATAATACGCCCCGAGAAACGCACTTTGAGTCTCCGAAATAATCTCCATAAGAATGGATCTCAACCAGCTCTTGCCATATAACTTTGTTGCAGATTATTTCACAATAATATTGCACAAACTTATAGGTCGAATCTTGGGTCATGTTCTAGGAGAAGCAGTTTTAGGTACTAAATATATGAGTATGATTAACTTTTTTCAGTAGCACAGAAGAACGGAAAAACTATCAACGACATTAAAAATATCATTAGAAAATAATATGCCGAAACTTTGAAAGAAATATACCAATATCCCATCTGGGCCAGTGATTTGTCTGCTGGCATATCAAAGCATTTAGCTAACCTTACTCTCCTCACCAGTGATACGCCTTGTTAGTTGACTGTTCATCGCTGTTGTTACCGACTACGTACATCACTCACTACCCGTATAGGATTGCAAATGGAATTAGCCAAAAATCTTTCTTCAAAGTAACCCATTACAATGTTATCCACCTCCTCAGGCCCAGTCCA
This sequence comes from Lithospermum erythrorhizon, assembly GCA_019722365.1. Taxonomy (NCBI): domain Eukaryota; kingdom Viridiplantae; phylum Streptophyta; class Magnoliopsida; order Boraginales; family Boraginaceae; genus Lithospermum; species Lithospermum erythrorhizon. The sequence continues at coordinate 66,388 of JADFUC010001348.1, forward strand.
GATACCGTCCTCGTCCTCCACTCCCTCCGATTATAATGCTCATCATAAGAGCGGATGCATGAAAAACTTCGTATTTTTATCTCCCGCCTTCAATTGCTGCGCCTCGCCTTAGATTGCCAGTATACCTCTTCTTCACCCCACGCCATGTCCAACTCTTTTCAATATCAAGCATCACTTCTTATCAAAATCCTCTTTTTCATACGCCCTCTGTAACTTTGCAGTAATTGAAGCTCATCAATACTAACTTTAGAATTCAAATTCTACCCTTGCACCAATTCTATTAACGCAACTCTAACATTCTGACTTTCTCGCAAATTTGGAACCACCTTGAGCCGCTAACATGCCTCGCCTAAGCCTTCTCCTTGATTGTTGCCTCGCAACCATCTTTCCCAATCCATCTTTTATCAAACACGAACCTCCTTTTCATTTTGTTCCACGAGCCTCCAGGTCCAATATTATCCGCAATGGTCCTGCACCTACCATGGGGGAGATGAGACTAATGAACTTGGAAACAGAAGTCCCCACTGAGCACAGGCCAAACCGTCAAGTCGTACTTTAATACATGTCGCGACCCTCCTGTTTATTACACCAAGCACCCATTACCAATGAAGCCTAAATCTATCAAGCCCCCCTTCCTACACAAAATTCCTAAACCTGGCTTATTTAAACTTACCCCTCAAATTTCCCTTTCTTCTCCTTTGCTGTCTAGGATGTCGTTGAAGTCCCCCATCACACACCAACTCCACACTATCTTGAGGTGATGCTTTACTAAGAATTGAAGTTGTTCAGCTCTAATATTGTTATCACTATTAACATACACAAAAGTCCCCCTCCATCGTGGTTTACCATCCTCTACTATCTCGGCCTTACACACCAATTTGTGACAGATTTAATATCCACCAAATTTTCTTTCTTCCATAAAATAGTTATGCCACCAGAAATTCCAACAGGTTCAACAATAAAATTAAATTCATCAATAAAATCCATCAATTTTTTTCATTCTTTTTTCTTTATTTTTGTTTCTAACAAAATAACTACATCTGGGAAATGGATGCGACAAACATCCTTGATGGCCCAAACTGTCAGGGATTTTCCCGCGCCCTGACAATTCCAAGTGACTATCTTCATTGGTCAACGGGGTTTATTCGGTCGGCTACCTCCACCCCTATCACGTTGTCGCAGTCCTTTATCTTCTTGTTGTTGATCAACCTCACTCCATCAACTGTCATCAATGCTAATCTTGGATAAGTAATTTCACATGTTGGCTCTTACATTACAATTCCTTTTGTCCAAATCACCTCACTGACCTTACATATACTTCTGATCTAAAAGCTTGTCCTACCTTACCTTTTCCTTTACCCTCTTAATTTTTCTCTCACTTTATTCATCCCACCCCCATGCATAGCTCCCATGCAAAAACTGTTCTTCCCCCTTGAGCTCGTCGACATCAACTGATCCGTACGCTGTCTTTTTTCCACCAATGGCCCCTTCGCTCCCCTTTACTCTTCCACTTCTGATATGGAGCCTAAAGTTTCTCCTCCCTTTCAGATATAACTAATCCCTTCTTAGAGATTCTACCTTTCTTTATTTTGTACTTGAAGCTCCTCCATCACAACCCTGAATTTCATGTAGTCCCACAGATGTTGTAGCCACCTTAATCCCTTTTTGTTGTGCACCCTCCATGTATCGGTTGGTGATATCATCAAGCACCCCCCCCACCAGCTTCTTCCGTACTACGTATCGTTCCAGATTCACACATCAAATTTTCTTTGCTCCCACTTTCTCTCTCCCTTTTGACGTACCATGCATGATTATCCCTTCCTCGCCGTCCCCTGAATCACCCCAATATCTCCTGTACCTTAAGTTGTAGACCATTAATCTCGATAATAGCTTCTTCATCTAGTTCCACTAACCCTCCTTCTCTTCCTTCTCACTATGTGCCCCCTCCTTCCACCCCCTTCTTGAGTTCCAAAGGTTATAGGATCTTGTTGTTACCCTTATCTATCTCCCCTCAAGTTTGCCACTGAGACATCCTCCCTCGCACTTACAAGACCGATCTCACTCCCTACACTTCCTTCCCTAATATCACGCCTAATAACCATTCCCAATCCCACTGACTCGTGATGTTCCACCCCCAAATCTCCCCCTTTCTTAACCCTCTCATCAGCCCCCCTCAGCACACCACCCATCGAACCCCCGTCATCTTCTTTCCCCCTACTACTACGGCCTCCCGCCATTTCTAGCATATCCCTAGTATTTCCATTGTACCGATCTAAGTACTGTTGATTCCTCCCTCCCGAACAATTTTCAGTAATAATTCCTCCACCACTCTTATTATTCAAACCATAGCCTTCCTCCTCCTTTCTCACTTGTTCCTTTTCATGCCCATAATCTCGTCTACGATTCTGAAGTCTACGTTCCCCATGCACAAGCATCCAGGCATAATATTTATTGCATCGACCTTGTTGCCTAGCTTCGTTGTCATATTTCATGTCGCAAGAGAAGACCTCGTGTCCCATCATTCTGTTGAAGTCACGATTTTCAAAGCCATTGAGACGTGAGTGGATCGGTGACCCCATCGGTAGGCCCTGATGCGCCCCCGACGCACAAAGCAGGCCCCTGGCCTGCATTTGCCTATTCGAAACCCTCGAGGGCCTACCTATTCTATCGACCCCCTCCTGGCCTCGAATACGGCGGTCCCGATGACAAATGGGTGAGCAGTTTTAAATGAAGACAGTCATAATTTTCATAGTATCCAAAAATATCCATTTTCTTCTCGGCTCAATTGTTCCAAATTATTGTAGCCGTTTCACTGACAAGATTATCTGTGATATCATTTTAAGTTTCAAATCGCCATGTAGATTTGTCATCGAATACTAGATTATAAAAGACTACTCAATCGAGGCTCAATTGACAGACTTTCAGAACAATCAAGCCAAGTGAAGTTCATTCTAGTTGATTTCTCTGAAGAACAATGTGACGACTCAAGTGGAGTAACTGTGATAAAGATATGGTGTTATTTACTTTCAAGATTTTCTTTAATTATTGTCTGTTCAGATTACTTAGAGATATTAGACTCGTAGGTTCGGGTGTGTCGATATATCTATTTAGTTATATTCTATACCCCAACACCGTATGGGAGCTCGCTGGAAAGCTCGGCCTGTATATGCTTTATCTGAAATTCAATGGCAAAGTACGAAGGAGTATCGACATACGCCGTAGGATAAATTCACGGGGTTGATTTTTGCCCATCGAAGCATTTATCATGGATGATTATTTGTATTGTAGTTGCTTCATAAGCCTTTTAGGCAGTAAGTTCTCAAATATGGAGACAAGATTTGAACGAGCTGGGAGAGATGTTTCGTATATGGCACTGCGTCGCTTCGTGGGAACGTTGTTAAGCAATGTACGGGCGAGACCACGACAAAAGTGGTTTCGACGATAAATTGTTTGGTTATACGAGAAACCATCCGCCAACAATAAGTACTATTGATTTAAGCAACCTGCTTTACCTCGAGGATGTCAATAAATACCTCCGATCATGGACACCTTAATGATTTCAATAGTTTGATAAATTAATTGTTCATCGCTGAGAGTTAACTTCGAGGACGTAATTACAAAGTTGCTGATACTATCAGTATCTTTGCTGTGATAGTCGTGGTTCGACGGTGGCCGGCCATGTAGTAATTCACTGAAACGCAGGTTGTAACTTAAGGTAGCTGGGAAGAGTTGAATACCGTCCGAAGTTCGGAAGAATGACGGGTCGGCAGCGTTCCGTGACAACGTAGATGTGGGCAGTGAATCTCATAGAAAAAGGAAGCGCCACATTAAATGGAGGCTGTAAGTCAAGCAGGGATGCAGTAAGTCAAGCCTGGAGGACGTGACTTCGAGCGCTGGGATGCTGGAAGATCGTCACATGCCATGCAACGCAAGGCATCCGTAGTCGGTAGGCAACAAGAGCGGGCGGAATTGCGAGCCGATGGGCTGCTATTCGCTGACGCTTTGGCAATTTTGGATTTCGATTCAAGAGCATCGCTTCATACTTACACCCACTCGTGATATAATGTTGAATTATATGGCCTGAGATTACGGCCTTTGCTTATCTTGCTAACGCGAAATTAACAAGATTAAAAGGTACGGGAGATGCGGAACTCAGTTCGCTTAACGGTTCTACCTGTGATCGACTAAAGCGAATGCACTGTTCGCGTAAGAGTTTCGATTTCTCCGAGTCACCGATTTAGATTTGCCACCGAACGACGTTTTCGCGAAGCGCAACTCGGGCGTAGCTCGAAAAGCAAGAATGATCGGTAGCCCGAGGAAATCAAGATAGATTGCGACTCATCGGGAGTTCTCAAATGACTATAGTCGCTGTTGATAGTTCCGAGAAGATTTACGCTGCACAATCGCTTAAATACACACGAGCGAGAAAGCGTATGAAACTGCTTGTTTCAAATAACGCGATACCCGAGCTCAAATCTGGCTGATCATCATATCTCAAGAGCTAAGTGTTCGGGGAAGCAGTAAGAAAGTCATGAGCAAATTGGCGCTGAAAGCCAAAAATACGAGGCTTCGGAAGTTGTTCACAATGCATGTCCTGGGACCGGCCGTTGGTTACAAGGGAGTTCATCGATTATGTAACCTTCATCACGACGCGACGAGAAAAAGTTTGGCTTTATTTTCCTCAAGAATAAACTTTGAAAATAAGCCGCAAAGGTCGGCAGATCTATGGTCGGGTAACGGCATTTGGTAAATTTGCACGAAGTGTTTGAGATCCGACAACGGGGTGAATACAATGATACGGATTTCAAACAATATCGCGTCGGTAACGGAGCAAGTGACGCGTATCACTATTCCGAACACCCCGCAACGTAATCCGAGTAGCCGAGAAACGCATGCGACGCTGGACGAAAGTAGCTAAGTACGAGGTTACACTCATGGTTTACCTCAAACGCTCTAGGCGGACACAATCAATACACCGCCTTCTTGATAACAGGACCTTCTTCAGCCTCTCAATTTCGACTCCCAAGAGACGCTGAGTCGTTAAGATAAACTATTCTTTCCCCTGAAAGTATTTGGTCGCTGAAAGACATGTTTGATAGCTGATGCAATGCTAGAAATAAGCTTCAAGCCTAAATCTAACATTTGCTACTTTATTGGTTACGGCGACACAGATGATACGTGTTCTATGATTTGAAGAACCGGAAGATCTGGCCCGAAGTGAAAGAATCGTGGTCTTCAATGAACAAAGTTAAGTTATACAAGCATGCATGTAGTGCTCGCTATGGGCATAAGGAAGGAGAAGTCACAATCGAATACCGAGGAAGTCAAATGCTAGAGAAGCGCGCATGACTCGTTCTTCCAATAGGCATGTTCTTAGATCATTCCCCGCTTCCTCGGGCGACAATCAAGATCCTTTGCTGATATGCCACCTTTGTAGCTAGATGTCTGGGGAGTGGGAGTGAGAATACTTACGAGTCCGGGATGATAATATTTCGCCAATGATCAATGTGAAGAGATTTTTGTCCCCGATAAAGGATCAAGATGTGTAAACACCGGGTCTCGTAAGTTAAGTATCCGTGTCGAAACTCAACTCGGGAGCAGAGTTCACCTTCGCTAACTTTCTCATTGCACTCATTGCAGCGAGCCTCGTTTAGTTATGTCGGCGCATAACGTGGACGACGCGATCAAGCCGTGAAAGAAGAATGAAAGAGAGACGGAGTCATTGTCGACAAACATGACGCGGAGTTGGTAACGGTGAGAAGAATATTACGTAATAAACGGGTCTACCAAATCATGAGGAAATGTGATGGAAGCAACATTATAAAGCTCGCTTTGATTGTCGGCGATTCCAACAGAGGAAGCGACCGACTACACCGAAATATTCTCATCCATGTGTCAAGCTTCAGACAATCGTAATCGCTCGATTGGTAGTAAGCAGATGATCTCGCACCTTCATCGATGGATGTAAAAACCGCTTTAAGCATGGGCGCGCATCTGGGGATTTAAATAGTTATTCATGAAGAAATCTCGCTTGAGGTTGGGAGGGAAAGAATGTTTGGTCTCCGGTAAACTTTAAGAGCTTGTACGGGCTTCAAACAAGTCTTTAGGCAAAGTGTGTAATATTACCTTTCATAACTTTATTAAAGGCTGAAGTTTGTAAGTTATGGTGACCGACCACTCATTGCTTACATAAGGAAGTTTCAAAAAGATTATGTTATCTTACTTTATGTTGACGACATGTTGATTGTAGAGCCGATTTGCAAAAGGTGAACACGTTGAAATAAAGAGTTGTCGTTGGGATTCGCGTCAAGGACCTAGTGAAAATAAGCAAATTTATGACGGTATCAATCGTAGACGGGATTCTCTCGAGATCGACACGTTAAGAATACCTCGAAAGTTAAGGTAATCGTCGATTCAATACGCCGATGCGTCCGTAAGTACCCCGTTAGTCAAGCCATTTCAATTATCGCATAAACATTCACCTCGGCATCCACGATGAGTTATATTGGGATATGTGTCTTATGTTTCAAGAGGTCTTATGTATGCTGGCGGTACGCACTAGACCGATATCGCATACGCCAAGGAGTTGTAAGTAGGCATATGTCTAACTCTGTGGGAGCTTAACATCGAAGTCGTGAGTGGATTTTGAGATACTCCGAATGGTAGCGCCGAAAATCCCATGTTTCCATAAATCTGCATGGGTTAGCGAGATACGTAGATGTTTTATAACGGTGGCGACGTTGATAGTAAAGTTAAGTCTACTAGTGGATATGTATTCACGCTTGGGGGTATTGCTATTAGTCGAGATCTGCTGCAACCACAGTGTAGAATTGTTCAGAAGTAGCAGTACGCTGGCTATGGCGAAGCCTGAACGGTATGATCGGCCTGTACTTTCTTTGAAAGAGTCAATCTTGAGCACGGATGTAACACCTTGTACCGATAGTCGAGGCGATTTATCCGGCTAAAAACCCCGTGGTTTCATCCGAGGACAAAGCACATAGGACCGAGGTTCCATTTCATACGCTCGTGATTGAGACTGGGGTCCTCAAGCCGACAAGATTCTAGAGATCGAAATCTCGGCCGATATGTTTACAAAGGTTGTAAACAAGAGCAGTTCGGTTGTGTTCGACTTAGTTAACCTTCGGTTTGTAGCTCAAGGTGTCACGCGGAATGAGAGGTTCGAAGACGTGTGATTTGTGTCAAGTGGGAGATTGTCAAGTTGGAAGGTATTTTCAAAGGCTGAGATGGGTGATGTAGACCCCATCGAGACCGTGGTCTGACGGGGGTCTCATGCACAAAAGAGGGCCGTCTGTATGGAGCTATTCGAGACCCTCTGAGAGAGGGTTATCGAGGCCCTCATCGAGACTGTGGGCCTGACGGGGTCCTGCTCTATTGTGCTGGTGTTTCAATGAAGATTAGGTCATAATTTTCTTTGTATCCAAAAATATTCTATTTTCTCTCAACTTTTCCAATTGTTCCAAATTCAATAGAGTTGTTCTCTACTTGATTAGTATCATTTGTATATCATTTTAAGCTAAATCTAGTGAGTAGATTTGTCATCGGTAATACCAGACATAAAGTATTACTCAATCGGCAGTTCTTTTAGTTTGATAGACTTTGTAACAATCGCTGTGAGTTCATTCTAGTTGATTGCGAAGAAGAATGGTGACGTATTCGAGGGGGAACTCAGATAAAGATCCGTGTTATTTACTTTCAAGATTTTCAATTATTGTCCTGCTCGTGATTACTTCGAGATATTGTGGACTGTGACTAAAGGCTGATATATCTGCTTAGTTATTCTATACCCCAACACATTCCACAAAGATAGGCAAACCTCGCATATATTTTCTTTACATCTTTACACAACACCTAAACTCCAGCCGTGTCTAAGTGGCACTATCCCTCCCCCCGCTTCGCTGGTTTCACATGCAACCTTTACTTTCACCCGGATTCCAACCCACTCAGTCAAGATGTTTCTCCGCCTCCCATGGTCCTAACAAAACAGCACGGCCGCCAAAAGCCACGGTTCCCCTCGGCACTCGATCATCATCGTTGAATACCATAAAGTGAAAGAGATTCACCCGGCTATCAATCTACTCAACCTGCTCACCCCTCCCCAAAGTGACTTAGTCCTTAGAGCACGTATATCAACTCCTGTCAGGAGCACCTTTCGATCCAAATCAACCGGAATTTTTCTTCCACTCGCTTCATACGCCCAACGCCGAACAGGCCGTCTTAAATAACTGAGGTTCTGCATAAATACAAAATGAGGCCTCCTCTATTGAATAATTTTTTATAAAATGAATAACCATATAAATTTAAGCATAATTCTCATTCAATATACTATTCAATTATCTTATCACAAGCTCAATAAGAAAAATAATACATTCATTCAAAATCAAATTCTCCTACATTTCTTGAAGCAAAAATCATCAATCAACTCTTCGTAACTAATTTCTCCCAAAAAATTATTCTCTAATGCTACCAGAGAAACTTGAGGTTCTTTAACAAAAAATTTATCAAGAGCTCCTTTTTGAGAATTTTCTAGCTCTTAATTTTGTTTTTACACCTTCATATCCTGATTCAAATTTCTGGGCCTGCATAACATAACTAAAAAGCAACGACGACACAACGCTAGACATGAATTTACGATCAGAAACAATTTGAGATTTTTTTTCTTCAAACAAATGAACACTTCTAATTAACTCCTTCCTCCTAATAAGAAAAATGAATGCACTATCGTTGCAGATTCATGTACTTATCATATAATAATTATGCATAATTTAATATAAAATTAAGAAAAATAAAACAAATAAAAAATTCAAATCGAGGAAAGATAAAGAAATTATAACTTTAATTACGTACTTACATCAAATATCCAATTGATTTAATTCATGAGAAATTAAACAACGCGATTCAATTTTAATTATGTACCTCTCCTATTCTTTTTCCACTGACTTTCAATAATTCAATTGAGTAGGCTTTCGGTCAATCGGGGACCGCTTCACTTCTCCAGCTTCTATTTTTTTTTAAAATTACTAATTTTTGGCCTCAAGTACGCTGGTGCTCCCCAAATTTGAGGCCCTATTCCCAGACGGGCCGAATACGTCCTTAGCCGGGCCAGGCTCTAGTTCTCCTATTTTTTATTTTTTATTTTAAATTTAATTTTGCCTCGCTACAAGGGCCATGAGTTCCCCTCGCATTTCGAGGCCCTCGTCTTTAATCGGCCGAATGGTGTTCTTAGCCGGGTTCTGGCCGAACGAAGACTCACAAACTCCTCCCCTTCAAGGTTTAAACTCCCTAGTAGATTCTCTCTGTTTTTTCCAACGAACCGTGGCTTCTGCCTGCCCCAAGTGAGCATCGCTCCATGTTCGGCCCGAGGCCCGCCAGACGTACCACGCTTAGTACAAAAAGAGCCGCTCAAGATCCGGGCTGAATACACATGGTTCCTCGACCGGCGGTAGGTCATCTCATGGATCATCCAATCGAGCTTCCTAGAATCAATTTAACGCCAACACGTTAGCCATGTTCAAAGTAGAGGCGGTGATGCTGGGCGTAGACGCAGGGACGCAGGCGGTATGCTGCTGCGAGATGCAATGGACGAGGCTTCGGGATAGGTCGTCTGATTCAAGAAAATGAGGATAACAGGTTGACCACGCAGAGGATGCCACCACGACCACCACCGCCACTACTGACTGTCAAGAAGCATTTAAAACGAAGATGATTTATTAATTGAGGATACGACATTTAACTTTGATAAGGAACAATTATTCATGTACTTTTAATTTTTTAAATAACAATTATATTTCTTCATGTACTCTCGATATTCATAACAATTTAGTTTTTGTATGATTGCGTTGTCGCCTTTGTCGGGTGATTTCAAATATTTTAGTTTTTATGAAATCTGTAGTTCGATTCTCAACATTTTAGTTTTTATGATTGTGATTGTGTTTGTGTTGTTTCTGTCGCTGATTGTTTTATATTAAACGCATGACGCTTATGCCACGCTTATGCCAGTTACTATCGCTTGCTACTTGGCTAACGATAACAATGTTCCTACTTCATAATACAACCGTGTTAAACGGTGCCACGCTTAATATAAATCCGCACTTCACGCTTAGTCCGGGCTTGAAATATGTGTTTAGTCGATTCGTCGGGCACGCTATTCTAAACGGTGCCACGCTTGTTGCGGCCCGGCGGGCTCAACCGGGCCTCGGCCGAATACCCACCGACTTTCATGGCTCTAACCGGCTGGTCAGTCAATCTCTCTCACCCCCATCCGCTCATGGGTCGTGGTGGGCTCAGCCCAATCCTCCATTTCTTGACACCGGGGCCGCGCCATGAGCCGACCAACTGGCTGGCCGCCTGATTTACCAAGGCCCGGGGCCATGTGGGCCACTACTACTCCCTAAAGACGTAAGCTCACCTTCCCATGCCCGCCGAAACCCAAATAAACAATAAGGTGATGTACCACGCCGAGTAAAAGTAGCTGGCTGAAAGAACTAATTCAAGAAAGGAATGGGTCGTGTGTTTGTTATACAACTCAATGCCCCCACACAAATCTCCTTCAATGAATACATCTACACACACAAAAAAGAAGAATACAAGGCCAAGTAACCAAGTGTAGTTGAGAGAAAAACTGGAACCAAAAAAACCTAAAAAACTTAAGAAAACCCTTTACCCCCTACCCCAAAAATAATGTTGATATAAAAAGTACTATGGACGAGTAGAATGGAAAGGGAAGACGATTCAGGATCAAACCATCAAGATAACAGAGATATAGATTCTTTTATAGAATGTCACCTCGAAACTCTAATGGGTAAAGCGCTTGTTTTGAGAGTTAATCTAGGTAAACGAAGGATAATATCTTAATTTACCTCGTTCTGGGGTTCAAAAATAAGTTTACCTAGGAAAATAGATTCACCTAAAGCTAGTAACATTTAACTCAAATTATTCAATTCTCAAAATGTAGGGATAATCTATAGAGAATGATGAGAAATAAAACATAAAATAATATTTTCTATTCCTTACCAATTTATACCCACACGTTAATATCATTTTTCCTCCAATTGCAAAGTTTGCATATATTATCCTCCATATTTCATTATTTTCCAACTCACAACAATCCTAGCCCTACTCAATATATTTTCTAGAAGAAAGGTATGAATAAATCTCTTCACAATGTAATAAATTAATTGACATGTTTTAACTCCGTCCACTCATCGATTGATTTCAATTGTGAATTGAACTTAAATTGTCCAACTAAAAATAATGTCAAGCGAATCCTATTAACATAGAACGTAGACGGACTCCGCATTGTTTATTGTAATTTTTAGTCCATCACTTTAACCAAATGAAATTAAATCATCATTTATTTTGTATTCAAATGTTCCTTGTATGTTTTGTATCCCCGCTTGTTTAATACCGACAAACATTTGCACAGAGACGCGTAGTTTCATTTACGGGTTTTGTTCATTTGTCTATCAAATCTATGTTTTTGAGTTATGTTCTTAATTATTATGTATTCATGTGGTCTGATGATGATGGATCTTATTCTTTTTTTTTCTTGATAGATGGACAACAATAATATTTTAATTAATCGATTAGTTGGTTCAAGAACATGATAACCATTTTACTGATCATGGATATCAATGGTACGCATGTGATGAAATTAAGATGATAAGTGATATCCATAACGAATCTAGAGAAACTAAGATTGTAAGTGGAAGTGTCAGCTTAATAAATAGAGTTATATGTAGATATATGATTCGTATATATAATCGCATTTATACTCCCTCGTGAGTTATTAGCAAATATGGTCACCATGCGCTTCGACTAGATTTTAAATCTCAAGAGCAAGTTGCTATGTTTTTGTTTATTAAAGGCCAAATAAATAGAGCAGCTTCAACTAGTTTTTCGGGTCTCCAGAAGTTATAAGTCGTCACTTTCACAATGTCTTAAGCGCCGCGTTGGGACCGAGGAAATGTTCATTAGACAACCTGATGGCTCATCAACTCCAGAATAAATTGAAGATAACCCGAAGTTCTACCCATATTTTAAGGTTAATATTAAAGTGGTTATTTTTTCATTCAGTTTAGTTATTTTAATTATAAATCCATATTAATAATAAGAACTTTCTTACTTTAGGATTGCTTCGAGAGTCATTGATGAAAACCCATGCTCGAGTAAAAGTTCCTTTGTTTGATGCTCCTAAACACGCAAGGGAAGAAAAGATTATACTTCACAAATATTTTAGCAAATTTCTGTACATTTGATTTAAAATTCTTACCACGCATTCAGCCGGGTTGGGAAGGAATAGCACCGATGCTCGTGATATTAAAATGTATTACAAAGACCATATGGTCTTAAAATTCCTAGAGTAGTCCCTTATCTATAAAATTGAAAAATCTAATTTACATAAATATTTAACATAAAGCTAATATTTCAAGTTTTTCATAGAAAAATACTATCTAGGAGTTGCGGGATTGTGATTTAATAAGTTTTTCTACCTCCTTATCGTGGAGAATGGTATCACCTGAATGAATACTCACAAAATCCACCACAGCCTTCGAGTCGCTTTTAACTCATGGCATTCTTCATTAAGAAATGCTACTGGTAGAACTTCGTGTAGTAAAAACGATTCCTAATTATGTCGAGTAACGAATCATTATTCAGATGTGAACACACATACAAGGATTATATTTAGCGTGTCATAATATCCATAATTTTTGATGCAAGGATCCTCGAAGGAAAATATTATCAGAGAGGTGGAATCATGAACTATCTTCTAACAATAGTTCGAGACGGGGAAAGGTATATAATGATCTTAAACACGGCGGACGCCGGCAGGACAATACTTAAGAGATTCAATTGCAGTACTAATGTGGCAAAATTATAATGCTTAACCGTTCAAGATTATCTCATGTTGTCTACTGTTAGCAAAGTATTATGTTTAAGAGATTCTTGTTTTAAGTCTTTCTAGCTACTTGTTGTTTCCAAATGCAAATTTATTTCTTGTTTATGATTATTTGAAATTTTGATTATCCCATGTTGTCTATTATATGTTTTATGTGCTCGTGACATTGTCATATTCCATAAAAAATAATCCAAGTGTTATTTGAATCATGAATATTGTATCTGTCATTTTATTGGTGTAGCTATGCCTCCTAAAATGTCATTAACGAGATAAATTTAATGCTCACACTAGAAATGAATGAATTTATTCTTGATACGCTACTATACCAAACAAGTATTGGTAACTGCCCCGTGGATCTCTCAAGCATCCTCAAACAGTAATACTGCATTGACGGAGCTTCGTAAAAGTTCCCAAACCACATGGACCAAGGAGGAAGCTCGTGAGCTGTGAGTTAAGCATGAAGAATAAATTTAGTGAGTGCTATGATTCTTTTGTGAATATTCTAAAAAAGTGATTGCTATAATCCAATTTCTAAAATAAATCCGAAGATGAAGTTTTATGGAATGAAATTATAAGCAAAGCGATTATTTCAATTTTTCTATCGTTTCCATATTTTGTTCCACCCATTTAATTAACATACGCCACTACTCTACAAGTTAATCCAAAGAAACTCAGTGACAAACCAAAGACTGTTGTTTGAAAAGTTAGGAGAACTCTTTGGAAAGGATAGAAATGGGAAAATGCTATTATCACACCGAGGTTATAGTACGAAGAAAGGATGCTGCTCAAAAGCAATGACAACTTATTAAAGACATTGATCTACTGGTGTCACAAAGTGAAGTTGGACCTGAAGGATTTAGTGAATTTGGAAATGAAACATCTCCACCTAATGTTAATGTAAATCTTGTTGCTGATTCTATAGAAATAAATGAGTTACCAAAGTGGAAGAATGGAAAAGTGGAGAAGAAAAACCAAAAGCACGGATGCCATCTTAGAAATGAGTAAATATTATGTAAACATTGACAAGGTTATTAGCCGCAAACTAAAGACAGATCCATAATTGATGTGCTGAAGTGTTTAAAGATATTGATTTCGATCAAAGGTACAAGCGCAAGGCCTATTTTCATCTTTGTAGAATCTGTTTACTTACGATACGCTAATCGCATTGCATTTGGATTTAAAAGCGGTCAAGCATGATAACTTTTAAGGCCAAGTCATAAGTGTTACAAAGATGTCTCCTACGATGTAGTTTGCTATGAAGGCACACTATCAATCTATCTCATAGCTTTTAAATTTTGGATGTTTAATCTTTATTTTTGTTAACTTATGGTATTAAATTAAACTTTTATAAAGTACTTCATTTGAAATCTATCCTTCTAGTCATTTAATATTGCACTAAAAGTGTTCAAACAAGTATATGGTCTAACGTCCAAGGATATAACATGTAGCAGCTTGTTGGTTGTTGTGCCGATTTTATCTAATAAGATTATTGTGGCGAACAGAGCAATCATCATATAATTTGAATGTCTACTTCGCTTAGTCCGATATCCAAATGTATGGTAGTAAATACAAATTTGAAATGGTTCACTTTTGCCGAGTAAGGAAAAGGTCGATTCGTGTAGTATTCTATATCGATGTTATGATTCTGCTCGTATCGTATATGTCAAATAATGAAAAGAGGGCAAAAATATCAATTGATATAATTTTTATATTTCAAAATAATAATATTTATTTTTAGTTATAATGATTCACCTAATCCAAACGACATTTTATTATATTTACCTTGATTCATCTATATCTCTCTTACCTAAATAAATTTTAAAAGATTATATCTCTTTGATTCACCTCAACTCTAAGACTATCTCCAATAGCAAGTTTTTCAAAAACTACAAATATCCTTCCACATCATATTATTCATACCCCACATCATTAAATATCTTCAAAAACTATCACACTCTCCAATAACTAGTTTTTCAAAAAATAATCCACTTTTCTCTTTCATCCACATCAATAAACCACATACCCACTTTTATATATTCATTATCTCTTCTCCCTTTCTAATTTTACATATGATTATAATTAAATTTTGATATAATTAAAATATTATTATATTAATTTATTATAATTAGTTTAATTATAATTAATTTAAATTAGTTTAAATAAAAAGAAAAAAATAGTTTAAATAATTAGTTTATATATCAATTTAATAGTAAAAATAGAACATTAATGCTTTTAATAAAAAAAGGTAAAAGAATTTCCATAAATTATTTAAACACATTATGTAATAATAAAACATAACAACACATAATTTTATTAAAAAGGTAAAGGAAGATACATGAATTATTAAACACACCTAAATACACTAAACGAAAATACATTAAAAACATTCATAAAAGTAATCAACACAATTTGAAATTAATTTTGGTCATACAAACTTCCAAACGTGGCTCGACGCAGATCCTTCAATTGAATATGTTTGGTTCCACACGGAGTCTGTGATCTACTATGGACGCCGAGTCGGACCTACCTCAACGTGTACTTCAAATTGAGGTAACACATACAGCTGTATAATCGAACGACGAACTGTGAAAGGCCAGGGGCTCATGTTCAAATCTAATGCCCCCCAGTTTCGATATTATGTATCTCATTCGTCCTCCACTATCATATTGTGCAAAATGATGCAAGCACGCATTATTTTTGATAAGTCTTTCAAATCCCACATTCTAGGCCAGTTGCACGATGTCAATCTTAACAAGAACCCTCAATGCACGTGCTTCTACATCTTTCTACACGATTGTTGTTGTTTTACAAACAATTTCGCCAATTGGGATATCGGGCGATCGAACAAACATGGGCCATTTTGGATAGATTCCGCTGCCAGTAGTACGCCAAAATTGTATCATTTAATTATCGACAATGAAGTTCACACGTGAGCTTCACTCAATCAATACGCGAAGACCGAGATCCGCTTCAATACATTTATATCGCCTGCGGCCTGTGAAACCAAGAACCATGCCATACCCATAGCCATGGATGCTACCGCTTCGAGAATTAATTGTTGCTACGCTTTTATGCCTACTTCAGAAATTGACTTTGCCAAACTTTGAGACAATTTTTTCCATTTTCAATGCATGCGCTAATACTTCCAATCATTCCAGAAAACCACTTTCACCCACTGAGTAGTCTCTCAAGTCTTCTCTATTTGGTTTTCTTAGTCAATCTTCTCAAATATGGATATAATTCCATCACAAAATTTTTGAAGACACTCAATCGCAGTCGTCTCTCCAATCTTTACATATTCATCACATGCATCTGCTGCAACTCCATATGCTAACATTCGAATAGCAGCAGTACACTTTTGAAGAGGTGAGAGACCTCGTTTTCTTGCATTACTCCACCTCTGAGTAAAATATGTATCATGATTTGAAAGTGAGTTGACAAGTCTAAACAATCTGCCGTCACGCGGTATTCGACGAAAATTAATGATCAAATAGATATAGGGAGATTCATCAAAATAGTCTTTTTACAAGCTCGATGTACGTATTCATGACTCCCCTCTCTATGTATGTCCTTGTTAGATTGATTTTCGGGGCTTGCAATTCTTCGGCAAGTCCTCGACGCTGAGTAAAGATTCCGCAAGTCCCATCGGTTTGGAGCTCTTCTAAATTAAAAAATTTGGTGGTGCATCCATCGGACTATATGAAAATATATGTGAATGTCAAGTGATTTTTATGTAAGATACATGCATGAATTTATAATATTCATTACGGATCTAAACCAATCTATTTAACCAGAATAACAAAAACATCATGTATTGTCATGGATTCGACCGTAAAAACCGTAACGACTCGTTAATAAAATAAACAAAAATATGAGATTTTAAATTTATTTCCGTGAATGGGGTCCCTTACCAAATATTTTATGTTCGTGAAGGTTATGTTGGAAGTTAGTTGTCGAAATAAGTTAAAACGAGAGGTATCGATCGAATTAAAGGCTCGGATTTTCACCGGTTGGGCTTTTGGGCCCAACCCAATTACCAACCCATCTAAATAGCCCAAATAAGCCCAAAACCATTTCTTTCTTCTTCTTCCTTCCTGCCGTGCAACAGCCGATTCCCCTCTCTTGTTTTTTTTTATTTTTCTTTTTCAATTTTCTCCCTCACTCCTTTCGAAATTTAAATTTTCGGAGAAGTTTCCCCTCATCATTCCCTTCGCTTTCAAAGGTAAAAAGGTGCGATATTTTGAGTATTTTGTGAAATCTCCAAACTTTGACTTTTTGTTGACTTTTTTGATATTTTAAATTTTATTGCTCCAATTAATTTTGGGTTGTAGAGATTTGTTCTTGATCAAATATGGTGTTTGATGAAATTTTGATGTTTTTAGGCAGTTGACTTTTGAACTTTTGGGTTGACTTTTAGATTTTTGATAAATTATTGAATATCATAATTATTGTCTAGGCCTAAATTGTAATATGTGGATCGAGCAATTTATCGATATTCGGGTAGAGCTAATACCCCTATAAGAATTGACTTTCGGTGATCGTGAGTTGATTCTAAAATGCGGTTAATGCAAATAAGTTAGTGGACCATTATCATGATTGTTTTCGAATACAATGAATTATGTTGGGGAAATAAATAGGTCGCGGAATTAACTCTAGTGGATTTTGGTAGCAAAACTAACTTAAAGTGACAGGGTCGAGTTGCGGAAGTTAAATTGATCGGGAAAAAGGTTGAAATTGGAATTATTGAAATTATTTGGAAATATTGGGGTCAATGTTATATAGGCTTCCATATCTAATTTAGTCCGGGTACTGGTGCGTTTATCATCATCTGCGTTGTTATTGAAACACAATCAAATTTTACGTAAGTTGTACTTATAACGAAAAATGAGTTAAAAAGCCCGTAATTAAATTAGATAAAGGTCAAATTGGGGTCGAGGAGTTATAGTTAAATTGATCGGGGAAAAAAGGTTGAAATTGGAATTATTGAAATTATTTGGAAATATCAAAGCCGAATAAGATATAGGCCGATTATCGAATTTAGTCCGGTAGCGGTGTTTATCATCGAGGTTGTTATTGAAACATAACCGGGTAATCTTTACGTAAGTTGTAATTTATAACTTTTAAAATGAAGTTAAAAAAGCTCGCAATTAAATGATAAAGCGGTCGAAAATGGTTACGAAGCTGTGATTTTATTTTTGTACGTGTCTGCTCGTACTGGACGCTGAACAAATGGATGACGATTGACCGCTTGGGCGCTAGTGGTACTAGATTTATCACTCGCTTGTTACCTTATTTTATGTTTGATGTGAGCTGTGATGCTTAATCATTTGACAACGTGATCTGTTATGAACTTATCTCTGTGCCAGAAGGCAGACTATGAAATGTTGACTTATTTTGGTATGGGCATTAGACATGTTATTGAGGGTATTCATGTTTGAGTATATTTATGCTTAAGCGTAATTTCCGGAAAAGTATGTCGTAGTTGTATTCATGTTTCTGAAAGATATTTGTGTTGCTGACGCATCTCGAGTATATCTATGTTTGAGTATAGGTTTTGTTCGAATTTTTTTTGTTGTATCAGATGCGATATGGATGCTACTGAGACTATCAAGCAGGTTGGTTGTATGTTTGACATTGTATGTGTGATTTGTGAATCAGCGATCTGGCGACGCTGGTATTTACGCGCGCTCGCGGCGAGCCGAAAGATATTATGTTGGTGTTCAAGGCGAAAAGGATATGTTGGGTGTTCGCCGAGTCATTGTGAAAAGGGCGAATTGTTATATATGATGTTAGTTGGTGGTTTCTGCTTTTGTGTAAATCAATTATTTATGGTCAAAGTGTGTTAACGTGTTGCGAAATTTTAATCGGGTTACTTTGTTTGATTATGTGGATGGATATATGCAGTATGCGAAGCATGTATGTTTGTGAAGTTTTCTACATGATTTATTTCATGAGTATTCCGCTTAGGATGTCTTGAATAGTTAGCATATTTGCATTTCATATTTGTATAACTGTATTTACCTATCTTGTTGCTAAGTACCTATATATATATATATATTCTTTATCAGAGCACGCCGTCGGATATTTTTGTAGCTTACTATCCGAGTTGATCCGTTTCATCTACCGCTGCTCTTACTCCCTTTCACAGCACCTTCAACATTGACAGTGCCCTTTGAAGCAAATGAGTTCATGAAAGTGTTCGTGATTTTATTTCAGTGAGAGACGGGGCTGGCTAAAATCCTCTAGCCCTCTCTCTTTTCATTTTTTCGTGTAAATGCTATTATTTTTGGTTTTGGAAATGTTGAAATTGTAAGATGTTTTCGTACATTTGCGGACTGGGTTGCTGTGGTGTTTTATGTTT
Organism: Lithospermum erythrorhizon; assembly: GCA_019722365.1. Lineage (NCBI taxonomy): Eukaryota > Viridiplantae > Streptophyta > Magnoliopsida > Boraginales > Boraginaceae > Lithospermum > Lithospermum erythrorhizon. Next base: position 85,665 of record JADFUC010001348.1, read on the forward strand.
TTGGGTTTGGCTAGTAATGCCACGATGGTTAAATTTTGTATTTCGACAGCCAGCTTCAACTATTCTATTTTTTATCAAATCACAAGTTCTAATGTTTTTAAACAGTGTTTTTCGTCAACTCAGTCGGGACAGACTATATTGTTGATGAGACGACTCCAACTCCGAGGGCTGCATTTGACTGGTATGGTCGTTACATTGACACAGAGCGTAGTAAACAATGTACATATGAAGTTTGCATGTGCATTATTCGACAAGTCCCTCGTGCTTTGCAAATGATTTAACATTACTTCAGGACATTATTTGACAAGTCTTGCATGTGAATTATTTGACAAGTCTTGCACGTTAATGTTTTTCTGAATGCACTCGAACAAAGATAAATACTGACACTCAATAATTGGAACATAGTACATTAATATTTATCATACTTGATAAAATACATCACACTTAAACAAGATACATGACACTTAAATAAAATACAAACTTAATTAAAATACATCACACTTAAGCAAGATACAAATTTAAATACAATACACACTTAAATGAAATACGTCACACTTAAATAAAATACATCACATATTAATACTAATTAAACGTATTTCTTATATATGAACTTAACGACTCAAACAACAATTCAATCTCTTAAATTTAACCATACTCTTATTCAAATTCATCCAACTCTTCTTTCTTTTGATTGGCAGGTGTGTATCAATGCCTCTATTTTTTTTGTCATTATCGCCATTGAAATGATGCAACCTCAGTTAAGCATGTGGCCTGTAGTTGTTGCCCTTGCATTTCCTTAAGTTCTTCCTGTTCAACTGTCATCTTCGAGTATTCTTCCTCAATAATAACATTTGACCTTCTTTTAGAAGATGGACGCTTGGCCTTTTTCTTTGTTTCATCTCTACCCTCTGGCCGTATGAGAGTGGAAGATGAGATATTATCACCGTCACCACTCTTTCTTTTAGATCCACCGAAGTGCATTTACCTTAGACCAATCATATATTTTGGTTCATTCCAAACCATCTTCCATTCATCGAGCAAAGTAAATTTTTATTTTTTATTTTTTTCGAAGTACAATTCTTGGGCTCTTGTTATGTAGTCATCATCTGAACAACCGCTTGGTTTTTCTGATAATGCTTTTCTGTATGAACCTACCCATACATTAATTTTAGAATTTATATCACTATAATGACTTTGACATTTTGTCGGTCCTTTGGTAATACTTGGTGAATTTTCGGCCTCACATATGTAGCTATTTTACCCCAAAAAATGTATCCCCTTTTGGTCACTACTCAATTCACTATCATTACTAAAGTGAAAATAAAACTGCCCAAAGTTGTCTTATTTTGCTCGCTACTCCAAACTGAATACTTACTTATTTTTTATCGTTCACCGAGGCAAAACTATGTGGAGTGTCTCCATCAACATTTCCTAGAGAAATTTGTGAGGAAAATTCTGGGAGCTCTGTTGATCCACTGCTAAAATGAGGTGTAGAATGATCCTGAAAATTGGTTCCTCCAGATTGTTGCCCAAATTGCATATATGGATAATTATAAGGGTATGACATACCAAATTGTTGTTGCATCATATATGACATTTGAGCATTATTTGGCATTCCAGTATTTTGATAATTTTGTGGACGTTGGATATTAGGATTTGCGGTTGATTATGAAACATAAAATTAGGTGGGAAATTAAAATTTTGATTAGGATCCATTAATTAGGCTAAAACTTAAGAAAAAGTGTTTAAAAAAAGAGATAGAAAAAAAGTTATAATATGGAAGAAAAGATAAGAATTTTTTTATGGTGAAATGAGATCAATATTGGTGTCTATTTATAGATATTGAAAAGTTAGGAACTTTGGTAAAAAAAAAAATTTAAAAATATATTTTCAACCTCAAATTATCATTTTAAAATTAATAACAAATTTTTTAAATAAAAAGAAAATTGTGCTCGACAGTGGAGTAAATACGCGCCCATGACCCCACTCGTACACTCGCCCTTGCCGTAAAAATCGAAGTTTTTCAAAAATTTGTTTTTCAATTTTGTCAAAAACTACCTAACGGAAAGAATTCCACAGAGTATTTTGAATCAAACTACTCTATTGAGGTGTCAAACGCACCATAAGGATTGGCAGAGAAAACACTTTTAAACATCTTTTTTATTTGACTCGGACGGACTATCCTACAGTATTGTAAATTGTAGCTCAATTCATTTTGATTATATTGATCTTTGAACTAATGATAGATTACATTTTGTGTGAAATAAAAAAGTTTGTTTCAAAATTATGTTATGTTTTGCATTTCTGGCAGCTGTTCTAGGTTATTATGGAATGAATGATGCCCTTTTAGGAGTAGGCAATATAATACTGAAAGCTTCTTTCTTTCTTTCAAGATCTAGTGCAAAGTAGGTATTTCTTAAAAGGATCTATGTTTTCTTTTGCATTTGATCACATGATTACTAGCATTTAAAAATCACATTTAAATGTTGAATGATTAGGCAGAAGATCCTTGACGTTGACATTTAGCTTCAGAAGTTTCATTGTGTTTCAACTAATCACATTAACTTCACAAATGACTGTAATGGAAAGAGAATTTTTAATATTTATTTTATGGGTACAAAATAAAATCACCGTAGGGAAAATTCTCAATATACGTTTTACCAAGAAAGATCGATCACTCAAACTATGCTCCTGGGAACGCCACGATTTGTGAGATGTCAGCTGACCTCACCTTGATTCGGCCCTGATAGAGCTTTCTGGTATGAGCTCCGTTTGGCTTCGAGCCGACTTTAATTTGATTTGGCTCGATTTTAACTTGGATTTGACAAGCCCACGAAGCCTCTGACATTTGTCCCTTGGCCTCGATAGACTGGCACCTGGCTCCCTGACTCGGATACTTGGCCCGAAACAAGGGTTCAACGTATTCTCGTGTTTGGTCAGATGGATCGATCTGGTCTCTTTGACTTGATCTCCGTCTACTTTAGACTTGATGGACTTATCGCTAGCTTGCGTGCGCTGACTTGGTTTTGAGTACTATCGTACGATCGCCAGAATCCTGACAAAGCCTACAAAGATTCTACGCGTTGAATTTCGTAGTTCAAGGCAATTTGTCTTTAATGGAATTTGACTGGGATAACCCTAAGCTTTCATATGGAGCATAGTAAGCAAGTATTAAAGACAAGCCACAAATACTACATCGGTCTTAAGCATTTGTCACATATTGCATTCTAGTGAGATTTGACTCACTTGACTCGATTTAAGCTTTGAAGTAGCAAGCATTTCTAGCTTATACCATACGTCTTAGCAGCCTTTGTCAGTTTATAGATTGATCAAGATGAAAGTGTGGAGCCTTCCAACCTTGTTGACGATACCGATCAACTAGACAACGGCTTTAGCAATTGTTTCTCGCTTAATCCATTTATGGGATCAACGTTAGTGTATTCCATATTCAGACTCAATTTTAATCAAACTTCAGATTTTTCAGTGTTCATAAGATTTATGAATAATCGGGGCTATTTAGCTTATTCCCGAATATTCGAAGCGTTCTTGAGAACTTCGCCGTATTTCTCATCAAATTTTGCTTCAACTTGAAGCACTATCGCGTTGGCGCAAGAATCTTTACTCTCTGGGGCAAGATATTTTGTGGCTTTTCACCGAGGTGTTTTTCAACACCACGCGGTGTTTTGCCGGGCGCGGTTTAAAAGATTAACTTTTAAATCTCGGCGCTTTTCACGTATTTTCTCGTATTGACGCGAATTCGACGGAATTTTCAACAAAAGTGGGGGGTTTATATAGGCCTTCGGGGCTTCTGATGCTCGCTTTTTATTGGTCGGGCTTATTTTCAAGCTGACATGATCTTAACTGATTTTTTGATGCAAGATTGACCTTAATCAAAACATAACTTGGCTACTAAGAAAATCTCAAAGTGAGGGCCCCCTACTGAGGTCCGTGGACTTTGAGTTTTCGATTTTAACCCCAAACTTCTTGAGTTTTCATTTCAACTCCCCGCGGCTTGTGATTTCTTCATTTTGAGCCACGTATTCGGAACAGCCTCTTTATAGCCAATTTTAATCAATAAAATCGGGGAATTTTCTTTGTGCTTAATTTCAATTGAGATTTAACGCGAGACTGCTTTCACTTTAACCCTATTTCGAGTTCAATTTTAGGGTTAATTAGCGTGAAGAACCTTGTTTTTTTTACTTCGATTAATTCCGCAGGCTTAATTCCCCTCAGTGGAACCCTTGTTCGATCGAGGGTTTGATTTAAATTCTTAGGGTTTAATCGAGAACCCTAATCAAATAAGAATTTTTAAAGGCTCGACTTTCTTTTTGAAACTAATTTACTAATTTGTCTTATTCAATTTAATTATTATTTTTGATAAATTTTCGATGTCTACAATGATCCTGTGACATAATGGTATTCTATCAAAGTTTCAAGTAAGAGGACTCGTGCTTGACTCGTGTTCGACTTCCTTTGAAGAATGTTTTTCTCTTTACAACCGCACATAGTGAGTTTCAACTATGACAAAGATTTAGTGAAATATTCAATGGTAGATGAAGAGTATACGTCAAATTTCAAAAAGAAGACAACGGTATATTGTTTCATAGACCCACTTCTAAATTAGAATTCCATTATTGAACAATTTGTAACAATTTCTATCGTTATCGTTAGTAGAAAAACAAAGCTAAATCATGAGCCTCCTTTCGATATTTGATTATTAATAAGTAAAGAGGAGAAAAGTGTCACAGAATTACTTAAAAAAGGGCATTTGAGCTACTTTTCCACATTGGATACTTCTTTATATAGACAGATAGATAACCCCAATTGGATTGGCTTGTAGCATACTAATCTTTTTGCTGGAAGGAAAAAGGAAACATTAAATCATACTTCTAACTATGTGAGTGGAAGATCTAAGACTAATGTGTATCGGTGAATTTAAAATTCCCAAGACTTTAAGTTGACAATCTTTCATTCTCTCAGATTTAAGCACCTTGTGGACCTTTGGACCGATCTTCGATATTAGTATTCGATTATTCTTTATAAACTTTATATTTGGTAGGATCATCAAATACAGATTGAAGTACTATATATACTCTTTACAATATATTATTTGCATGTACTGAATTGCTTCATCTCGATTTCATTTCTCTACAGTATATTATCATCACGGCATAATTTAACTCTATAGTCTATTATTCTCGTTGTATCTACTGAATTCGAGTTATTTACACAAACATTTCATGTAGTTGCATTTATGTAATGGTAGTCAACAATTGGAGTCTGTTTCCTCCATTATTAGTGGTAGGATATAATCTGAAACTATCAATACATCAATACAAACTCAAGGGACTATTTGTGCAACTAATTTATAACTTTAAAGACTACCATTGCATTTATACAAATTTCCGGAATTAGATCTTAATTTCTTCCTACTCCAGGGACTATATATGAAATTTTCTTTGCTTGATTCCGCTTGGTCTAAGTTTCATTGATCTATTTAGTCTATCAACTTAAAGAGATTAGAATAGGGGACTACTTGACTGCTTCCTTTGAACTTATTATCCATTGACGTATTTTACAAAAAAGAAATCACAATTCATATATATGAGAGACTAGTGATCTAGAAGGTGAGTTCGAAGGGAGATTTTCCAAAGTCCACTCTCATACGCCTGACCAATTATGACCCAAAACGTTTGGTGAATACAAAACGTCATTACTCATTACTTTATGACTAACAACCCATACCCTTAGATTGCATGTTAGTTAAAAGTTAGCAATGAAATCTCTTTAGAATGATTTTGGTTCCCTAATTGTACATAATTTGTGATTTTTCTTTATGCCCGACGACTTTTCTTATGTGAGTTAGTATGGCTAGCAAAATTTAAATTAGTGAGAGTCCGATTCTAGTTTAAAATCACATGTGTATCACTGTATCCATTAAAAATAGAGATAAATATACAATATTATTTGTCATATTTAAGAATAAAAATGTAATATTTATCTCACTTTTAATGCTTAATCTACAATAATGTAATTATCTAGAGATAAAAGTATTTAGGAATAAACAATAATTTGATCTCATTATTGCTGGGACAAATCGATAATTAACTCAATGAATGAGTACTATGTATATAATATTTTTTTCCCACTTCTAACAACTCATTATTTCAACTTCAAAATTGTTGAATATTGGGTTATATTTGTTTTAATTTTCTTTTATGTGCAACTTCGTATATTAATAACATTTTAAATATACTATGAAAAATAGTGAAAAAATAACGTTATGAAAAGGTATTTTTAATTTAAAATATTCCAATAATATCAAGTCGTATTTTTCTTAAAATGTAGTACGAGTACTATTTATAAAGGAAGAAATTAAAGTGAAATAAGTTGTACTGTTTTACTACCCAATAAAACTTGAGTTATTACTGCTTGCAAATTTATACAATGAATATGGATATACTTTCCTCACCTCCTCATATGGGAATGAGACCACATCATGAACTTACTCAATTGGCAATTGAAAATGTTTTGTTTAAGAACGAAAAATATAAAGAGGCAAAGGTAGGGATGAATGCATCATTTTTCTGGCGTCTAAGGCAATTATGTTCCCACTCGTTTACTATTCTATTTCATGAGTAGTGGTCAGGAAGACGACTCGTTTAATATTATTTGAATGACCTAATTACCTTTTTTTTATCACATAGTAGCCAAAAAAAAAAAACAAATCACTCTTAAGATATGTTATTACCTTCATCCCAATTAAGTGAGAGCTACTTACGTTATTTTTAAGTCAGCCCTAAATTCTTTAATTTATTATAATTATGTTCAAAAATTAAATATTTGTGAAAATCTCATTTTATCCAAAAATCCTTGTAAAAGAGCAACTTGACCTTGAAAACTAATTAAGTTGAGGGGACGAACTCACTTATTAAAAGAATTGTTGAAGGACGACAGTCTGAAATATTCAAAATTTTGTCCCTCGATTCATATTAGTTTAGGGGCAATAACTTTAGCCTAATAATGTTTTATATAATCTATCTACTTTCTTACTACATATATATATTCCATGCCCAAGGCAAATCTACTGAAAAAGACATCTACCTAGTTGACTATTTAAGGGTAACTTGCACTAGATGACAATTCTACATGAAATATGATTATCATCCTTTCATCCTCCCATATACTCAATATCTTGATCTTGTTCATTACTGTTGGATAACATTGATGCTATGCTTATCTTATTAGTATTCTATTTACAAATGGTAAAAAGATTGCAAAGAGAAAGATACAAAAATGATTAGGCGTCACAAACGACTATAATCACTCAAGATTTCAATGCTTCGATATATCATGAGAGGCAAACGATAATGTTGGGGTTGGTGTGGTGCAGTAATATGTCATCAAGATATGAAAAATAAGAAATAATGCATTGAACTTAATAGAACTTTGTATTAGTGGCACTGATGATGATGATGATTTTGAAATCCTAAATTAATACTTTCTTCTCGCGAATTCTATTATTACCAGTTTATTATTTATTGTATTTTGTTCTTGTTTATAAATTGATAATTTATATATCATGTGCTTCGTTCATTCATTTTTATTTGGATAACATATGCGTTGTTCATTTTTAAAAATCATAAAACATAAAAGTGTGAAATTTATGTTTAACTTTCTTTTATATTATTAGTTCTTATATTAAGCTACATAATATTTTTACATTGGTTGAAAATATGTTTCTAATAAAATTTTGAAAAGTACTCTTATAACAATTCAATACTTATTAAATCCTAAATTTTTGCCTAAAAACTCTACAATTCAAACATAGTTGGAGTTATCTACTCTCTTATAATATGTGCAATTTACCACTTTCATATGTATGCTAATTATCAATATCTTCATTATCAACATCTTCGTCCAATTATATAAAAAAAAATATTCATCTTCCTGACAAATAAGAAATGTTTGATATAATCTGCTTGAATTTTTAATTTTATCATAACAATAAATAAATTTTATTTTAATACGATGAATTAATCTACTATTACTAAATTTTTTTTGTATATTAATTATGCAATTGTAAATTGAAAAATAATTTTTCTAATCCAAAAATTACTATTAAATAATATATATCTAAATTATTATGTGATATTTTGTATTATATTTAACAATTGAAACAAAAAAATTGTCAAGATACATATTTAATACTCCCTACGTCGATAGGCGTCGAGGTTTAAATTTGGATTTTTCGCAGTTAAATGTTAAATTCAAATATTTTTTTATTCACATTGTATAATATTTGGTAAAAATTATCAAATAATAATATTTTTATTCTGCTTTAATATTTTCATTAATTTTATTCAAATCAAAATTATGGTTATCAATGAATGCCATAATTTATCCAATTTGACATAAATCAGTATAAGAAATCTTTAGTATGGAGGGAGTAATAAATTTGGATATTTTATTTTAAAGAATTACTTATTTTATTAAAATATATATAAGATGTTAGTTTTATGTTTAAATAAAAATATATTTATCTATAAATTATAGAGGTAATAATAAATTAGAATTGAATTAAATATATGAAAGGAAATTGAAAAAATTCAAGCTTCCCTATTTAATATTGATTAGTAATTAGTAAACTAAATAAGAGTATATTGTCATAATAATACTCTCGTATATAGTGTATTCTGCTAAACTTAATTAATTACCTAATTATTCTGTATCAAACAAGACAATATTAGATGTACAAATCGGTACTTTCAGCCAGTTATTTGAATACACTTGTGACCCTTTTATATTAAATATGTTATTTATGTCAAAATTTTAAAAGTTTTCATATCAAGTAATATTAATCACATATATACTATTGAGGTTTAACTTTTTATTAAAAAAATTATTGCACAAGATATATACTTTTTAAAAGAGGCATGTCATCTTTATTCCATTAATTTTCAATATAATTCATTTGAAGTATTTCACATTCGAATAAGGAGATCTAATGTATGGTCTCTTTGGCTGTGTTGTGTGGCTAAAATTGAGAGAATTTCATTAAAAAAAAGTCTTGATATGATTCAATTTGTGCAAATATCATTGAGACAATCATTAATAAAATATGTTAAAATTAATACATAAAATAAAATTGAATTGAAGAAGTATGAATAATTTATACTAATAATCAATTGAGAAGTGATGTTTTCTAACAATAAATAAAATAACATAAGGTGTATTTTTTATTAAAAGAGAAAAGTGATGTTTTCTAACAATAAATAAAATTACATAATGTGCATTTTTTTATTAAATCTTAAAAATGAAGAGTAGTATGGTAACAAACTTTTAAATCTATTATTAAAATTATACTATTAAAAAATTATAAGGGGTCATATAACTATGAAGAAAATGAATTATAATATAAATCAAAAGTATAATTTATAATTTTACATAAATAGTGAATCATTTTATTTATTATTCCCGCTTAAATGTTCAAACATAAACACCTACAAGAACGCAAGACATATATTTTATTAGTTAAGAAAGTGATTGAGTCATTAGGGTAAATATGTTGTTATACTCTACATTTAATGTTAAATGTGATTGTTATATATGAAAAACGTATAGATGAACAAGTAGAAGTTGACTAATTTGAAATTTCGCTTAATTTATTCCTATCCTGAACTTTGTCGAACCGTTTAGTTTGCCCCTTAACTTTGCAATCATGTCGTTATCTCCCCGGACTATCAGAATCCCATCATATTGCCCCCTGAATTAATAACTTCGGTCAGATTGCCCCCTAGACTAACTATAATAGGTCAGATTGCTCACTCAACTAACTACAATCAGTCATATTGCCCCTTAAATCATAGTTTTAATGAAGGGCAAAAATGACATTGTACAAATATTAAATTGACTCAATTACTTTTCTGTATTTGAAAATTGACCTACAAGTCTAATATATGTACAAATTCGATTTTACCCTTCATCAAAAGTGGATTGAAGTCAATTTTAACATAAAAAATGAACGAAATCCCTAAAATTAACAAATCGATAGTCTGGGAGAAACTGATTGATTTTAAAAATCAGGCGCAGAAGAATTTAAGCCTTGAAATTTTAATATTCTCCTCTAAACATTAAGTTGTTCTAATAAGAAATAATCGGTATTTAAATTATTGAAATTATGAAATAATATTCTTACATATACATTTATCAAATTATTTTTTTCAAAAATTTACTTCGGTTCAATATAAATAGCGATAGTATGTCCAAAATGTACTAATCGAATCCGCTTCGCGACCTGCTCGATTCTATCCTATCCGTCATTTAAATCTGGGGATTTTAATGTTCGGTTTCATGTTTGTTCTATTAAACCGAGCCACGAAATGAACTATTTTGAGCCGAATAACGCGACCGAATCAACTTTGCCACCACATGCCTACTTACGTAGAAAGAAATTGTGGACTAACTTCAATGCCATGTCAAAAGACTCACGGGTTTAAACCCCTCAATTGACGGAATTAGCTCATAATCATACAAATAATCCTTCATATTTTGAAATATTCAATATGAGACGGACTTTTCCTCAAGAATTTTAATTTAGGAGAGAATTAGAGTCACTATAATACCCTTGGCGGGAGATGGAGATAGATTAGGAAGATTTGGACTAGGGCATTATTCCTGGTCAGTTGGCTTAGAGGCAATCATCATCATACTTATCCTAAAACGATGCCACTCTATAAACTTTGATGATCGGTTGGCCAAAAAATGGGATGAAAAACTCCACTTTAAAAAACCGCAAATAAGCATGATGGAGACGTAGGCAATTGATGAGGTTTATAGGTGTCACAACTTTTAGTAGTAAAAATCATTGTGGATGAAAAGGTACAGGGTAAGTTCATCATTTCTAAACATATTTAAAAAAGTGAAATAGAAAAGAAAACAAAACACAAGGGGGTGGTGGATAACGGGGAGATAAGAAGCATATACTCCTTACATAAATCATATTGTTTGCCATACAAGTGGTCTTACAAGAAAATTTCATTTTTATAATTCATTTTTGGCAAGCAAAAATTACTCTGCTTATTATCTTTTTGCATACAGATGAAAAAAAATTGTGACCACAGAAAATTGGAATTATCTTATGTGACTTGCTTGTTGATAACTCAAAAATATTCCTCCATACTGTGCGTACTAGTTTTGTTGATTTGTTCATAATCAATATTCTTAAATAATTTTAAAGTGTTACCCCTATTTAAATAAAATAAAAAATAGCGATAAGAACACGCCCCTTGAGGGGATATAATTGAATTGTCTTCCCATCATAAATCCTTGCACCCACACCAAATAGGGTCTTGACTCTTAAGGACTCTTGTCGTCTCTCAACCACCATTTGCTTTCATGAACCGCCACACTAACAAATCCCTCGGCGCCCCTCGCCCTAAGATACCACGGCGAGTTAATCGTCGAATGTACCTGTCTGATCGCGACTTAACTTTCCTTTTAATTCACACAAGATTCGCTCCCTATAAGAATCGAATCCACACCGTTAGTAAAGAGCAAAGCACATTTGCATTTAACATTTTGGCTTCTTATTACTGAAATGCATGTCCGAAGACTATCATTATTGTAGTTGATAGTGAAGAGGAGTGTGGTCATAAAACATACCTCTTTAAGTTCACATTCTTGAGGTGGCAATGAACATAATTCTTGTAAGAAAAGTAAGAAAACATATACTATGAGATAAAGTGCTATTTGGGCATGCGTTTTGCCATCCCTTAAGTGATGACTATTTTTGCGCAGCCCTTGAGAAATTAACTACTGATCCAAACCTGAGTTGCTCAATATTTCATTATTTCACGAATTTGCTTGTTAAGACTAATTGTCTAGTTAAATTTTGAAACAACATCCATCCAATTTCAAATTTTTTAAGTTGTAACAATGATATGTCACTATAGTTGAATTCTATAATTGATGAAATATAAATATTTTTTTTCATTCAAACGATATGATTGCATTAAAAAGACAAATGATAACAAAACAAGGTTCAAAGTGCCAATCGAAAATGAAGAAAATACACTTTAAAGGGCTGAAACAAGCCAATTTGGGGCAAGTTGAGCTATTCCTACCAATTGAATCCCTCGTGATCCCAATGAGCCACCACGTGTGCCGATTTTTTTGAAAATCAATTGACTCAACAAAAATCCCAAAATTTCCACTTTTTTAAAAGTGTGAAACCGTCACACTAATTCGGCTCGAGATTGCCTTGGATACTTCTTCACGGCGAATTAATCGCGGCCGTTCCTCAATCGATCGCGCCGACTGTATCTTCTTTAACCACTTCAACACAAGGTTTGTTTCTGATGAGAGTGGAACTTACAATACGTGTAATTCGGTACCCACTCGGTACTCGATCTCAAATATCGGAGTTGTCGATTGATTATTGAATCGGATCGGGTAGAAAGTATTGTTCGATACCCAAAACAATTAGATAATTACCCGACTTGATAAAATACATACAAACGATACCCGTTAAAACCTAGCTTGTTTATAGATTCTTACACACTTTTTATAAATTGACCACCAAAAAACACGAATCGATGCTTGCTCAACTCATAGTTGATATTCACAACAATCGAATAATTACAGGAGTTGATAAAGTATCTCTCTAGCATGTTATCCGCTAATCGTTCGAACTCATACTTGATAACAAGTTAATCCCTAAATTCTACCTAATGTCGACTTTTGACTGCCCAATCGCTTGACAACATGAGGGTCCGCACTCAGTCCCGAAGCTCACCATCGTGCCTGGCCAAAGATTTGTTCGGCGAGGAATCTGTCGGGCTGGAATGATTTCAAAAGCTGAGATGCGATCGAGACCCCATCGGTCTCATGGGGGGTCTCGATGCACGAATTGGAGCCGGTCTCTGTACGGAGCTCATCGAGAAGACGAGTAGGTCATCGAGACCGCCATCGGTACCGGGTCCCGGCCGGGGTCTCACGAAAGACTTACCAAAGAAAGATAAAGAGTGCTTAGTCACAACTTTCTTTTAATCCAAAAAATTTCAATTTCTCTCTAAATTCCTTTCGTCTAAATCAATAGAGTTGTTCTCTACTGATTCAGATCATTTGTATATCATTTTAAGCTAAATCTAGAGTTTAGATTTGTCATTGAGAATACTAAATTATAAAGTATTACTCAATTGGAGAAGCTTACTTGATACAGACTTTTGTAACAATCATTGCAGCTTCTTTCTAGCTGATTAAAGAATAAGACGCACTCAAGTGAACCTCGTATAAAGTATCTCATGTTATTTACTTTCGGTATTTTCAATTATTGTCGTTAGACATTCGAGATATTGCATCAGAAGCCAAAGACATATATTTCATAGCTTATATCATTCATTCCCAACAGACTACTGAAAATTACCTGAACAAGGAGATTTCTTTTTCTTTTATATCCCTGAGGTGACAAACCAGGGAAATTAAGCCAAACGTTTTTTAATTAGAAAAGATGGAATAATTATAGTTTAATTAGGTTTAATTAGAAAAGATGGAATAATTATAGTTTAATTAGGTTTAATTAGAAAAAATTGAGTAATGTTAGGTTAACTAGAAACTAAGTATGTTTAGAAAAAAATGTAGTAATATCATTGATTAAAATTTCTAAACGTTTCCAACGAAACATTCGAAAAGTTTATTTTATTGAATTTATAGAAACAAAAAATTAATATAATTTTAAAATTACTTTTTCAAAATAAATAAATATTGTATTTTGTGTATCATTTTCAGATAGCTTATAGCTTGTTGTTTTACTATATACAACAATTGTCCATTAACCTATGTTTACATTTAACTTTACGGATTTTTTTCAAATTATATTAATCATGAAAATATTTTATTTAAAAGTCCAAAATTTTATCAAAATTTTATCTCAAGCATTTTAAATTATATAATATTCATTTCAAAATGTTTTATTTTATTTTATTTAGTGGGTTAACTATCGGGATCATCATACAACTTTAACTCATTCACCATTCCATCACCGAAGCTAAAAACGCCTTATTATTATCATTTCAATCTCGACATTGACAATTTTTGTCTTTCCACAAATCGGATGTTAAATCGACACCCTCGATACGCGTGACTGCTAATGTGATTTTTAAATTGGTTTGCCTCCCCCCAATTCAAAATATTGTCTTTGCAATTTTTAAATTTTCAATAATGATTTTTAATTATTTTAACGGTTTGCCAAAAATATTCTCTAAAAATATCTCTTTCGCTAGTCACCTAACCTCAAGTTAATAACTTAACTTATTTTGACGAAAACCAAATCCTCATGTCAAAAGTTCAGTGACGAATACGACATTTTGAAAGTTTAAAGGATAGAACAAACGACGAGTTAAAAACAGATGGTCATCTCGGCCATTACTCCTAATTTTACCAAGGAGTTTAAATATTTATATTTATGATAATATCTATATTTATACAAATAACTTTTAATGTATATAAATTATCTTGAGTTTTCAAAATTTTATATGGTTTTTTAAATATGTCTATAATGCTTTCCCCAAGACATTTCTTATTTTTTGCTATTCCGAAATCCGGGCTTCTTTAGTAGTTGAGCTAGTTTTATACTACAATGAAGGCATTTAAGATATCGGGATATTTCTTAACATTCTAATTCTTTACCGCTGAAATGATGCTCACACACCATCGCTTATAGCTTGATAGCTAAGAGGATGGGTCTTAAAACATACTCTTTAAGTAAAAAATTCTTGAGGTGGCAATGAACATAAATTCTTGTAAAAAAAGTAGGTATACATATACTCTGAGATAAGGTCCTCTGTGGGGCATGTGTATCGCCATCCCTTACGTGATGACTATCTTTACTCGGCCCTTGAGCAATCAACTACTGAACCAAACCTGAGTTTTTCAATAATTCATTACTTCACCAATTGCTATTAAATTATTTTAATTTATAAACGCATAAATTTATAGCACAATGAATTTATAAAGAAGTTATTTTATAAAACAGCAAATTTATTTTAACAACATCAAGACAATTTCAATTTTTTTTAAGTCAGAATAATGATATGTCACTATAGTTGAATTTATAATTGACGGAATACATGTATATAACTCACCGACATACTCCCTTCTCCTCAATAAAATCACTATCTAAGATTTTCTTCTTGTGTTAAAACGTTTCGATTGCTTACATTTTTAATGCCATTTGTTCATACTCTTCCTTTATATCCTATTTTTCCCTTTCTTCTATGCCAATCATCAATCTATATTCTCTCTTTCTAACGTCCATAACGCCCATGTAAAATGTGATATTGGCCCAGATATCATTAATTTATGTCAAAGATAAACATGGTAAAATTCATTCTACCTTAATTTACATTAAATTTCAGATAATCAATCTTTGCATTGGCGGAGTACTTTATTTTTTTGTAAAATTAGTTGACTCAACAAAAATCCCAAAATTTCCACTTTTTCAAAAGTGTGAAATCATCACACTAACTACTGCATCACCGTCTCCGAAATATCATGAAAGAATTCATGATGCATTCCTCACCGATCGTATTTAATTAAATCTTTCTTTTTAACCATTTCAACACAACGTGCTCGGCTTTCCATTTGTTTCCAACCTATACTGTCTCAAGATATACCAAATTCAATCGCATTTAAAATACGGTGTGTTGGTATTTTCAACACTCTAGCTTCTTAATAATTGAACTTTAGCCCGAGCAATTTCCACATTTAAAAAAAGGCTGAACGCCAACCTAAGCGACATTATTATACGACAGAGAATCGCGAGATATGCCTCAACTCATTATTATATTAATAGTTCTTCACGGAAGGAGTCGAGTTCACGCCACATATTAAATCAGTCTAGCTATGCCTTGGCAATTTGCACATTTTTTATCACTACTTGAAAGTGACTCAAAAGTACTTTTGTAATGCGGCGGGAGGAGTGGCACCACCCAGCCTAGTGTCCAAAACAGTTGAACAGTTTCACATTGTCCCTTACACAAAAAGCTGACTTTTTTATTGTATATAATTATCCACCAAAACCTTCCATTTTCCTCAAACTAATTGCCTCTTTGCAAATTTTATTATCAAGCCAATCATTTTGGGACAACCATTGTTTTATTTAACCAAAATGGTCTATGTTATGGAACTTGAAGGTACTTTTCCCTTAAAGCTTACTGTTACAAGAAACTAAAAATTGTTACAAATATATAGTTTTTTGTTTGTTTTTCATCTAAAGATTGGTTTTTTAGCATACCAACATCAAGAATTTGGATTTACATGAGTTGATTTTCGATGTCGTTTGATGTGGCTTAAGTTTTATGGTTAATCTTGATTGCTTTATTGTTGAGATAGTGTAGCTAGTAGTTAGTTTTTAGTTGATTTATGGAGAATTGTTTCAAGGATGGTGTTTGTTTTGGAGTATTAGTTTGTTTTGTGATTGTTTCTTTGGGTTTATTTGGGGGAGTTAGTTAGTCTTTGGTGAAAATTTGGATTTTGTTAAGCTGTTTTTAGTGAATTGGGATCAGGGTTTTAATTGGATGGTTGAAAGGGTTATGGAGAGGGATGACAGAATGCTGCTTCCATCGGTAGGACCACCAATAGAGCGGCGTGCAGGATTGAGGAGGAAGCAGGCTGGCCGAGGATCTTACAGAGGAAGTTAGGGGTTGAGAGTTAGGTATTAAGTGGGGGTGTTTCAAGTTTTAGATTGGAGAAACTTTAAGGTTTAGGGGATTCGGGTTACTGGGAAACGGGGTTGGGGATTCGGGTTAGAAATTAAGTGCTGATTTGTGTGGGAGAGATGGGGAGCCGAATGCATCGAGCTCTGAGAACTCTCTGTTTGAACAATCGGTGGAGCTATGCTGTTTTCTGGAGACTTCAGCATCAGACACCAATGTAAGCACTATGATGCTTGTCATCTATTTAAAGTGGATATGCCATGTTTGAAATAGAATAACAATTCGGGTATTTTATTAACATTGATTTGATGTAGACAAAGGATTCAGACTTTTTTTGCATTACAGATCTTAAACTTCGAAGAACCTGTAATTTATCTGTTTGGTTGCAGAAATATAATTTAATAATTTCAGATTGAAAATAAAAATTCCTTATGTTTATACTGTAATATGAGTAGTGTTTGTTTTTTTATCCATGGTCATATTTTTAGACTTTAGTCGTTCGAGACTTGTATCCTCAGAGACTTGTTTGCCCTTAAAAATCCTTTCTCACTTGTGGAAATTTTACAGGGTGCTCACTTATGAAGATGCCTACTACAACGATATGGAGCACCCGGAAAGACAGCAGCACATCAATGGCATCCAAGATGGACATTGTTCAAGTGATCCTCTTTTATTAGCTATAGGAAAGATGTCATATAATGTATATTCTCTTGGAGAAGGGTATGTCTCCTTAAAATTTTTGCTTCCATTTCATAAAATAACAACTCTTAACACGACAATAACCTTGATTTTTTTTTTGGTCATAGGATTGTTGGGCAAGTGGTAGTTAGCGGTAAACATTTGTGGGTCTCTGCTGATGCTTATGCACTGAATCCTCATATTCTATTTGAGGTATGTCATTGTTTTGGTGAAAGTAGTGCTACATAGTTCACAACATTTTGTCAACAAAGGGGTAGTAAATTTATAATATTGTTCGTTTAATCTTCATTCAGAATTGGGATGGATATCAATCACAATTTGCAGCTGGGATTAAGGTAAACATTCTGTGCTTACAACCATGGCAGCTTGTATAATGCATCATTTGATATATACTATTGAGACCAACTGATGAGGTTGCCTCGAGTCTCAACTCTTTAGGTGCTTATTGTTTTTTTTTTGTATTGAATGTTCTACGAGCCTATATTTTGCTGCTATAATCATTGCCCTGTACTATATTTAAATTAGTATACACCAACCCTAGGTAGCATTAGGTTTAAGAATACTACTATCTGCATTTTACATGACTGGAAATTTGAATTTGACAAATTTGACCCTTTGAACTCAAAATTTCGAGTACATATCTAACTGTACAAAACCTGGATATCAGATTATACATGACAGTCGTCTATTTTGGAAGCCTATTAGGTTCAAGATGACGAACATAAAGTTAACCAAAACTAAAAATGCTAAATCTGGTACATTTTCAGTTGAACTCTTGAGCTGATTCTTATACTTATCTGAACCTGCCCTCTGCTTCTGTCATAGCCATATTTTTTTTTGCCCCATATAGTCTTGCTAATTTAATAGTTTTTCAGGCACCAGATGCAGTAAAAGTTTTTGAACTTTCTTGCTGGCATTATGAATTTGATCTTGTTATTTTATATGTCAAAAAACATTCCAATAAGAGGAACTTTATTCCCACATGCAGACCATTGCTGTTGTGGCTGTTGTCCCATATGGAGTTGTACAACTTGGTTCCCTTGACAGGGTAAGGAGATATGCTATTTTTTTCTTATATATTCTTGTTAAGGTGAGACTTAAATTGTTAAGTTATAAGGATGTGAATGCTATGGTCTGCGTCATATTAGTGAAACTATCTTGTATCTTTTTTAAAACCATGTAGAAATGCAACTTTTACTCCCATGCAGTTGATATTCCATTTATCCAAGATCACTTTTTTACTTATGTTTTTTAGGTTAGGTGAAGTTTTTTTTTAAATGTCCTTCATTTATTTATTTCACCGGCTAAATGGATTTTCTTCGTCCCTTCATCAGATTGCTGAGGACATCACGATGGTCAATCAGGTCCGTAATGTTTTTTTCTGTATACAAGACACTGCTGGAGGTCCCTCTTCTAACAGAACAGGACACCCTTGTCTGGTATATCTCTTTTCGACATGCTAAAGATTTTAGTACTTACAAAAGATGTCATCTCATTTTTCTATGATGGGTGTATTACAGTCTCATATGTGTCCAGAAACTTCCAGCTCTGGAAATTATTTGGATCCCACGCAGAATTTGGGTGCATGTATTCAAAATGAAAAGACAAATTTTCAGTTGCCAACACTTGTATCTCAGGGGACACCTGATTATAATTTTCCTTTCTACCCCATATCTGGAGGGAATGTAGACATCAAAACAGTAAAGATCAATACTGATCAATCTTCTGGGAACACACCCGTGACTTCACTTGAATGTGGAAACTTAGATCATAAACAGAAAAAGGAAGGGTTAGTTGAAGGATACTTGAACAAGGCCAAGGAATCCTGCTTGGAGAATATTGGGCACCGGGGAAGTACATATAATGCTTCACCTGCCGACTATTCGTTGATGGATGTTTCATACTCGCCTTCAGATTTGTCAGCTTGTGGACTTAGTGATGGTCAAAATATAGCACTTTCTGTTCCCAAACGTACTGTGAACCAACTACATAAAGATGATTTGTCTGATTATATGGACAAAATGGGCATGTCTTCAAGGGTTTGTGCTGGTTATGAGCTCTATGAAGTCCTTGGGGCAGCCTTCCAGAGTCAAAATATCCAGAACTGCTTAGATGTGAAGTGGACTAGTACTGATGTTGAGATGCCAGAGGAGGGAGTTAGAAACTTTAGTGGAGAGCATACCCTGGAAGCAATGGTAGCTAAAGTAGGTCAGAAAGATAGAGATACTCTATGTGATATATCATGTAAAAAGTCAATTGAATCCCTTATAACAATTGAAAATATGACAGAGCCTTGCTCTAGTGATGTGGGCACTGTCAGCTCAGCAGGATATTCGTTTGATCGGGACTCATTAAACACTATAAACTCTTCTGGTACATATAGTATCCATTCTTCTAAAGGTGTTTCTTCTACAAGTTCTAGTAAAGTTAGTGGACTTCTCGATAGGTCACAAGAATCTACAAAAACACCAAAAAAGAGAGCCAGACCTGGTGAAAGTTGCAGGCCGCGGCCTAGAGATAGACAATTGATCCAAGATCGTATCAAAGAGTTGCGGGAGTTGGTGCCTAATGGATCAAAGGTAACTCTAAAATAATGTATCTATCTTGTTAGATCTCCTTTGTGAGTAATCTAATTCTCCCTATGTTTATAATAATACAGTGTAGCATTGATTCACTTCTGGAAAAAACAGTCAAGCATATGCTCTTTATGCAAAGCATCACCAAGCATGCTGATAAACTTAAGAAGTGTGCTGCATTGAAGGTATTATTCTCATCTTTAATTAGTAGGCACTATTGGTTATATGCTTATTTTCTTCCACCCTAACAGAAATTGAGAATGAAATAATGGCTCATCCAAGGTGGTATATTTTATGTTACATGAAGAGTCTCAGATGTTTGTTCATCTGCCCAGTTCATCCCTTA
The DNA here is from genome assembly GCA_019722365.1 of Lithospermum erythrorhizon. Taxonomy (NCBI): domain Eukaryota; kingdom Viridiplantae; phylum Streptophyta; class Magnoliopsida; order Boraginales; family Boraginaceae; genus Lithospermum; species Lithospermum erythrorhizon. The sequence continues at coordinate 106,001 of JADFUC010001348.1, forward strand.
CAAAGGGAAATGATTCTGTATTTCTTAGTAATATCTTCAACTATCAATCGGCTTGTCAAGTCTTAAGACATTTAGCAATTACTAAATAAAAATATTGGTTAAAACAATGGTAAGTTGTAGATTGTTTGTTTCACCTAGAATTACGCTCCACTCTAGCATCTTATGTTGGAGGTATTTGACTAAATGGTCTTTTGGCTTGCCTAACGTAAAGAAATTTGGCATCTAATATCTGTAATGTCATTTACTGATAATTGAAATGACTTTGATGTCATCCAGGTGCAAGACAAGGAAGTGCGTTTCCCACACTCCTCATGTAATGAACAAGGTTCAAGCTGGGCAGTGGAAGTTGGCAGTAATCGAGAAGTTTGCCCAATAATGGTTGAGAACATGGACATGAATGGCCTCCTGTTGGTGGAGGTACTTTTCTGTATGAAACAACATGATATATACACAGAATAATAAACATGTCCTATCAATGAACATGATATAGTTATGCAGACTAATAAAGTTTAACTAAGCAGATGATTGAAATTTTCAGAGGGCGAAGAGTTGACCGATGAAAAGTATTCCAACATTTATATATGCACTCCATTGTTAAGTCCTACAGATTTTTTTTAGTAGCAACTGTTTTATACAATATAAATAGTGCAGAGAATCATTTTTTCCTGATACGACCTCTGACAATATTTAGTTTGTAAACCTCTTTTTCCTACACTCGGTGGGATATATACTATAGAGATTGAACAAATTTACTAATCTATCTATAATACATGAACTCCAACAGTAACTTCAAATAAGAGCACGATTTTGAATTTGAATGCATGCCACAAATTCTATTTAAGAGATTGACACCACAATTAGGCATCAAAAGGAAAAAGAAATAAAACTAAAGGGTATAATTAGAAAGATATAGTGCAGAAGTGTTCATGATTTGTGATAATTCTAGAAGGTATGAAGAGTACCATATTTTCTACTGTTATATCTGATCCGTTGATGCATGCCCTTTCTTCCACTACTAATATCCCTTGTATATGGGTGCAGATGTCTTGTGATAGCAGCAGCCATTTCCTTGAGGTAGCTGAGGCGATAAGGAACATGGGTTTGACAATTTTGAAAGGGGTGACAGAAGCCTATGGGGAGAAGACCTGGATGCGCTTAGTTGTTGAGGTATAATTACTTGACACTAATCAAGTATTTATGTGGCGGGAAACTTAGATCTCCTCATAAAGAAATTCTGAATCAAGTTTTTACTTTTGTAGTTCAGGCCAAATTACCTATCTCAAGTTCAACAGGTTTTTGAATAATGTATCTGGATACCTGCACAATACTTATTCATTTATTGATGTTGGTCAAATTGTATGAATATTTATAATCTTCTGCAGTGAGTTCAACGAAAATGGTGAATTCCAACTTGCATGGCCAAATATATATTCCTGGATTATGATTATATACCACTTTTACTTTTTTTATTTTCCAGGGCGAGAACAGCAGAAGCGTGCACCGAATGGATGTGCTATGGTGTCTGATGAAACTATTGCAACCTCAAGTGAGTAACTAAACACAGAGGGTTGAAGCTTTTTCTTGACGCAGCGGGCTGTTGCTTCATGTGTAAGGGAGTGTGTTTTCTGTAGCTCCTTTGTGAGAATATAATATATATTCTGCTAGTTTATTCTTATGTTGGTGTGGATTCATGCATATTCCATTTATGGCTATCTCAGAACTTAGAGTGGTTTTGTGGATTCATGCATATTCCATTGTTTGTGTATTGGCCTTGCTAGGTTTGATATCACTTTTAGTGGAAATGTAAATCTGTTTGATAATCATATGTTTTTCAATCTATGGTGTTTTTTAATGTGGAAAAGAGTGAGATAATTACATAAACAAATCTTGTAGTATGGTAAAAGTTGAGAATTATTCCGGAGTTATCATGGGGTTCAATGGTAGTCCCTAAAATTATAAACTTGATGCACAAATGGTCATTTTCTTCCTTGTAATATGTTAAACGAAGCATAAACATGTTTTTCATATAATTATGTTTTATCTATTTACATAAAAGGGGGGTTTTGTTTCATTTGTAATATGTTATTAATATGTAATGTCTAGTGAAGGAAAAAATTATTTGTACAACATGTTTATAATTTCATAAGTTATTAATACACAAATGAAAATTTCGAGCTTTACATCCATCGGGTCGCATAAGCCTTGAGCCGATCCATATCTACATATTAATTCGTAGAATAATTGTCACTTGTGACTTGAGGTATATGATCCTAAGCCTATCTGACCGTTGATACAAGGCAGTGTAAAAATCAGATATCAATGTGTTGCCCCCCTTCGGAAGTACTTCCTTCGTTTTCTTTTTTTATCGTTTTAGTCTAAATTTTTTTTTCAAAATTACTTGTCATTCTAACATTGAAAATTATACTTTTATATTTTAAATATCTTTTTTGACTACTTTTTCTTATAAAATTATCAATCAACTAATGTTATAGTTTTAAATTATCATTTTACATTTTCAATATACGTTTTGACTATTTTTTATTTTTCTTAATCTATATGCAAATAGCTAGAACGACAAATAAAAAAAAGAATACTACACTTCTTTTCAAATTTGAATTAGATTTTGTTGCATAAACAAACTAGGGCTACACTGGGTTCAAATCTTTTATGTACTTACATTACAAATTCATGGATCTCAAAAAACTAATACTATAATACAAGTACATTACAAATTCATCGATCTCAAAAAACTAATATTATAATACAATTAATATTCGTATTATTTTGAAATATAATTAATGCATGAAATTTCAATTCCCAAAGAACTCTAAGAAAGTAATCAAGTGAAACATGTGTCCTTATTGTATAATTTATCGTATTACAAATTAAACTTACTCATTATATTTATATATATGATAAATTATTATGACGACATATCATTTTGGCATGTATGGGCTCAGGAGATGAGTAAAAGTGAAATAAAAGAAAGCAAAGAATAGAATATTTTAAGTGAATACATAGTAAAATTGTATCTAATCAAGAAATCGTTGTTTTATCTCCTCAAAAGTCAAAATTTACAACTCATGTTGATTTTATTCAGTCAAATGTTTATTCACAAGCAGCTTATGGTGTACTACTTCCACCGTCATTACCTTTTTTTCACTCAATCGGCCGAATTAAAACGGAGCATTTGGTGAAGCTAATAATGTAATTGCGTAGGGTTCTCTTTAATAGCTTTAACGTAAATTAAATGGTGCTTTAGATTGGGGACTCGATATTGAACTAGAGAAAAAAGGGTTTTTATATTCAACAAGATTGACATGATTGCAACTGATTACTAATATCTCCGGTTTTTAGTTATCGGTTTAGCTATTTATATAAATATTATATTTCAATCATAATTAATTGAAATTATATATGTAGAAGCGGTTGGTTGATAATTTAAAGATAAAAATTAATTAAAAAATATATTGAAAATGTAAAAGTGCAATTTAATATACTAAAACGACAACTATTTTAAAACAAAATATTTAGTCTAAAACGATAATTGAAAAAAAATGGAAGGATTAGTATATACTCCCTCATTTTCATAAAGATCGTGGTGCCAAGAGGCTTCAAAGACACAATACCTATTTTTTCCAAAGACTATTTCCAGTATCACATACAAATTTTGCTCCCTTGGGAAATAGCTCTTAGCCTCAAAGATTGTCTAGCCACTACTAAAGTTCTATTTTCAAAAGTTTAAAGTGTACAGCATAATTCCCTTTCAGATGATTTGTACATTTTTGTTGTGGCTTTGTGCAATTACCTTAGAAATCGTCTCAAATTTTGACTTACTCAAAAATTTAGGACACAACATATTTAATACTCCTTTCAATCCACTTAATCATTGGGTCAAATGACGCTAAATCAACTTTGACTATTAATTATTAATTATTCATTATTCTAAAAGTATAAAATTTATATAACACCCTAATATTACTTAATTTTTTTAACAATAGATTAAAGTTGGAATAAATTAGAAGACAATATTGTCTCGAGAGGCGAGAAAGTTTAATTAAAATGGATTGGAGGGAGTACTAGTTAAAGTTGATTTGTTTCCTAAAACACATATGAACATTAATTAAATATTACCTCTAATCCAAAATGATTGACGTTTTACATATCGAGGTGAATCTTTGACCATTCAATTTCTAATTATTCATCATTTTAATAAATATATAATTTATATAATTAGATTCGTGTTTGAAAATAATTTTATTGGAAATAAGGGAGTACATAATAGTCTACTTTCTCAATGAATGTTTTGATATTCGAGCTCCCATCATAGGTACACTATTCATAAAACTTGTTTTTCTCCTACTATCAATGAACATTAAGCATTATATGAAAATCGAATTTTTCATTTTGCCAAAGTGATGGTACATTCCAAAATGAAGACCTTCTTACCAAAAAGATTAGGTACTGTTTGATCGAACTTTTAATGAAGTATATAACTAACACTGATTTTGTTTTAAACAAAGAAGACAAAGACATCTATGTCACTCATCTACTTCGAAGATATATCACATATTGCTTCAAAAGACCTCAAAAACGAACACAACAATATAGTAGTATATTACTTGTGAACTTTATCTTATCATTCTCCTTATATCATGGTTTGGACTTTGAAGAATTGCCTCCTATTCAAACTACAATGTAACTTAAACAATAGAACTACTTATTAATATACTATATATAGTAAGTATAAAATAAATCATTATCACCCAAGCTTTCTTTCTGAATAGCCGTCTTGAAAATGAAGCTTTCTGCTTCTGTCTCCTAATGGTCAAGGATTGTTTACTCTCAGCATATCCTATCATATTCTGTTGGGAGCGAAGCCTAGTGATGACAAATTGAGGTGTATAATATTGACAAATATTTCACTAGAATAAGGAATAATAAAACTTCATGAAACATTTCATCCAAAAAGAATTGAAAGAAGTATTTAATTTGTTAAGTCTTTCTGATGAATTTTAACATAATTCCCATGTAATACATCTCAACTTTTCCAATTTAGCGATAAATGTTCGAGGTCTAATAATAACAATTCACTTGGAGTAGTTTAAAAGTAGACGGAAAATAATAAAAATATGAAGCGTCATAATAGAAATGAAATGTAAACATGATTGTCCTATATCAATATAATGTTCCACACAAACCAAATTTCAATTTATTAAGATATGTAGATACAATCATAGAATGAATGACCAGAGAAATGACCAGAGAATTCAGAATCTTTCTGAGTATACATTATTGATTTTTTTTTTGAATTTTCGGTTGCACGGGCAAGAAGTAAAGAATGCAGATAATATGATTATTACATTCGCCGTAGCTAGGTTCATTGCTCAACACCTAGATGAAGTAGGGTTGATATGTGAGAGCTAATTATAAAAATAATCCTAAATAATGGATAATGAAGTTGTGTTTTAGTCTCTAATAAATGATGTAAACGAGCACTCTTATTTCATCCTCGAGGCAATGACACAATTGCTGGGTGATTCTTTTGGCCTCCCGATAATGACACAATCGCTTTTTCCAGCTGTGTTTTGGGGACGAGACAAGCATGTGACCAAAGTGCAATATTGTATCACTTTACTCAAACGCCATATCAAGTTACTATTTAATCAAAGCCGTTAAATCGCGCCATTATCTATATTATTTTTGATAATTAACTCGATATAAACAAAATTTATGTTCATATAGTAACAAAATTTAAGTGTATGATGATTAGCCTTAACTATATATTGAGACACAGTTTTATATAGATTGTGTAAGACCTTTCGATGGAGTAATAAATTCTTGGATTATTAATTGATTTTAATATGAATTTCGATGACTCTTAACAACCATTATCTTTAAAATATCTAAGAATCTTTACTGAATTTCAGTCTAATCTCCAATAATATGACATTTTGGTTTTAGTCCTTAAATATTGTATGTAGTTGCCTCGTATTTGAGAATGTGAATAGGACATCAAATAGATCGATAATTCAACATGTCCTCCTTTATTTATTTTCATTATATGAATCTAAAACCATCTTCATTATTGTCCCATATCTATGTATATATTATAAAGTGGACAGTATATCATCTAGTTAATATTTTTTTTCCTTTTTTTTTTTGGTTTTTATTGTTTCTGTTTTTTTTTCAATTAATATCAACCATATTAAACTCTGTATTAAATTAATACTTTATTATTTAACAAATCTCTACATAATATATTTAGTTTGACTGTTTCCACTCCTGGATAAGTGCCAAATTGGCCACCGCTAAAATTACATGGGGTCATACACTATTTCTTTTCCTTTTTTAGGGTTTTTTGTTTTTGTTTTGCAATTAACATTTTTCACCATTTAATCCGTAGAAAACCTATGAAATTAAATACTCAAATTATTTAATAAACTCAAGATAGTATTTTTTGCTCGGCCCCACTGCATAGCTTGCTAAATTAATAATTAGTTTTTTCGCTCATTTTTTTTAATACATCATGGGGTTTTTTTCGCTCCTTTTCAGTTATTTATTTTGAAATTATCAACCCGCTAGTTAGAAAATCTCCTATAAATTAATACTCGGGGATAGGGAAGCAAATTAATAATTCATGTTTTTTTCGCTCCTTTTTGTCGCAATTATCAACTACAGTAAAACTCCGATAAATTAATACTGGGGATGTGGTGCTAAATTAATAATTCATGTTTTTTTTCAGCTTTTGCCAATTATCAACTACCGGTGAGAAACTCCTTATAAATTAATACTCGATTATTTAATCTAAGATAATATTTTTGGTTGATCCGGACTCAGGGATATGGTGCTAAACTAATAATTCACTAAAATTAGAAAATAATACATTTTTGATAATTTCTATAGGCCCCATATAAAATATAAATTAAAAATTCCTTATATATTACATATTACATTTTCTCTTTTTTTGAGTTTTTTTTCGTTTTTCTTTTTCAATTATCATTTTTTGCAATTATCAATTACAGTAGAAACTCGATTATTTAATAAACTCTCTAAGATAATATTTTTGGCCCGTCCTAACTCGGGGCTATGGTGCTAAATTAATAATTCGTTCTTTTTTTCATTTTTTTTCTACCCACAGTCATTCCAAATCGTGGTTGCCTTTTCATATATATATATATATATATATTTTAGTAGAAACCTTAAGTAAATTAATACTTGAGATAGGTAAGTAAATTAATAATTGTGGCTTTTTTTCTGCCTTTTTTTTACAATTATCAAATCCTAATGAACTCATAAATTTAGCCATTTCTGGCTATTTAATAAATCTCTTAAGATAATATTTTTGACTACCTGGCCTCTGGATAGGCTAAATTAATAATTCACTAAAATTATAATAAATAATACATTTTTTGATAATTTCTATGGTGACCCATATAAAATATAAATTAATTAATTCTCTTATGCTGCTATGGCTATTAAGTAGCTTGAATTCATTTATACATTTCGGCTAAATTGACTCAATCATTTCATATTTGGTCAAACTAAATTTCAAATTTCTGAATCTCGCCTCTAATTTTTCTTATTATTGTATTGTCGCATTAATAGTGAGAGACGAAGCCTTTCAAATGGGCCTTTCATTTGATACAATTGCTTTTTGAAAGTTGCTGTTCGTAAACGTGAAGATTTCAATTATACCACAAAATATTAATTAATATTATAAACAACCATTTTCAAAATTCACTTTGACCTAGCTCCAGAATCTTTTGATAATATAATAACGTATTTCGGCCCGTCAATTGTCAACTAATTTTTCTATTAATAATCTGATCTTATTTGTTAACATGCCTTCTTGTCTCTAGGATCACTCTTACACTTTAGCTCAAGTGGCCAACAAGTTTACATGAACGCAAGGAAACTAACTTTGGCTTATTCTAATTGGGGCCAGTGTGATGCCAGAACCCCATATATGTAAATCGCGGCCAAGGCTTGCCCAAAATCCATTAAAAGATTAGCCCCCCTTATAAACCTACCTGCTCCTCCGATCAAATCTCGTGACCCAAAATAATTATGATTCATTAATCACATGTTCGAATTTGGTCATTACCAGCATCTGATAAGTGACGGTAATGAATTTAAGTACATGCATCATGAGTTATAAGTCTATTATTGATTATACTCCTTTCATTTTAAATTAATTTACATTTTGAGATTTTATATTAAGACTTTGATCACAAATTACTTTATATTTAATAACCTAAAAAATATAAAATTTATTATTATTGATTTATTTTTAAAAATATTTTCATAATATTATTTTATTTAATTTTTCATAATATATATAAGAAGTAATTAATGATTAAAGTTGTGTCTCGAAAAGTGAAAAAGTCTATTAATTTAAAATGAAGGGAATATATGTTTATCAAAGTTTACCATGTCATTTCATATTCTTAGAAACGTCTCATTTGATTACTCATAGTTTTGAAAGGTACGTGTTTTTTCTTACCGTTAAGCACCTGATCGAGAAAGGATTTTAACAACTTGAAAACTTGAGAAGGGATTTAAAAAACTTGAAATACATGTTTGACATTATTTACTACTCATTTCATTTTAAATTAATTTGATTTCTTGAATTATGTGTCAAGTTTTTTGTATCATATAACTTACTTTTTATTCACTAACCCAAAAAAAAATAATATAAATTTGATATTATTAGATTTTGTGATAGTGAAAATTTATTAAATAACAATTAAAAACAATTAAGACGACTTAATCAAAATTATTCAAAAATCTAAGCCAGCTCAAAATGACACGCGGCTCTGGCTCCCTAATCGAGCCCCAAATTTAACGCGGTGCCCTTAGTAATGCTCAGAAATATCTCCAATTAAAAAGCTCATTAAATTTAGGGTTCGAGACTAAAAATCCCTGAATTTATTGATTAAATCGGTCCCTGGGGGGTTAAAATTGTGTTTCAAAGTTTTGGGATCAAACTAGAGACCTCGTGAAATTATTCGTCTAAAAATAAATAATTCCTAAAGGCTCAAAATATGAAATGCATTTTGACCTAAAACTGTAATCTTCCTCATCAAAATAGCACCTATTTTGATTTCTGAGGAAATTAATCCCTAAATCTTCGACCGTCGATCTCGCCTCAAAATCAACTAAGATCACGACCACCCGAAATCAAACCAACAAATCGGCAAGCATTCAAAGCTCCCAAAAGCCTATGGGCCTCTTATATTTTAAATTAGATTGGGGATCGACAAATCCCTCAATACACAAAAAACACTCTAGAAAATATATGAGCACTCCCAGCAATTCCCTTCCTAATAGACATTTTAAACTTACTGGTAAAACAATGGCTGTGGCTGGAAAACACCTCATGAGCTCAAACAAGGCTTCAAAATAAAGCAGAATTATTGCCACAAATTAAATAATTCCTTGCTTGAAGAAAATCATTTAGAATATAATATGACCCCTTGAACGCTTCTAATATTCGAAACGAGCTAAAAAACTGATGAGGTAATTCAGTACGAATACCTCGAAATTCCCTCGTGCTTTGATTCTAAATGTCTCCAGAGAGGCTGAAATACATACCTGAATATTCAAATTTCTATAACATTCCAAAGTGTGTAACACGAGAAGCTCTTATTGATGACCAAGATTAACAACAAGGTTGGGGACGCCCCACCTTCATACTCTGATCATCACTATAACAACAAAAGCCTATTTAAGTACAAATTAAAAGCTTGAAAAATCTCTACTAAGTCCCACATCTAAGTTACTACATAACAACAAGCCGCAAGGCCAGCTCAGAAGAAAGTAAGAAGCATACATCGCTTCAAAAACATCGGGCTGCCATCATTCTGTTAGAATCTAGTATGAATTTCATTTGCGATAAACACCAAATTCATACATCCCCGGATCTCAAAAATGATATAAATTAATCTAAAACACACAATTAACAATTATGAATACTGCAGTACCCTTACAGCTGATGTACGTGAAGTCTATCAACAAATTCTTTCACTAAGCCTCCTTTGAATTCCATCAAGTGGAGAGCACTTTCAAATGTAGCGCTCTAGTTGGTCGTGACACCAGAGAAAGTTGAATCCTACATTTGTGTTTGCTAGAACATGGGTTGATTTGATGAAAATCAAGCAGAAGAATTTTCAATTCTTCCCCTTGATATTTTCTGCCATGGAGTGAAGTAAGCTGAGTGCTTTGTTTTTTCTTTCCATTTCATGAAATGAAAACTTATGTTGAAAAAACCTAATAGGTTTCGATTATATATGCCAACCTAAAAAAGCCCAACCGAATAGTTAATGAGCCACTGCTAAATTTAACTAAACCAAGTAAAATCAAATACTAACAAGCTTGTTAATAATAGTAACTAACAAGTTACTAACGAGCTCAACTAACTATCGAATTAATTCAATTGATTAATTCGGGTTCATCCAATTTCTATTTTACATTATCAATGTAAAAATCCCAATTGAGAATATTTAGCAATGTAGTATAATTCCCCAAGCATGAAATATAATCCAACGCCAACAGACAAGTGATTCTTCTAGGCTCAGATATCAATAAGTTGTATAATAATAATAATCGTACCAATTACTATTATTATAACGCATTAACGAAAGTAAGATCTAGCAATCGGCCTCATAACCCCTTAAATTATCAAGTGAGAACCCAAAGTAGTAATACAAATTACTAAGGTGAACACTAAGTTCCAAGAGAATCAAACCAACCTCGTGAAACGACCGATACAATAATTATCGCAACGGCATAATGCGGGAATCAATTCTCATTGATTTCCAACACTCCCACTCTGCTCTTCGACGCATTACCATACACCCTTTATCACGATCTCTAGTCGGCTAAATCTCATAAGAAGTGTGCTTCATGAAACACCCACAACTTTCTTTTACCTCGAGTATGAACTTGATTGGGCATTTATGGCGCCCCATAAACCAATCAAGAGCAACTCCGCCGAAGGCTCCGAGATCTTCCTCAGATATCAAGGGACCTGATAAATCCTTCCCAATATATCAACATCTATCGCTATATTCCTCATCGCGGTGACCCAACATATGCCGCAGTAACCCCCGCTAGCGTGTACGCTTCGTCATAGTCAGCATGCAGCTCATATAACAAGGCATAGTTATAAGTATCGTAGGCCTAATCATTTTAACCTAAAATTCTAAACAAATATAATAGACACATATACATATCTTCTATGAATTAAGCTTCGTCATGCCAAATTCCCAAATACTGCACTCCAAGCCCACTCAGATTGGATCTAGTTACGTAGCAATTCATCAATTCGATCACTAATCAAACACTCACGTTAGTCATACGATGCTTGTCGCCCTAACTATCAAGATCTCCGACTAAGGCCTTTGGCTATCCTATGTTTCTAGGCTTGAAGAGGTGTGTTATCATCAATTCATGCTTCCTCTGGTAGAAAGCATGTATCTCAAATTCTGTGATTTAAATCCTTTTCACTCATTCTAGATACAATACATGTATATTATATATTTCAACGACGCGGAAATAAATAAATAACGGTAACTATACCTAATGAATCACGATTCATGTAGTTTAGTTAACAATCTAATAAAAACACAAAGAAACTTTTGTTTTAATCAATTACTTAACTTATTCCGCAGTTGAACGAATCCAGCTCCCACCCGAACTTCTGCCAATGCCCGCCTCTTCCATTAACTTCGTGAAACCAAACCTCGTCAATCAGCCTGGAAAGCGATCTCAACTCCGAGATGCACGCTTAAATCCAAGGCTACGGAACCTTTAATCTTGCATGACTTCTGATCATTTCACGGCATGTGAAAAAGCTAGCAGGGATAGTTGATTACAAATCACATCTCATCGAAATACTTACGCCTTTACATTCATCGCCCGGTCTCTCAACCAAAGAATTATTGATTTACTAAGATTATCCCGACATAGTCACGCATGACTAAGGATCAAAATGGAAGTTTCAACCATTTCTCGAGGTTCCATCGGTGGGGTTTAAGCAACACAACTGCCGTTAAAACACATCCGCCTTATTAAATGCATATTGCTTTTTAACAACATTACCAACAAAAGTTACATTGATCGTCAAGTTGTAATATCAGTTCAAATTTCCTTTAGTTTACTCACCGAGCATACTGACTGGGCCCTATTATGAAAATTTTACATTAGCTATATGGTACAACCCGGCCCATAATGCTATTATCACATTCGCCATGTGTCAAGATCAACAACTCCATCTCATCTCCATGTAACTATATTTACCTCTATTCTCTTAAAGTTACTAGCCAGTTTATTCCGAATCCGTAAGGTGAATACCTTTTAGTAAAACTGCCACCCAAATCTACTGAATCATTGGCAGTTGTGGGTATTAATAAACACAGCTCCGACGTGTACACGGTGAATCATATTATTATGTAATATCAACCACTCATTAACGTGAGGCCCTTACTAAAATGTGGGATTAGACCTCTAAATCTAAGAAGTCGCTTCCCAATAAGAGAATCGCTCTATTTGTAGATTTCAATCACCTTCGAGCTTTATGACATCTTAAACTTAACAAGCAACGCTACGTAAGCTCATTACATATATATAATGTGATCATAAATACGTGTCACATATATGTAAATTTCGGGGCTCACAAAATGTACAAGAATCTAACGCTTACTATACCCCTTTAAGGTTGTAGGAAGATTTCTTCAACATTTAGTGTATAAAACTTTATTTATGCGCTTACGCCTCCCACTAACCTTTATGAACTCATGTTTTTCATCACTCTGATTCTTATCGATTTTCATCGTATCAAAGTGGGAAGTTAAATTTAACTCCATTATACTCAATCTTAAGTTTACAACTTTAGATTCTAGTAGTATAGAAACTTTCTTTTATATTCTCGCTTGAGATGTGGAGTTCCAATAACAATGTCAAGTATCCATCATCGCTGATCATTACTTAGGAACATTCTTTGATAATCCTTGGTTTAGCACTCCACATGTTACAACTTGTGGAATAAAGAATAAGAAAGTTTGAAATAAGCATGAGCACACTCAACCAATGAATATGTTTAATATCATTTCCTCAACCAACGATGACAAACGCCATTCACGATCGATTGCTCATTTGAATGAATACATTTATTACTCGACGATTCACCACCATCCAGAAGTAATATAGTATTGGTCACTCCGATGAATCACCATCCAGAAGATAAAATAGAGCTTCATACTCAACCCATGTATTCACATCTTATTTCATTTAAATGACCTCAAGTCATTTATTGGAGTATTATTTATTCATGCCAAGTCATTCAGATCAACGCATTTAGCTTCTTTAAATGCACTCGCAAGAGTGGATACTCCCTTTTGATATAAATCCGAAGGGTTCTAATATCGTTTGGTATTCTACTTCGAGCCACTCAATGCACATTCAAGTCACATATTTATTTCCACTATTTGTACTTTCATAATGAAGACTCTATATGTACAATAAATCGCAACACCATAAATGATAAAAATAAATACGTACTTCCTTCTCCAAGTTATGTACAAAATTTATTTAATATCAATTTGAATTGAGTTAAATTATGTCTAGCCATGCTGACATAATACTAACTTATCCCATACTCTAGAGACGCCTAAAGTTTGTCATTTTAAACACAAATCCTCGAGTTGTCTCCACGCTTGAATATGAATAAATTAATTTAAAGGTAGCGTAAAGAACCTTAATAATATATGAAATTATTTCATTCTTTGTCTCAAATTAATAAGTAAGTACAATCCTTACTTGTATCACTCAACTAATGACACATCTAAGGTTAATGAAAACTATCTTCGTATACAAATTGAAAGATGTCCTCATCCATTTGTGTTTTAATCATTAAACACAATTCCTCAATTACGATCTTAACAAGTACGCGAATGATGTCTCATTCTTCTCGGATGATATACTACTTATATCGACATGATACCGACTCAAAATTGATGATTCATATGGTCCTTTCCATACCCTTATCAACTCGATGTATCATTCAATGACTCAAATCTTCACTAACTTGTATGTAAAATGATAAACTTAATTTAGACTCAATAACCTCCCAAATTAAGTCTAAGAAGAGTTGACTTAGTTCATCTCTTTCAAGAGATTATACTCAAGTCTCGCTCGAGCCACAATCCTGGCGGCATTATTCAATCGCTGTGTTCAAGGTTTCCTTTAAAGAAGAGAGTAACGCCTTCCTTAATCGTAATCACCTCGATATGGAAACGCCAGAAGTCAAATACTTATATCTTTTCTACTCTACAAGTGTAAAGAAAAATAGCGAATCCCAACCATTCTCTCATGGAGGATTTAAACTGTGCTCTTATAATGTAGTCGCTTATCATTACACAAGAGCTCGAGCAACTTTCTTTTGTATCTTGTCTTCCAAATTATCGTTATACTTGCCCACTCCATGACATTAAATCACGCTGAAGTAAAACTAGTGTTCCTCTATTAATCGATAGCCCAAACAAGACATTACAGCCTTGACAACAAAATTAGATGTTTGAGATATGAGATTTAATCAAATCTCTTTCAATCTAAATGTTACTTAAAAAATCCTTTCTTTTCTATGTTTTCAAGTTCGAAATAATGAAGCTAATCATTAACTTCAACTTATAGTTCCATGTTCACTCAACTGCATAAGTGACGAGAACCGACAATAGATAACTTTCCTTATTTGGTTACATACTAAGCAAGCTTTTGTTTTCACAATTCATGAACCATGTTCATCATGTTAAGTTAAGAAACTAAATACCCATCACCGGCCCGAAACGTATACACAACATTCAAGATCATTCAATAGTTTTTCTCAATCAAGTTATAAAAGAGATCAAACTATTTATTATTTAAGACTTGTTTGGTGGCTAAGAGATAATATGACATATTGGTCTTCATAGCATCATCACCTTTGATTGAATCAAAATTAATTATCCTTCAATCATATCATGTGATTTTGTTCACTTGAACCAAAGTTCATGCAACGTATCAAAATGATCAATCCTGTAAGTCTTAAATGTTTGTGGTATTTAAAGTTTTATCCTCTATTAGCATACAACCGATTGCAATGGTTGAAGGACTGGCCAGAACACTTAGACAAGTCATTCTCGGATGTCTCCTTAACTTATTTTATTACTCACATTATAAAGCTTCACGCATTTACCGGCTCTTAACGAATTCGTGAATAAAATAGGTAAACTTAACGTGTCAAACATAATAGGAAATATGCAACTTAAAATAAACAAGCAGTTCAAAAACAATCCATACGTATTTACAAAAAATGAATTGTAAATATAATACCCTGCATTTCCCAAATCTCACAAAATGTAGCGGTATCAAGATCTACTAATTTAAATCCAAACCAAGCAACACTCAGCAACATTTTGAATCCAAGCTATAATAGTAGGTTATCAACCAATTATGTAAAACTACATAACTCTTGTGTCGTTAGCATACTATTCAAGATGCCATCTGACTTTTTGTATCTCCGACAAAAACTCGTTAAAGATACTACTCAAACTAAAAATTACTTGAACGACACCGAAGCGCCCACAACGCTACTGAAAATCACTAACATGATCCATCATTATCTATGCAACCCAGAATAACACCCGCCATCACAGTTGGTGTCCGTATAATGCAAATCGATTTCACAACTTTAAATTGGCTTCCGATACATTGCTTAAATTTTAATTAGCGGTGATTAATGTTATTTCAACTTTTATTTAACTAATTTATTTATAGCAATATATTCAAGCAAATAATGACAACATGAAAAATAAATAAATAACACACACACTTAGGGAGATATAGATATGACTTAGGACCTATTACATCACTTAACAAGTGAAATGCTAACATAAGTCCTATTACAAAGATCTCTAATGCTTTCAAGTCTGTATTCTTCACCTCCCTCAAACTTCATGTCTCCTCCAAGGCCGGCTCCCTTTCTTGTGATACGCCATTCAATGCCACCACAACAAGCATATTACTACTACCTTAACCCAATCCTAGACAGCCACTCCAGGGCAAAATGAATACAAGAATAAAAGAAATATTTACTCAACAAAGTCGTTACAACATTTGATACGCATCGTAAATAACAATTAAATCGTCATATCTAAATAATTCTTTCCATTCCATAACAATATATATGGGCAAAAAAATTAAACAAATAAATTCACTTAATGTCATATATATTAAATGAAAAATGATTGTGTTCATAATCGACTAATTAATTACCTATTATTTTACAATTAATTATCAATTAATGTAAAAAAATTTGAAATTTAAATATATTCTATTATTTATTAATGATAATTTCATTATTACACAATTATCAAGACTCAAATCACATGGAATAATTACTCACAAGTAATTAACTCCAAAATTCAAAATTTAAAGTTATCATGAAAAATATTTTCAAAATTATCAATTAATGAAAATAATTATGAAAGGGAAATATAAATTAAATTTAATGTCATTCAAGATATATATTCAATCATCTTAATGACAAAAATTTATGATTTAACATTTAAAACAGAAATTAATACTCACTAATAAATTTTAAACCAAAAAATAATTACATAAAAAATACATTTAGGGTTTCTTAAAAAACGATCTACCTAACTTTCAACGAATTGCAAAACCGCCCGGCTTCCTGGCACTCCACGATCACACGCCGCCGTCGCGCCAGATACGGCTCGATGGGCTTCACATCGCGGGGGTCGAACGCACCGACGCCGCCCGGAGGAGAGGTCCGCAAGTTCGCCACCATTTTGGTAATTCATTTCAGCTTTCGCTTTTCCAAATTAATTCCAACTTCTTTGTAAAACGATTTGAGGGTCTAAAAAAAAATTCAAAAAATTCTGGATTTTTCCCTAACATCAACAAATATTATTATTGAACACGTCCAAGTGAAAGTTTATCAAAATACTTCTAGTTTTTCATTAAACTCCAAACAACTCAGGAAATTCAACAAATTTTTGGAGTACTTAAAAAAAAAAATTAAAAAATTTGAAAATAAACTGGCATGAACCTCAAAGGGTCAAGAACACACAGATTTTAATTTCGTGAATTTTCCAAAGTTCTAAACCTCACCGTAAAATCTAAGATGATTCTACTCCTCAAATTAAAAAATGCAAATTAATCAATTTTTAATCCCTAATTCATGAAACAATTAACAACTTCAAATCATCAAATCAATACATGAAATGATGATTCCAAACGGCGTGAACATATATAAAATGGGTTACCTTTTTCACATTATATATTCATCAATTGAATATATAAATCATGAAATAATCAAATTAACTAACAACTGTCAACACACAATCAAATTAGATAAAATATATCAAACTTGGAGTAGGCTCTGAGGCCACTTTAGAATCTAGTATGAATTGTATTTGTGATAAACACCAAATTCATACATATCGGATCCTCAAAATGATATAAATTAATCTAAAATACATAATTACAATTATGAATAACAGAGCACTTACAGTGATGCCAGCGGAAGTCTATCAACAATTCTTTCACGAAGCCTCCTTTGAATTCCATCGTTGAGCACCTCAAATGTAGTGCCTCTAGTTGGTTGCACACCAGGAGAGGTTGAATCCTACATTTGTGTCTGCTAGAACATGGGTTGATTTGGATGAAAATCGCAAGAATTTTCAATTCTTCCCTTTGATATTTTTGGCCATACGAGGGAAGCTCGAGGCTTTGTTTTTTCTTTCATTTCATGAAATAAAAAACTTAAATAAAAACCTAAGAGGTTGGATTATATATGTCAAACCTAAAAGCCTAATCGAATAGTTAATTAGCCACCGTTAAATTTAACTTAAACCAAGTATAAAATCAAAATACTAATGTCATAATAAGAATTCAACAAGTTAACGAGCTCATTCAACCTATCGAATAATTAATTCAATTGAATAATTAATTAATTCGGGTTCATCCAATTTC
Source organism: Lithospermum erythrorhizon (assembly GCA_019722365.1). Taxonomy (NCBI): domain Eukaryota; kingdom Viridiplantae; phylum Streptophyta; class Magnoliopsida; order Boraginales; family Boraginaceae; genus Lithospermum; species Lithospermum erythrorhizon. The sequence goes on from JADFUC010001348.1 coordinate 124,037, forward strand.
TATTTTACATTATCAATGCAAAAACTCAATTGAGAATATTTAGTATAATTTCATACATGAAATATAATCCAACGCCACCGTATGTGCCGACCTTCTGCACTGATAATATTAAGTTGTATAATAATAATAATTGACCAATTACTATTATTATAACGATTAATGAGTAAGATCTAAGAATCGCTCATAACCCCCTTAAATTATCATGAGAACTCCAAACTAGTGGCCATGTGCCAATTACTAAGGCAGCTCACTAAGTTTCAAGAATCAACCAACCCGTAAAATGAATCGATACACAATTGTCGCAACGGGTATAATAAAAAGTGGAATCAATTCTCATTGATTTCCAAACAACATCCCACGTGTTCGGAGTTCTATCCCAAATCACAAATAGCACAACTACTAAGTCCCACAAGCAGTTAAAAGAGAGCTCATTTAGCTACATAGTCCCATCACTCTGGGCAGGCTATCCCAAGTCCCAAGACAAAAGTGTGAAGTTCTAAATTCAAGTCAATCGCAAGACACTCGCAGAAGTCATCAAGTCTAATACATACTGAGACAAGTCCAAGACCCAAAGATCAAGTCCATACACCAACACTCTAGAATACCGCTATGCCCCCGGCTCGGACTACATATCCAGTTCGCACTAATCTCAAGTCCCATTAAGCACTGTGGACATTACATCCAACCCATGTAGCCCTCTATCCAAATCAAATGTGTTCACGCCAAGCCTCCAAGTCGCTGCAGCTCACCAAGCTCCTATGCTATAAGATCAAGCCTCAAGTCAAGCAAGTCAAGCATCTCTCAAATCGTTAAGAATTCCCAGTGACTCATAGGCCAGATACGACCTTCGATTTGATAAACCTCGTATATTTGAAAAATTTTCCCTACAATGGGTTTTATTTTGTATCCCTTTAAATAAATAATAAAAATTCTTCTTTGCATTATGTCTGCTTTTAAAATATATTCATATTATTATTTGATTATAAATTTTTATAATATATATAAAGTAGCCAATTAACGATTGAAGTCATACATTTAAAAATGAAAAAAAAAAAAATCTATTAATTTGAAATGATTGGAGAGCAAAACTCTGCACTTGAAATTGATTAGCATATTCAAGTTGAGTTCTATACAATAATGACTCTTATATATACCCTAGTTGTGTTTGCTCATATATAGTATAGCCTCGATAGCAAAGAGGCCGATGGTTTGAGTTCTAAATTTCACTTAGCTTATGCAAGTTTCAACCCATTTTGTGAGCATTAGCATTCGTTAAAAAAATTACAATATATTGAATAATACACTCAATAATGTTCATAAATAAAAGGAACACAAATCAAACATATTTGCCTCCGATTGACCACACATGTCTAAAATAATTATTTTATCACTGGTGTTAAACTTTCAACCACTTTTAGAATGCCTAGCCTATATAGTCGAGATAATTGAAATTAGTTAAGTTATACAGAGTATGTATTTTCCATCAAATTTAAATGCAAATTATTAATCAAGACAAAACTGAATAATTTTTCAATTACATTTTGAAAGGTTACAAGAAAATATCCTTTATTGCAAATTTTGTTAATTAATTTTATTAGAAGAAGTAATAAATTTTAATAGGGAAATAATTTTTTGTATATAAAAAGTATCAATTAATTTAAATTGAATGAAGTATATATATACTCCTTAATATCCTTTAATAGCTTTCTGGGCCTTAATTGCTTTCAAAATATTTTGTCCTTCTGAAGATTGAAAATTGTATTTTTATATTTTTAATGTACTTTTTACTACTTTTGTTAAGAATTATCAACCAATCAATTATATAATTTTAACTAATTGATATTTTAAGTATTTCCAATATACTTTCTCTTTTACTACTTTTTATTTTTCTTAATTTACGTGCCAGAAACGACAAAAACCACTAAAAAGCAACAGAAAGATACTAGCTAGGGATGTAAGTGGCAGAAAAATTGTTCGCAATAAATAATCAAGGTCTACATGCTGATGGCTATGTATGTGTAAGATAAGAAAGTGATTTTGATTATAATTAAGGTTAGTTAATGAGAGTACTACTCCATTTATCAGACAAGTTGTTACCTAAAAAAGCTTTGAAAATGATTAATAAAAGAAATGGAAAGGGGAAATACCTTTTCTTAATTTTCTCCACTGATATGTATTGTCACTATTTTGTTATTCCCCTGGTCGGATGGTCCTTACTATTCAAGTAAGTTCATATCACCCTGGTCGGATGGTCCTTACTATTCAAGTGTCTTATATCACCTTTCATTGTTTCATTCAATAGCAATATTCTTTCTTGAGATGTTGACATATATGTCCTTGGAATATAGTCTATGAGTTTTTTCATCTTAGTTACCTTTGTCGGAAACGAACGAGAGTAACTAAATAGATATATCAACACCCAAACCCTTCAGCCCCACATTCTGGGCTGTGAATCCGAATGCATAATAATTGAAAATAACAAAGAATAACAAATTTTATGTACAGTTCCCCTCGCCGCACGCCATGCTCCCCGTAAACAACTGAAAGCACCTCTCAATGATCAAGCAGCCTCCCATCAAACTAAGCTCAATTGAGTAATACTTTATAAATTTAAGAGTTCTCAATGAGACAAAATCTACACTCTAGATTTAGCTTAAAAATGATATACATTATGCTAAATCAAGTGTAGAACAATCTCCCAGCTGAATTTGGAACAAATGGAAATTTGAGAGAAATCTAAAAATTTTTAGATAATAAATAAATGCGCGTACCTAATCCCATTTATTCCGGCCGAATCCCTTTCATTCATCGAGACCCCATCGAGACCCCCGGTCTCGATGACGGCCCTGATGGCCTCAAGAGGTCTCGACAACAGGAGAGTACCGCCTTCATATAAAAGCCCTTTACCTGCATCTCATCGGGACCTCGTGGTCCTACCGGCTCCATACTGCATCGCTCCATTTGTGCACGAGACCCCCCATCGGTGGCACTCGGTCTCGGGTGGCCCCTCGATCTCCCCGTGATCTTCAACGCCAAAAATGCCTCAACTCAACAATCTCCCACTCTCAAGCCTTTTCAAAAACACCGCCTCAAGACTTCAATTCCCGTTAGAAGAAGACCTTCTCTCGAAGCTACCTCGGCGTGGTTAATCAAGTCAACACAATTTTAAATTTCTCCTTGTTTACAACTTTTGGTGAAACATATCGCCCGGATTTCGACCTCCTAGAATCTGGCTGCCTCGTGACCCCCCATTCTCCAATACGTAACGTGATGAAATGGAACCTCACCCTATGTGCTTTGTCCTCGCATGAAACACGGATTTTTAGCCGTATAAATCGCACTGACTATCACAGCATAAGCAAGCTGGCATCCATGCTCAAAAAGATTCAGCTTCAAGAAAGTCTCCTAAGTAGAACCAAATCATCTCTTTCATGCCTTCCGCCTAGCAACATATTCTCGCCTCAACTAGACAATGCTACTATTATTGCAACTTCGATCTCCAGCCTAATATTAGCATTCTCCCCCAAACGTGAATACATATTATCCACTAGTAGACTTCTCTACTATCAACATCACCACCGTTATCAACATTCATATCCCACTAACCCCGTGACTAGATTTATTTAAACAGCAAGGGATTTTCAAAGACTACCATTCAAAAATATCTCAAAATCCACTTCACAGCCTTCCCAATGTTCTTTCCCCTAGGTTATGCTATCTACCGACAACTCTACGCAAAGATGCACACGTCTGGGCAATTCATAGCATACATAAGATCATCTAACAAGCAGTATACATAACGCATGCACCTTATCCATATACTCTAAATCATCTTCGCCTTAAAGTAACGTCAGATCGATAATTGAAAATGTGCGCCTAACGGGTACTTATTGTGCTTTTGCATCCAAAGATGTTGAATCGCACATCTTATATCCCAGAATCCCGACCGATTATTCTCATCCCCTGCACTTGCTTCGCCTCACCCAGTCTTTCATCGCAGAATCCCACCGATAACTCTTCTTCAACATGTTCACCGCTTAAAATCAGCCCCACAATCAATATATCATCAACAATAAAAGAAGCAAGATAACATAATCTTTTGAAACTTCCTTATGTAACAAGAAGGGTCGGTCGTGACAACTTACAAAGTTCAACCTTTCTTTGAGCAAAGTTATCAAAAAGGTTATGCCCCACCCGCCTGCAGCTTGTTTCCCAAGCCGTACAAGCTCTTCTAAAGTTTGCGTAAATTTCTCAAATATTCTTTTCCTCTCTAACCTCAAAGCCTCGAGGTTGCTTCATGAATAACTCTTCATCTGTATCACTCATGTAAGAACGCCAGCTTTTACATCCATCCTGATGAAGCGTGCGTATCATCTCTCGCTACTAATCCCCGAATAGCTCGATTGTCACAAGCTGACTACTAAAGTAATATTTCAGTTGTAGTCAATTCCTTCCCCTCCCTCATTGGAATCCTCGACAACCAAACGAGCTTTTATAGCGTTTGCTACCATCCCTGCTCTCCTTGATTCGATGTAATTCATTTATTCTCGCAATATTCTTTCTCCTCCTGCTTCCCCTGGGCGGTTCATTAAATTCACGGCCATGTTTGGTTTAACAAAACGACTCCATCTCCTCTTTCACGCTAACCCCACTTGATCGCTTTCATCACATTGTACTCGCTCGGCTATAACTAACAAGCTCGCCTCCGCTTTGGCCAATGTTAAAGTTAGCAGTGGATCAAGGTCCCTCTATTTATCAAGAAAGCAAGAAAAGATTGATCAAGCTCGCCTGTAATGCTGGTGTAAAACCACAGCCGTAACCTCATACTTCCGGGTGTTCATTCAACGCCTTATGTTCATCCTTTCTCGCCTATTCCGCTCAGCTAGTGTCTCGGAATAGTCTCTCTCTCATCCTTATTCCCATTTCTAAGACAATATTGTTTGAAATCCATATCAATCAGAGATATTCACCCCCCATCGTCGGATCCTTCAAAAACACTTCACTCTCAAATTGCCTCATTCCTCAATCATACTTCCATTTCTTGAAGATTTCCTCATGTAAACTTCGGATTTATTTCTTTTTCAGAAATAAACCCGAATCTCTTTCTCCTCGCATCATCAACGAAGGTTACATATCACGATGAACCTCCCACGTAACCAACAGCGCCGGTCCGCAACATCCTGTGGAACTTAACTCAAGCCTTTCGCAGATTTTGGCTCAACGCCCGCTTTTAGCAAACCGACTTCTTCTCTCGCCTCTAACACGCTCACAGAGATATGATGATCAATGCATTTGAGCTCGTATCATATTACTTGAAACAAGCAAGCCATTACACCTTTCTTCGCCTACGTGGCCCAAGTAATCGGCCGCGCCACAACATCGCCTTCTCGTAACTATCAATAGCAGCCTATAGTCATTCGAGAACTCCTTTAAGGTACAAAGTACCTATCTTCTGCACTGGCCATACTACGCAGACCTCTAGCTACTCTTCCATTGCCTCGACCGAATGTAGTTCTGCAACCATCCTCATCCACCGACTCAATAAACGGCTTTCACCAACTCTCGTACATTACGCCTCACTCCTTTAGTCAACTTCCGTGTAGAACCATTCGGACAAATTTCCAAGTTCATCTCCCATACTCAATCTTCAGCTGGCTCACCGTTAGCAAGATGAACTCCGATCTTATAATCTCCGTACCTATATAATTCAACATTATATCCTCGAGCCGTGGGTGTAGTATGAAACGATGCTCCGAATCGCTAATCCAAGAATTTATAGTTTGGACCCAATGACAGTAGCAGTAGCATCCCAGATAGTCATCAACAACATTCACATCGCCTTGTTGCCTCCCCGACTACCGATGTCTCAGACGTCAGTAGCGTGACCTCGCTTAATATCCTCATGACTCAAGAGTACGCCATCCAAACTCGACTTACTCTTCCCTCTCGACTTGACCTCCATTTATTATTGTCGCTTCCTTTGTCATGTTCCTACCTCCTCGTCTACATTCACGTGCAAAAACCTTTCAACTCCATCATTCTTCCGAACTTCTCGGATGTATATCGCCGACCAATCTTAAGTCGCGCACTCTCATTTCCGATCAATTACCACAGCCCCCTGGCCTGGCCCCAACTATCTGGGGAAGAAAGATTCCACAAGATCAATGCTGTAATCTTTCATCCCCGGCTAACCTCAAATACTCCATTGACATCCTCATGCGAAATGTTTTTGCTTCATCAACTGCACCTTATCAAGGCGCGCATGGTTTTCATAACCCCGGCTAAAGCTACCAATGCTTCCTTTGTCGTGGTCTCTCGCCATTGCAATAACGCCGACAAAGACGTCTCACTATACCCAAGACTGTTTCATCTAGGTCGCTCTTTACCCCCTTCAATTCCATGATTTATGGCTTCTCAGCCTAAGGCCAGCGGCTTCTTCTTCCCATACAACAATCTTCCATATTCATCTTCCAACGGGCGAAATCAATCTCTATCGAATTTATCTACAAAGATATGTCGATGTTACACCTCTCAGATTTAATAATTCTCGATAAACTATATCTAGACTCAAGCTTTCAACCAAGCTCTGATACCAATTGTCGGGAAATGAAACGATATAACTAAATAGATATATCAACAATTCAAACCCTCTAAGTCTAATATCTCTATGTAATCTCAACAGACACAATTGAAAATACCGAAAGAAATAACACTGCATCTTTATGTGTTCCCCTCAAGGTACGCCATGTTGTCGCAGGTAAATCAACTAGAAAGAACTCTCAATGATCGTTACAAAGTCCTATCAAATAAGCTTCTCCAATTGAGTAATACTTTTATAATTTAGTATTCTCACGACAAAATCTGGCACTCTGTATTTAGCTTAAAATGATATATGTATTTATACAAATCAAGTAGAGAACAACTCTATTGAATTTGGAACAATTGGAAATTTGAGAGAAAATTGAAATTTTTAGGATAATACATCAAATGAGACCTAATCCCCATTTATTCCTGGCCGAACTCCCTATTCATCGAGACTTTACCGAGACCCCGGTCTCGACGAGACGTGGTCTCTATTGCCTCTCGAAGAGGTCTCGACGCCTATATACAACTGCCTTTCATGTCCATCGAGATTCCCATCGGGAGCTCGTGGTCTGGCCGGCTCCATATGCATCGGCTCCATTGCGTATCGAGACCCCCCATCGGTACCCCGGTCTCGGGTGTCTCGATCCCCGCATCTTCAACGCTTTGAAAATGCCTTCAACTCAACAACCTTGTGCATACACTTAACTAACTGTAGTTCATTTCCTAAGAATGAGATTAGTTGGGATAATGGTATTAGTGAGACGGATTCAGTATAGTAAATATTACGATATTAAGAATAATTCAAAAGATTTTTTTTTTTTTTTTTTTTTTTTGCCAAGGAGTTTAAATCTCCTGGCAAAGACGACAATAGTACGCAGAAACCGTAGCCTATGTGTAAACCTAAGATTCCCAAGCCTATTACGCCATTCAACACTTGTCCTGTCCCAAATTTCGCCTCGAGTACGTATCCTCCTCGAACAAACGACATTATTTTTTGTCATCGGCCATGATCGAACACACACGGTTCTCTGGTGCATACTGCCTGGCGCTTGAAACCAATCGACCACGCTGTGAGTTAAAACTCAAGTATAGGGTAAATTTTTATAAAGGACTGGCCCCACCGTAGGCATGGTCCCATACCCTAGAAATCCCAAAGAACTTTAGGAGACACGCCCACTGTGAGTCGATAAGAACGACATGTCACTTAAAAATGTGCCTCTGTGAGTAACCGGCTGACAACTTCACCAATCCTTGCTAATAGGAAGACGTAAAGCTCATTATCGAGTCCAAGAAGCACTGATCCCTGAACTCCTATTAGTGCTGGGCGTCAACGGGCTAAACCACTAGGGCAAATGCCTCGATAAAACCAAGATAGGTAATTTTTATAACGATCGGTCCCACCGGCAAAGATGGCCCCATACCCTAGAAATCCCCAAGGATTTTTAGGGAGACACAGCCCACCTGAGTTGATAAAGAACGACATGTCACTTGTGAAGTTTTAAGATTGCAAGAATCTTATCAAGTGGCTCTCAACTCCGCTAATGTATACCAAAAGCCTTGGCCATATCGAGTCTAAGTACCGATCCTCGACCTCTATTAGCGTATGTCACTGGCTACATCACTAGGGCAAATGCCTTGGACTCAAAAGATCTTATGTTGTTATTAGTTGGAGAAGATATCTGAAAATATTATCATATATTAACTGATACTCCTCCATTCTATAAAGATTGTCTACTTTTAATTTTTCACTTTTATAGATATTTTTGTTTGTGTTTTATAATATTTTAAGAAAAATATATCAATAACAATTAAAAATTAAATTCTTTTCACTAATATATTTTCATCAAGTATTATAAAACACAAAAAAAAATATTTACGGTCAAAGTTCAACTATGAAAAAGTGAAAAGTCAAAAGTGGACAATCTTTGTGGGATGGAAGGAGTATTAGAATATATATTAGGAAATTATATTCAGAGTTAATTGGGGTTGAAACGGTCTCGCAATCGGGAGTGTCATTCATGATTGTCCCAAGAAATGACACCTACAGAATGGTCCCTTTATAATCGTTCAGCTTTAAAATCAGCCCCTAAATAATTTTGGGGAGTTACTTTGGGCTCCACTCTATATTTTAGAGAATTATCATATACATGTGGGGCGTAAAAATTATTTTTTGCCGCAATCCTCTAAACCTCCGAGTCATATATAGACATTCAAATATTATTTTTTAGATGTCAAAGTACTATTATGTCCCTTTGATTTTTAATTGGTAGTGTTTGAAAAAAATTTAAGCAGGGATAAAATACTATTTATATTCTTTATTTACTACTCCCAAGCACCTTCTGCTTACCCTCTCGACCCCCCACCCCAAACCGGCCTCTATTTACCATCGCCCCCAACCACCACCACGGCTCCACCACCCCATCACCATCAAATTTCAATTTATGGTCAAGACTCCAAACTTTTACAACCGATAATTTAGTTCGATTTACCTAGTCAATCTATTTAAGGGAGAAACCATCAACCAAACCCAATTTGACCAAAACGGAGAAGTAGGGGCGGGTAACTCATGCCTCTCACATCTAAAAAGTAATATTTAGGTGTCTATAAAGCAATTCAGGTTTAGTGTGGGATTGTACTAAAAAAATCTTTTTTGGCTTATGCCCAATAATTCCTAAAATACTAAATTGGACTAAAAGTAGTTCCCAAAATTGTTTAGGGACCAATTTGTACCCCTCGATACTCCACCACGAATCATTTGTGTACCGGCATTTCATTTATAGATTTAAATCTCAAATGGTCCTCTAATTATCGAGACTATTTTGAATTAACTCTCATATTCATTTATCAAGCTGATTTCTTTCAAATTATTCATTTTATCTTATACATAACATAATATTTTTGTGAATCCTTATAGATATTGTTCTACTATTATATGTTTATTGCATAAATGATATTTGTCTTGCTCTACCAATTAGTGCTAATGATACCCATCATTATCGGATGATTGATGTAAAAATGAATACATAAAATAAAATTGAATAACTAAACTATGTATAATTTACACTGCTAATCAATTGAGTTGAGAATAATAATAATAATAATAATTGGCGTTGCATTTGATGTTCGAGATGGACCTTGTGTCACTAAGAGCATGTGCATCAGCTTCCCTAAAAGCTAAAATAAGTTATCCTCCTATAAAATTATACACACCCTCTTCAACCCCTAAATTATACTCTCTCTATTATTTTTTCAATGGTGAAGTGAATAGTAGGGAAGCTGCTAAAGAACATACATAAAAATCAACCCCTAAAAATAATAAAAGTAGTGATTTAGAGTGCATTTTAAGAAAATTTAGAGTGTTTTCGACATGCAAATACGCCTAAGCTCCATCCTCGGGCGGAGATGAAAGAATATATTGTTAAGTTAAACATGTTGTTAGTTGATTGGCGTAAAAAGAAAACACATTTTGTATTAGTTGACTAGGATCTTGATGATCATAATTCGATCGCTGTTTATCATTTCATATTTAGCCAAGTAGATTAGCTTCTTTGTATAAATAGTTAATTCAATGTAATTAACAATTAAGGAAAAGTGAAGAGTTAATAAATATAAATTTCATAATGAAAATTCTTTTTCCTCATTTTCCTCCATTAATCTATATTAATTACTTTTCTCCAATTATTCAATAAAAAATCAAATCAATTCAATTAACTTTCGCATTTACAAAATTCTTCATCCAATCATCATGAAAAAGAGAATTATGTTTGGTTTGTTCCAATTTATTTTATCTTGTAAGGATGTTGAATATAATGGAATTTTAAATTTGAGAACACAAAATTTTCAAATAAAAAAATGAAATTAAATGGTGTAAGAGATAATTTTTTATTTTTCCTAAAGGAAAAAACAATTATTTATGTAGCCCAATAAGGGAACCACAAGTTATTAATTATTGCATAAAAATGTTACATCTTCCTCCTCCTATTGTGTTTATAAAAATGGTGATAATCATGATCATGCTTGCAACAAATCTAGCTATACCCAAGTCATCATCAGACAGCAAAGTATCACCAAATACAATTTAAATCAAGAAAACTCATCAATAAACTATTCAATATGGCTAGTAGTGCTGGTTCTCCTTGTGGAGCTTGCAAATTCTTGAGAAGAAAATGTGTAAGAGGTTGTGTTTTTGCACCTTATTTTTGCCACGAACAAGGTGCTTCTCATTTTGCAGCCATCCACAAGGTTTTTGGGGCTAGCAATGTCTCTAAACTCCTTTCTCATCTCCCCATTAGTGACCGGAGCGAGGCGGCGGTTACCATTGCTTATGAAGCTCAAGCAAGGCTTCAAGATCCAATTTATGGATGTGTGTCACACATATTTTCCCTCCAACAACAGGTTTTAATTTAATTTAATTTATTACCTTTATAATTATTGTCACAAATTTCACTAACCAACTATATGTTACTATTTGTTAAGTTCAACTAATAATTATTATTGTATTAATAATTGAATTTTTTAAATTGATGTTCTAGGTTGTAACTTTACAAACACAACTAGCTAGTCTCAAAGAACAAGCAACAAGTCAGACTTACTTGGATGGTGCCAATAATTCTACAAACCCTAGAGAGAAACAATATGAAAAAGCCATTCCTTACCCACAAGATGTCCAAAGTTGGATCCATTCTTCATCACAAAATTATTCTAGCCAAATTCCCCAATTTCATCATAATTCTTCAACCTACCATGAAGCTGGAAATATGAATCATTATAATAACCCAGTGGGAAATAATTATGGAAATTCTTCTTGTTTCCTTCAAGAAGAAAATAATTTGGCATCCTTCGCTCGCTATGAAGAGGGTTCAATGGATTCTCTTGACATGGAAATAAATCATGGTCAGTGGAGAGTTGAAGAAGACATGGGTGATCTTCACTCTATGGCTTTCAGATATCTCCAGCATTCTTGAAATGGAAATCAATCCCAATGGCACCAGATGAATTAAACCAAGATTTGAAGTTTGTGGGTGAAGATTAATTACTTAGTCAATTTTATACTCTTAGTAGTCCACCCATATCTTTTATATATGTCTTATTTGCACTACTCCAAGGAATGAAATTAGGAACCCTATAAGATATTTATTTCGGATAAAAAATATAGTATAGCCCCCTATCATTGTTGCCTCATATTTTGTATGACTTATTAGCTTCCGCAGAAGTACAATAATAGTGAATTATTTCCAAATATAGTTTTCTTGTTTTTTGCCCCCTTTGTATAATTAGTTATATATAAGGATTTCTTTATTTTTTTATATCTCTAGCTAAGACAGTCATTTGCCCCTGTGATATCAATATTCTGTTTTATATGATTTCATACTTACCTTGCTTTTATACAGAACACATTATTTGTTAACATCTTTATTATTAGCTTATTCATTAATAAGTAGGTTTTCTAGAATAACTCTCGGTTATATGTTGTCTTCCACTTAAGATTATTTTCATTGTTTCATCGTCACATACATCTTTAAATGATGCAATCCTCCTATCCTTGATTTCTTAGAAAGGAACAACAATTCAAACGGAAGACTACTATATATACAAACCAGTTTGTGAGCAAGAAACTTATTATCACTCATCTTTTAGTTAAATAAAGGGACTAATTGCTTGATTTTCCTACCTGGGATGTTTTGGTAAGACTAATAACTTATTATTAATCCTTTATATATGACTTCTTATTGAAATTTTTTATTGTTACAAGTTTTTTCTAGTATTATGTGTTCTAGTTCATATGTTGTGGAAGAAGAGAATGATTCTCAAGAGATATTGAACTTCAACATATTTGGATTTCTTGGAGTAGAATATTTCCAAGATTTATAATATGACCTCAGCTCGTCTCCTTTGTACTCTTTCTTTGAACATAATAGGTATAGCTACTCTTATTTATTTTCTTACTGTGGCAATCCCCAGAAAAATGGTTGCCTTTCTTTCAATTTCAAAGTTTTCAGAAAGTACAAGCACAATGTTCTCAGCTTCCTTCCTAAATTCTGTGTGAAATGTTTTTCTTTCAGTGATGAGAATTCTAAATGTCTAATGAGAGAATTGATGCCCAAATCCTAACCATAAAGATCATAGATTTATTAGAAAATGTAAATACAAACTTTCAAAATTCTTATCCTCAAATATATATTACTAAAAATTAATCCTGAATTTCCTTCATTAAATGTGAGAGATTGTGAGAGCTTAAAATTATATATTTATTGAATTGATATGTCCACGCTTTCCTTTTCATGTATATATGTAACACGTATTCAATTCTGCCGAAAGAACCTATTAACACACAAAATTATTGGTTCATTTCAGAAGAGGAATCCCTTGCGTTGCGCCAAATCAAAGGTATTCTGTGTGTTGCATTTGTCAAAGAGTTAATTTCGTAGGGTCCCAGCGGACAATTTCTGCAAACACTTTACTTATAGAGACGCAAAATATAATTTCGAATAATACTTAATATCGTAGTTACTAACTATCATCGACGCCCTTTATCAAGTTTCATTCCATCACTGTTTTAACGCAGCCTCCATTTCTATCGTTTTTCGACACTGGCGGGCCTCTATCCCGACGTCGGTGCCCCTCAGGGCTGAATAAATAACCCCCTTCTCAAGAGATATATGCGCTAAACGAATTATTTTGCCTCTATTTCAAAAGCCATTATTTGACTAAAGCACTCTACTTTTGAGTAGTGCTTTTAAATTGGCCATATTGACGTTGACCAAATTTAAGTAATCATTAAAGTTAGTGATTAAAAATTAAAAAAATTGAGTGATTTTCTGAATGAAAACCTGGAAATGGAAGTTTAAATCATTTATCACCTTTTAAACCCTTAATATTATATCATGCAATTAACTCAGCATTTGGCACAATATTACTCCAATTTTGCGCATAGACGAAAACGATAACTTCTAGTTGATTATTTTGTTGGATTTCTGTTTAATGGCATAGCTTGCTGCCATTTTGGAGACTTCGATTTTATAAATTTCAAAACTTTTTTATTTATTGTGATTTCATTCGTTGTTAATTGTTTAGTTGTACAACTCAATTTTTTTATTTTATTGAGTATGTACATATAATTTTGAACACATGCTATGTATCAGATCAGTATGGTGCTCAGAATAATAAGAGACTATTTCTACAAGATTTAACAATTTGAAGATCAGGACCCAACTTATTCAATCATGAAACCAAATATAAAAACAGATTAATAAACTGATATTAGTTTATTAGTGATTGATTATGACCTATAGAATAACCCATCTCTCATTACATTAGCCAGCGCCCTAAGAAGAATATAAGTAAGTAGTAAGCTTTTCAAATTTCATTATATTAATGGGGAAATGATACCTCAGAGCAAGATTTCTGATTACACATACCGCCTACTAATTATATACCCCTTCACCCACCTGTTACATATAAGGCGTAATGTTAACTTTCCTTGGCCTCGTGACCTATTATACAACACTATCCGTACCGATTTATCAGCGACCACGCTTTCAGCATTTGATGACACTCTGATAATGGACTCCTCCGCGTGAAGAAAGCTCCCGCTTCTACAAGCGACTCATTCAACTAAGGGGTATTTGACTCAGGCTGGAATCCAATGGATAGACGTAAGATTTACCTCGCGAGCCCATATTCCAAGTAGTTCGAATTCAAGGAAGTGGTCTGGAGTATGTAATCTTTAAAATACGAATACATCAAAGGGCATTGTCTCAAGTGGGATCGATTCATCATTAAACATGGACGCATCGTGGTCATCCCTTGTAGAGTAGTTCACAACAACACGTTATCTCAAACACCGCTTACTTAATTCCAAGGGGTCTCAAACAACTGCCATCTGCACCTCGGTGCAATAAATACAAGAGCGGGATACGCAAAGAAATGGCAGGGTGCCTGAAATGGCCACGTGATCACGCACGCTCTAGTCGCCAGCAGTGAACCAGTCATTATCATTAATACTCATACTATGCCGCATATCGAGGAGTCATATAGCAAATTCCAGGAGGCGCGAGAGTTCAAGCAGAAATGTACCAATACCTTCACAACATGAGCTAACCTCAAACACCGCGATATTGTTGATCCACTGTGTGCGCCTTTGTTGAAAGAATACTCTTTGATACCTCAAAAAAGTTTATGGCAAATGCATTTCCCGCTAATATAGCACCGGCCCCAATGAAATAAAAATGTCATGATAGACGCTACCTCCTACCGTGTTTCAAATTGCCTCTAATTGAACTTTATGAGGCATCGGGGACCCAACTAAGCATTTACATAGGGTATATCGCCATACATTATTAAACATCAAACAATCCGGATATCTACGCTAAAGCCTCAACGGCCTCACTGAAAGGGTGTTAGATTGGTATATGACTTACCCATGAAACGATACATACCAACAAAACTGAGTTGCCAAGTTCTCAACTATCATTCAAAGTATACTTATCGGATCCTTTCATAGATATCCAACAAGGTCAAATCGAACCCTTTGTTCGTTGGAAATTAATTACTATTGACTTCTTTATTAGTGTCTTATCATGAGCACTGTATCAATTCATTTACCGTACTAAGTAAATATGATTACCGAATCCTCATCGTTCACCTAAGAATTTGTATATTACTAGTTCGCCCTCGCTGATAATTTGCTGGGTTATGAGTTATTGCTGATCTTTTACTCATTAATCGCTATAATAATAGTAATCGTCAAATTATTATTATTATATAAATTTTACTATTATCTCTGAGCTCTGAAAGTGTCACAAGGCTACACACATACAAGGATATTTGAATTATTATATTTCATGTATGAAATTAAACAAGACTTGTAAATTGAGAGATGTATTATTTCTAATATATATATATATAGTTTGTCAAATATATATCATTTATCAATTGGTTAAACTGAAAGTTTAATTTAATTAAGCAATCAAATCACGAATAACTTGATAAAGTTATTTGATAGTGACTCGTTATTATTTTAATTGACTTGTTAAGTTGATTGAAATAGAACAACTCACTCAGTGACTCCAATATTTAATTAGAAGCATAAGACGATCTACTTAAGTTAACGGGTTAAGTTGATTTCTTTAACGAAGTTGTTTATCCGGAGAAAACTCTAGGCAAGTTCAAGTTCTTGAATTCAACTCCTCCTCAAGTGCCAAGGCAATCTAAAGAACGCCTATTTGGTATTAATAAGCGATTGGAGAGCGCTTTGAAAGGGACATTGGCTACGCGCTGTGGGTATCGAGCTGGTAGGCGATTTCTATTTTGTGTTCCGCCGCTACATGTGTAAGTACTCTCATATTCATATAGTAATTATGTGTTTTAGATTAATTTTATATCATTTGAGGATCCGGGGATACGAATCGGGTGATTAATCAAGCAAGTTTAATTCATATTAGATTCTAACAGAGCTACCGGGCGATCGACATACAACACCCTCTTTGTGATGAACATACCCACGGTGGATGACAAAGCAGCATATATGGCCTTCTTCAATGGTTTACAATATGAGAAGTTGAAAAAAGCCTTGGTGCAAACGCCGCGACAAAGGATGAGCTTACAGAGCGGTTACTACACACATTGATCAGAGTTAAAGGTGGGTACTTTATTAAAACCACATACCTCAAGCAGAAACCGCTTTTGAAGAAAAAGAGACGGAACGTGTTTCAAGAAACCGCCTGGGAGAGGTTACAAAGGATAGTGACAATCTTCGTAGGGAAACCATACAATAAAGGTATCTTCCGCAAGAGAGAGGAATTGCCAGCGTAAACTAACAAACATCATCATATGAGCCATTAACCTAACACCCCCCCAAGTATTTCTCAGAAGTGTAAGTATTCTCGCATTGCCGCCAAGGATGTAAACGAATACTCCCCAATACCGTGGCGAACGAGGGCAAACCCAAGCAAGAGAGATCAAAACCTCTACCTATCATCATCGGTGAACAAATGTCATGAAACTAATAATCAAGTAGATTTTAAGGATGGGAGATCGAAAGGTTGATACAACGAGGACACCGAAAGAATTCACAAAGCAGTGGGAGTACCTAAAGGCCTCGTGGACGCTGCTTCTAGTCCACCCCGCCATCCTATATAAGCTTTAGGAATAGCCCCCCAAGACACGCCATAATGACAAACATTCTACCATCCACTTAACCGATAAGAGGACAAAAGACAAACCGAAAAGTTCACCAAATGCAGCGCATATCGCAAATTCATATCGCGGAATTAAATTCTAGGGGGATTCGGCATTCAAGAAAAAAATATTCAAGAAAAGTGGAAGTTTATGGAATCAAGGGACCTACAAGTTGGCAATGGCTATAACGCTCACGGATGCTAATTGTCTAGGATCGGGAGATGCCCTACCACGCATCCCTGTGATCGCGCCAAAAATTGCCCAATATAATGAGTCGAATGTTAGTAGACACGTACGTGAAGCCTCACCCAATATTATCTATATCAAATGCTTTCACAAACCTCAACTTACCCAAAACATAATAGAGCCTGCGGCGAACCCACTCAACCGACTTCACCGGACATTCCGTGTACCCATCAGAGCTGCAAGGTCGCTGGGTAACAACGGGAGTGAGCTCGACGAGTACAACAACCGTGCGCACTTTTACGCCTGTTGATAAGCCCTCGCGACTGTCATATATAACGGGTTGATGGGTGGCGACCTATCTTAACAACAACAATGAAAGTTATTAAAGTATCTCCAACGCACCTAAAACCTGTCTCCCCGAGGCGTAGGCCGATGAATGGCAAACTAAGCGTATGCGCTTATCAAGCACGTTACCAAGAAACTGTGGAGCGTGCCAATCAAGCAGTCAAGGGTAATAATGAGGTGAATACAATGACAAACAAGGATAAAGACAATTTGCCCAAATAAAAAGAGAGTTTGAAGAAAGCCGTCCTGGCTACTTGTGTGGTGGAACGATCCCCTTCAAAGTTGAAAAAATCATGACAAGACATTTCGTAGAACAAATCCTGGATGCTGGCTAATACATCCTCAATCGATCGAAAGCTAATCCGAGAATTCTCGATGTCTTTGTAATGGGAATGTGACACGCCTCGGGCGTGGATCATGTTATGGCTGGCCCATCGCCTCCATGTCGATCCACCTGCTCCATCCAATAAAAACAATGGAAAAGAACCAAATGCCAAGCGATAAGAGAGGAAGTCGCCAATTTGTTGAAGCATCGGTGCCATTCGGAGAACTTCTATTTCAGTTGGTTAGCTTAATGCCGTCTCCCTTGGTAAAAAGTCGTATCATCAAAATGGAGAATATGTATGATTTCACAAACCTAAACAAGCGTACGCCCTAAAAGATTTCCTACCACTACCGTGCTCGGGGCGATTGTGACGGTGGACATGGGAAAATTTTAGGTCTCTCTCGCGACTTCATGGATGCTTCAAGAGGGTATCACCAAATAAGAGTGCTCCCGGAGGAAGAGGAGAAGACAACATTTATAATTGAATATGGCTTATACTGTTGGAGAGTCATGACATTTGGGTTAAAAAATACAGGAGCCACATATCAGCAAATGGTCTATACCATTTTCCAAACACAGATTGGGCGAAATATGGAGATATACGTAGATGATATCCTGGTAACAAGCAAAATGAGAAGCGAACACTTGGAGAATCTGAGGGAAACCTTTATACGGCCGGTGAGTGACAAACTTAACCCCGAGAAGTGTTCTTTCGATGTAACCTCTGGAAATTTTCGGGTTATATGATGAATCAAAGAGGAATTGAGCCAAATCCGGATAAAATCAAATCACTACTAGAGATGAGCCCGGGCCGAATGCCAAGTATATCCAAAAACTCTCGACCGGATGCTTAGCCGCTCTGAGCTGATTCATCTCTAAATCTGGGGAGTAGAACCTTCATTTCTTCAAAAACATAAGGAAGGCCTCAACTAGCAAGTTTTATGTGGATTATGAATGCAATGAGGCTTTTGAAGCATTGAAACAATACTTGGGATCGTGACAACTACTCTCTTACCCGTAAGAAAGGAGAATAAGAATCATAGTTACCGTCAGACGGCTGTAAAGAGTGTACCTGCAAGCGAAGTAGAGGGCGTGCAAAAGCCAATATATTATGTTAGTCATGTGCTACATGTATCAGAGGAAGGATATCCAATAATCGACAAGTTTGCATTCGCCCTGGTGATTTCTGCTCGCAAGTTGAAACCATACTTCGAGTCACATCCTATACAAAGTGTTACCGATCAATCATCAGCAAGATCCTCGACGAGTCCCGCCTCCCTCGTTCGAAATGGACGCACTACATGGGCAATGAAGCCAAGTGAATTTCCTATCACCTATGTGCCCAGAACAAGCATAAAAGCACAAGTACTAGCCGATTCCCCACGAGTACACACCGGCCACCACTCAAAGTCACGGGCCTGTGAACTACAAGAGCCCGCCTCAAATTTCTCGAATGGGTAGTATAATGCTTGATGGGAAAGATGAGAAAACAAAGAAAGGCGTAGTGGGACAAGAATTATGATTCAAGGGCCTCGGAGCAAACTTAAGACGGAGTACGCCTCTCGCTTTTCATTCGAGGCCACAAACAATGAAATCCAATACGGCTCACGACAAGCAGTTTCATAACGGTCAAACACTTAGGCGCGTTTAGCAATCGTGAAGAGGCGTATCTGCTAGTTATGGATCAAATAAATGGTAAAAATGAAACTTCATTTAAATATCACGATAGAAGGATACGACTCATGGCGTAAAGGTTTCGATCAAACTATCTTCCAGCATGTTCTGAGAGCATTAACAGCGTCGTGGATAGATCGCGTCCCAACCGCTACAACTTACTAAGGCGATTTAACTACCAAAAGAGGTATGCATCGTAGCTGCAAGACCATCCCCTAGTTACGTAAGAAAAGCAGACGGTAACTAAGGCTGTCAAAGAACCCAAAGATTGGCAAACATCCATAGCTAGGTATCTCGCCACATGACAACTGCCAAACGACAAGTTGGAAGCCAAGAAAACACATAATGTGTTTATAAATTCCACATGTGTAGAAAGGAGTTGTACAAAAAAGTCGCGAAATGCAACCCTTATCACGCTGCCAGGTCCGCTGGATAACATCCCTAAGGCTCTTTGGTTTCAAGACATACCGGGTCGGGTATGGCGCTACATAGGCGAGGTCCTCGCTTTGAAGATCACAATAATCGGATTCTTTTGGCCTACCTTATCAAATGATGCGAGCAATATATGAGAAAGACACGTGATTTATTTAGATCGAGTACATCTCAAAAACTACCACCACGCCATTCAAGGATTACATAATCCCTTTCTCGCTTCATACGGGAATTACATGTGGGAAGATACCTAAGAAGAAAGGAGGTGTCGCAGTGCACGTACGTAGTCAATATCGTACTATTTCATCAACGGGTAGAAGCCGCCTCCCTTCAAATGTAATTAAAGTGAGATAATATCAGGCTACCTCCTTTGGAAACAATATAATAACAAGCATTTAGATCCCTAAAGTGCCGCATTTCGATAACGGACCACAATTTGAAGGGAGTTTAAAGTGCACTTTGCGAAAGTATGGTATAGAGCAAGGTTCTCACTGGCTTCAATACCTCAAAGTGTCGAACGGGCGTAGTTTTAATCGTGATAATCTTCTAAGCTGGTTAAAGAACAATACTGCCATGCATGTGGAGCTTAATAAGCAGGGCATGGACAGAAAGAATCGCACGGTACGCGAGATCATCAGACAATCGCATCACGTGACGCCGATCGGGCGAGACCCTATCACCCGGCTTCTAGTGTATGAAATCAAGCTAAAATTCTACCTCGTGGAAATAAAGCTTCCATCTTACAACGAGGGGGAGAACCCAACTTCACATACGAAGTCAGATAAAAGCCTATTCAAAATGGTCCAACAAGCATCCTACAATGTGAGTTAATAATAGTACCCAATGTAGATTTGCATGGTGATGTACGCGATAAATCTATCCAACTAAGTCCTAAGCCAGACTAAGGCTGTATTTAGAAGCTAAAGTGGTATGGCACCGGCAACATACGAGTTATCACACCTCACGGCAAATCAATCAACCAGCACATGCAACCAAATCTCAAAGTATTATGTTTGAATTTTATTTCAAGTATTCATTATGTTGCTATTTTCAATGCATGTGAGCACCATGATATTTTACTTATCTTTGTTAAAATTATTTCAAATTCAATCAAGTGGAATTTGTGCAGTATCAACCACTAAAGTTAACTAAAGGGTCACGCAATATTACTCATATGATCAAAGTTCCGGATCTAATCCTTGCAAGATGCCGATTTAAAAAATAAATAAAAAAATAAAAAAAAATAAAAAAGTGGAATCAGCAGTATATCGTTATGAGTTTTATCAGATAAGCAAATGTATCAAAGTTTAATATCAAATAGTATAATGGAACAACCGCTAGAATATACCCGATGGAGATTCAGTTAACATATTGATCATTCGCTTGAATCCTTAATACAAGTTAATAACTCGGGGAGCCAAAACTACTCTAAAATTCCCTTAATTCTGACTTTGTCCTCAAGATGTCAGCTTAATCTGCAAGGACATCCTCTTCAAAAGGACAACTCGCAAAGTCCAACTCCAAATCTAAAGCAAAAAAATAAAGGTAATGGCAATCCCGAGAAGTAATATATTTACACTCCCTTAGAAGCAGAACATGTTCCCATTTATTTAAGGAAAAAAGATTCCTTTGGGAAGGAAGAAAGAAGTGGGGAGAACGACAAGCAAAGAGGGCGCGCAATAAAAGACAAAAATAAGCTTAATGCGCATAAATAAAAAACGCGACCGCAAAGTGGGAAATAAAAATGCAACTGCAAACATGTTTAAAGAATAACAAAACATAGTTCAAAAGTTACGATAAAGTTACAACATTTCAAATTTAAGGTGTAGCTTCATCACCATATTCAACAGCAACCTCCTTACCAAATGATCTCTTCACGGCCACCCCTCAGTTTGGTAGAGAGTCTCACCGAGAGGTGAATCAATAAACCTCCTCGAATATTCTCGCAGCTACGCTTTCTGAACTCAAGTATACATACCGCCACCGAGTAAGCGCCACTGGTGAACTTGACGACAAAAAGCCAAAACAAATGGCCGCGTGATTCTTACCCACAAAGCTATCACCCTTTCACTGCTTTAATTTGGGCCACCCATCGAAGCTACCTCTTTCTAACAACTTGCAAGAGAGACTGGGGCCGTGACTTCTCGAGCGCTTCAAAGATCTCGATCTCTTAGTGGTCGCCACAAGACGGAAGTCCCTTCACGTCCTTGAAAAAGAATTGGGACGTGATCGCGCCCACCTTTCCAATTCTCTCACCAAACCGCTACACCTCTCGCGGCATGCTCAAGCCTCTATGGCTTCTGCTTTTCTTCTTGAAGTTTTTGGTACTCCCTTCTTCGTCAAAGATAGCTTCTTTTGCAACTCCGGTTAACTCCCCTCGCTCCTCTCTTCAAAGAGACTGAAAGTAGCCTTCAAGTCCCAGCACCTTCCTCACATCTTTCAACAGCCTCGCGAAAGCGAAAGTTTGAAGTAGTATCGGTAGCCTATGTCGCGCAGCAGCGGATAATAAGGATAAAGCGGAAAAAGAGGACCGTAAAATACCCGAAACCAAAGTGAAGAAAATACCTTAATCATATATAAAGCCGATTGTGGGCGCATCCGTGATCGCCGGACGGGATGTTTCCACCCCTCTCTTCAACCTGTAGTAAATGGGATGATGAACAATACTTAAAGGCTTCCATGCGCTTATTCCATATGTCATCTTCAATGGATGCTATCAAGCAAAGCAGATAAGTAGCCTTCATGTATTTAGTTGCGTAGTTATTTAACGAAGAATCTCTCTCACCAAAAGTCGCAGCCTTTACCCCTTTCTTTTCAACTCACTCCAGCTGCTTAAAGGGAGGCAGTATTGGTTTAGGGAAGAACGCATAAAAAGTCGAGCCTTGATTTTTTCCTTACCCTTTTGACCCGCCTCTAAAACGGAAAGGGTTAGCTCATCATCAAGGAGGAGGATTTCAAGAAGATTGACCCGGAGGGGTTAACACCGCAAACGCAACGCTTCTATCTTGGCCTCTTTTATACAGTAGGTTGATGCCTCTATCAACTCCTCTTCCTCGAGGGAAGACGGGATACGTAGTCTTCCCCCCAGAGCCATCAAGCTACGACTACCGCTTGATCACAATGCAAACGCTCATAGCCACCACTTCCACTGGTGATCCGCAATTTTGAATGCAATAAACAAAAGAGAATCGAACAAAACAAGTTAAAAAGTAAGCGCACATTAAAAAGGTGCAAATACAAAGATATATACCCCTAGTAATCGAGGATCGTTGTACGCACTATACATCTTTGGTCATGGATCACCCGCCATGATTAATCCAATTCCCCTCTTAGCAGTAGATTCTCTTCAAGAAGTTTCTCAAAGAATGGCTTGGAAGAGAGCTCTCAACCTCGAATCTTTATAAAAAGGAATCTCTCACTAATAGAACCAGCCTCCTCAGGCGGGCATCTGATAGACCCCCGGGTCCCATGCCGCCTAACAAAAACTATCACCATCGAATCTACTAACCGATCTTATCAAGCGAGACTCAGTTGTGAAAGTTTACTTAATCGCCCACCCCTTTGGCGGCTAGCGTAAGCATCAGTCAGGCCTATGTTTCAAGGTAAAAGGCCAAGAAATAAGGTACCACCGAATTCGGCTTAAGTAAGCTACTTAAAAAATAGCGACAAGCTTAACCAACCAATCGGGTGGATTTTCCTTGGGGGCTCTATTCATATGCTCTAATAAATCATTCACAAACATGAAAAAGGTACTAAACCCAAAGAAAAGCAGCCTAAAAATAAAGGAATCCACCTAGTGACAACGAGCCCTTCCTCAGATCCTTCTCATTAACTAGCTGGCCTCAAGTTATAGTTTTTCCTCAACTTGAACTCTAATGCCCACAATTATCCTGAATAGAAAATACCCCTTAATGTCAAAAATTGAGGGAATCGTAAACTGGACGTGTTGAATTAACCAGGTAGCAAGTGGCACCCAACCCACACTCGAATTACTCTGAGCCGACATCGTGCCTCCGTACCCTCCGGCAGACCACCCAATCGCCTTGCCTGGAAAATCCCCAAGCACTTCTTCGAACCTGGTCAAAGTTAACGCCCGATGTATAGTTGCATATTTCCGCCGAAGAGGTCGCTTCCTTTGAGGTTGGATCTGCGCCCAAGACCAGCATGAAGCGTAACGGATCGCACATGGGTAAAAAATTAAGTTCTGACTCTAATCTCGGCACCCACGGCCGTATTGTGTCAGATTCTATCACATCTATCACGCCAAGAATGGCGAAGTTCTCGCGAAAGCAGAGGGGAAGGCGGAAAGTGGGCTGCCTTTTAAGATCCCACGACCCGGCCATTACTTCAAAAGGAGTATGTCAGTGTCAAATCGATAACAACATGAATGAAGTTGTAATATTGAAAGAAAACAAGTTTACGAAGAACTTTATACTGAAAATAAGTTTCGAGGAAATAAGAACCTTGTAATAATTGAGGGTTCAGAGGAGAAAGTGGACAAACGTTTTGGGATAACGCTTCAAATAACGATGGAGAAATTCGACAATATTTTTGGGATGCTAGAGTGTGAGAGACCGAGTAAAAGCTTGGATAAAAGTTCATGTAACAAGCAAAAATACACAATATTAATAAAGAATAGTATAACAACACAAGATTAAAGCAAGAAAACTTAAGAAAAGGTCAATATGTTGCTGGGCAGTTAGAGTATTTTGGGATTTCCAAAGGTCAAGAGTGCAATAAAAAAGAGAGAAGTACAAACTTTACCTTTATGGTCGACGTGGCCCACCATGACCCGGTTTTTAAGAACGGGACAAGCAGATGAGAGTATTCGAGTCCCACAAAAAGTAATGTCGGTGAATACTAAAAACCCTATTCCTCGAGCATATCCGATAGCCGCTTCTTACAAACTCGGCGACCTCGTATGGCGATGAATATTTCTATGGATTTTCCCCATGAAAAGAAAGATTAATAATATCCATTACTCACTACCGCAAGTATCAATAAATAAATGTGGCAACGATTTGATTACGAATTAATGCATCTCATTACACTAAGTAGTCCAAATAAGTGAGAATATAAAGCTACCAATAAGCATAATAATGGATACGCGTTATTTGATTACACACACCAAACTATATATATACCCTCTCACCCACCATATGAAGCGAATGCTGGCCTCTTCTTATTCACACCTATTATACAACAATATCCGTGAATCTACTTTTAAAGATCGAATATTTTCAAGTGGCCACTACGACTCACGCCGTGTGATCGGATATAAATTTGACTCTCCGCAAGAAAAGTTCCCGCCCTATGTCGATCCCTCATTTGATCCGCTGTGATTCGATTTGCGCCGAACTCCAGATAGATGGAAAAATTTCTATTCGGCTGCACTATTCCAAGTAATTTGAATTCAAAAATATATTCGGAATATAGACAAAAGTTAAAAATAGTAATACATCACTCATCATTCATCACCCATTAGTACTCAAACTAGAAAGGTTATCACTAATTAATTAGTTCAAACTTTATTTGCAGCCAATAATTGAGACATCACTAATTAGTTGCAAACTTTGCAGCCAATAATTGAGACACATTGTCTACGTATTTGTCTACACTCCCGTATATCAGTGGACAGTGGTAACACCCCTAATACTGTACATAACATTTGAAGATAATTAGATAAGTACCAGGCTCGTCTCGTTAAGAGAGTCGAGTTCAGGTACTACATTTTAGCTCGATATGTTATCGTGTTGGGAACTACCAGATAAGTTATTTTACCGAGCTGAATCGATACTTCAATACCCGACGATCGACTCACACTCGCTGCTCATTTCCAACACTACTAG
This sequence comes from Lithospermum erythrorhizon, assembly GCA_019722365.1. Taxonomy (NCBI): domain Eukaryota; kingdom Viridiplantae; phylum Streptophyta; class Magnoliopsida; order Boraginales; family Boraginaceae; genus Lithospermum; species Lithospermum erythrorhizon. Next base: position 149,612 of record JADFUC010001348.1, read on the forward strand.
GTGAACTTACATTTGAGCTCATAATTAATAGTAATTTCAGTAGGCATGTGGGCCAAACTAGAACACTAATTCGATTCTTTTATTAGAGCTTATTGTAGATTCATACTCCAAATTAGTATGAATATACAGTAATAGTGTAATTACTTTTTTTTATTTAAGTGCTTTATTTTGACATCGGCATTAACGGTATTTTTTCATACAGTATTGTTAACCAAAACAATCTATTTTTCAATGCGATAAACCCATTGTTGCCTCTTTATTTAGTTTTAGTTAATCCACGCATTTGTCTTCTGTTTGGACAGTGACTCTTTGAGTTGGGTTTTGTAGTACTAAGGATTTTCCTCTATTCACCCTGGAACAAGAATATCAAGTCATGTTTAACTGTGGCTCAATGCTTTTGCAATGATGATCTAAAGTTTATAAGCTTAATAAAGTGAAATAATGTCCACTTCTTTATGATATAAGTAACTGCTTGCCCTGATTTAGGCTTCATTTGGCAACATTTATGTAAAGATTTTCTCCATAGCCTTTATACTATATGCATCCTCAAAAGGGTAGCATTATATCATCTCTAAAGACACTAATAACTAAACAACATTAAAGGTAAATTAAGTAAAGACTAATTATGTCAAATTAGTGTAATGTCACTCAATCTCCCATCATCCTGAAAGCCAGAGCTTGAAGCTCACTCAATTCAGTTTGAGAAGGTCTCTTCTTGGAGTAAGCTTGGAATGATGCTGAGGACTCTTCCTTCCTCTGCATTATTTCTTGAATATGTTTAATTGCTTCATTTTTTAGATCATTGGAATCTAGTGAACTCTGTGGTGAGATGGAATTCATATATGCAGCAGCAGAAGGGTAAGTCTGAAAGAATTGTTGTGGAATTCCTGCTGCAGTCATGTAGGGTGGAAATTGATGATGCCCATCTGCCTTTCTTGATGATGAATTATTCACTAAACTTTGTGCCATTTGAGCCTTCACTTGCATCAATTGAGCTTGCAAGAATGTTACCTGTTAATTAGTAAGTTGGACAAATTAAGTTAAATAAGAATCAGATCATTTATGCTTTGAACTCTGGCACAAAATTGGTTCATTATTGAAAGAAAGAAAAAAGTATTCATCCAAAATAATAATTACTCCTTCTATTCCATAAATATTGTCTAGTTTCGACTTTTACAAAATACATACAACTCTTTATCAATACTGAACAAATTAAAGAAAAACATAAAATGTAAGGATATATCATCTTTAAATAATCAAACTATCACTCTATATTCAAATCAAACCATTATCACTACTACTATAATATCCATCACTATTAATGCAATGATGATGACCAAGTATATTCACTACTAAAAAACGTAGCTGAGTACGAATTCTCGTATGCTAACTGCTGTTAAACGTTTTCTAACAACCGGTTAGCAAATTCCTAAATCGTCCCTAACCTCAAGGCATTGTAAATTCAAAAATGACCACGCAAAAACGCCACGGTTTTATCCATGTTTCCTTTGGTCAAAAGCTCCTGGACTCAAACGGGATTCAATCTTCCTATTAATCCGCTAAGACGTCTATAACGAAATTCATTAATACTGTTACTAACACCTTTGCTAATCCATTGTAATAATCTTGTAAAAATATTTCAACTTTCGTTGCAACTAAAAATTGCATCCAAGCTTTAGGCCTTGTATATACTCGTATTGCATACTAAAAATTGAACCTCAAAACTTTTTGTAAATTAAGACACATAATCTTTTGATTGCCTTAATACTAGAATCCCATTATGACCTTACCTATGAGTAACAAGTTATAAACATCCTCAAATTTCCTATTTCAGAAACAACATGGAAATAAAAATCATCAAATTCCCATGTCGGAACTTCAAATATAGGTCAGAATATATATAAAATGTCACATCACCTGTTGTTGTAAAGCAATTATATGAGAAACACAACCATAAACAGGATCTCTGATTCTTGCTTGAGCTTCATAAGCAATAGTAACAACAGCCTCTGACCTATCAGGCACAGGAACATGCAACAACAATTTTGAAACATTACTTGCTCCAAATACTTTATGAATTGCTGCAAATCTAGTAGGCCCTTCTTCGGAGCCGAAATAAGGAGCAAAAACACAATCTTGAGTACATTTTCTCCTCAAGAATTTGCATGCACCACAAGGGGAACCAGCTCCAGTAGTAGTAGACATAATTTTCAAGAACTTCCCAACAAAAAAATTTGATCAAAGGTGTATATAGAATTTAAATGGATTAATAGAGTACTATATGAGGAACTTAAAGGTGTACTATATAAAATTATTTCGGTGTCTGAACTTTAAGTCACCGTGATTTAATCTCTCACAAACTGTCAAATCGATAGGTTGAATACGTAAGAATGTGCGACTCCTTCTAAACACGAATACGTTTAGAAAAATGAGGCACACGGGGAGGATGGGGAAGTGTGTTGATGGTGAAGACTTATATATTTATGTTAGATTTTGGGAGGGGGTGGGTATGGGAGTCAAGGTATGTAGATGAATGTTTAGGGACTTATATGGGGTATGAAATGGGGACATGGAAGGTTTGCATGCTTGGTTTTAAGGGAACATTGATTTATGGCTTATGCAATAGTAGTAGTGGGTATATATATATATAGTTCATGTTAATGAATGTAATGAGTCAGTAGTTGTTCAATGATTGTAATGATTTTGGTATATTAATACGGAGTAGTACTTAGCTTCTTCTATTTTATTTTGAGTGAGCATAGATTATTTCAGTTTAATTGTTTCAGAAGGAATAGGCTTTTTGTTGGCTTTTTCAATAAAACTCATTCTTAAGTATTCTCCTAAATCAAGCCGGTGATGTTTCACCACTCAACTGAGTAAATACAAATTCTAATGATGATCAATTTGTTCTAATCCAACTTATTTTCTTTTGCAGCTACGAAAACTTAAACATAAATCATGGTAGTTGATACTCCCCTCATTCTCTTACTTATTCGTTTCCATGTTAAAATCATTTTATTAAAACACTTTAATAAAGGAGTAAAGTTTATCAATCAATCAATGTAGTTAATATTAAAAAATACAAAATTTCCCAATACAAAAAGTTACATTAATAAATAAAATAATTACTTATAATGAGAATAAATTTTTTAGTAGATGATCAAATTTAAAAAACGAATGGAGTAATATATATTATTAATCTACAGCTGCGATTATAATAAGTCTCAAGGGATCAAGTCAATTAGAAATGTGATTATTCATCGTCCCTATTTGATGGAAAAATAAATGCCAATCAACTACTCTAACATAATTTACGACTCATGATGAAGAAGCCAAGTGTGTAACATTATTACTCCCTCCAATTCAAAATAATTAACATTTAAATTTTTTAAACCAAACTTTCACCATTAATTGCCAATTGCTCATTATTTAAAAATATAAAAAATTTGAGTATAATTCGTATCTCGCCTTTTAAAACATTATAATATTAATTTTTAATAATATAATTAAAATAACTCAAGATTAAAGATTTTTTTCTTTTATTTTTTTCAAAGAAAGAATATTTTATAAAGCATGACGAACTCCCAAAGACTCTCATACGCAAATGAAATGATAACTGATGTTTGTGTTTCAAAGCATTAAAAATTTGGCTTCTAATATATAAAATCAATTGTTTTGGAAAATTGGAAGTAGTATTGTATTTGTTTATTTGCACACGGAGGCCTTCCTTGGACTAACATGAATGATTCAGATTGAATTGAGAAAGTAAACAATTCTAGTATGACTTTATATGTAGCTGCAAAAGGTGGCAAAACATTATTGCATATGAGGTCGTTGTGCCGGTAATTTGTTTTAATGTTTCTTCCGCCGAACGGCGCACCTGGGAACTGCTGTATTCTCATCTCTATCTTTTAAGCTAGTTTTGGAATAATTTGTCCTAAATTTAGTTCTAAAAAATAACTTCTTAATCCACTTTAATTATCATTTAACTTTTTAATCAATTCCTCGATCACTTCAACTATGTAAATTATTCATTATTCTAAAAATGAAAATAAAAATAATATAATTAGATTTATCTTTTAAAATATTTTCATGGGTTATTATTTTTAAATTTTAATAATATAATTAATTAGCAATCAGCATTAAAGATTTATCTCAATAATAAAACGAAAGTCAATTAAAAATGAATCGAGGGAGCGGAAGCATTTAATTTTAAATTTTAATGATTGAATTTTTTAATTTTAAATTATAAATATTTTTTGTTTATATTGTATGGAGCATAGTATTTGATGAAAATAAAACGTATTATTACATAATAGTATTTTTGGCATATTTTATTGTAAGTTTGATTTGTATTTAAGTTGGTACCCTTCACACCAATGATGCCATGACACATACAACTAGTAATTGGTGCATTTTCTACATGACAAATATAAAATTAATTGAATTTAAAATTTGACGATATTCGTGGAATTGAAAAATATGTGTCGATTAATAAATTAGAAATTTTGTTATAAATTGATTATCTTTTGGAAATATAGGGACTAATATTTCTTACCTGCAACTTTAATACTCATTCCAATCCATTTTAATTGTCGTTTGAATTTTTGGAAATTAAATTTTAATCATCAATTACTAATTATTCCTTATTCTAAGATATAAAATTTATATATTTGAATTCGTCTTTTAAAACACTTTCATAATATTAATCACTTCTTTTTAAATTTTTAATAATCTATTATAGTAATCAAGATCAAAAGATTTATCTCGATATATGAGAGCCAATTAAAATTGATCAAAGGAGCTGTCAATACACTTCAACAATGGCATTTTAGTGCATGATGATTTTTTTTTTCTTCTAACGATAAGCTATGTAAATTACGCAGGATATCAAATATTACTCAAATTTTAAACTAAATAAATGAAGTTAAGCTCCAAAGTTAGTCATTGTTCTCTCTTAGCAGCGCCGATCGAGCACAAACATGGAGCGAGTATCGCAGTAAAACAAAGATTAAACATGTACCTTTATGTCAGACTATCATACAAAATGCAAGGATGAGTTGGAATTTGGAGTAAACACCATTCATAATTTTGGGTCAGAGCTTTTCAAACACAAAAAACACTTTAGTAGTATTTAAATTCAAATTCTGTACTAATTTAAAAGAAAAAGTGATTGTGACTAATAATTTAGACATGATAAAATAAAAAGGTGTGTGCATGTGTGGTAGGAGTCTTTTGACTTTGAAGATTGATAAAGAAAAAGTGGTAGCATTCAAGCTATCTCGTCGAACTATTTCAACTATAATTTACAAATAAAATATATTTATCATACATATTGATAAGTTAATTATATAAAAAATTAAAAAAAATTATATATATATACAATCATATTATTATAGTTTGGGCCATAATATGCTATTAAGGTTTAATATTATATTACATATAAATATATAACTATTAATTATTATATATATTATATTTATCATGTTAATAATTTGGGTTTTATACTTCAATACCTCAGATAACGGACGCTAATACTACCATAAGCTGCAAGAATGCATTTAACACCCCATACGTAAGAATGCTGATTGCTTAAGCGAAATTCGAATCAAACAAGAGCTGTGAAATATCAACCAAGATTTTAATCAAACGTCATTCCATTCCATTACATCTAAAGTACGTGAACGAACCTCGAAAGTTCGATTCTACCGACATATTCGTGGCTTCCTCGAAAAGTCCTGACGAGGCTCGATTCGGTTTGAATTTTTGATGTAGTTTTGACTTTTAATATATGATTTTTCATGTTCTTCCACTAAATTTAGTTAATTAATTAGCTTATAGGAGATAATAGAATCATCAGGATGTATTCACCAAGAGAATGATAAATTGGTACTGCTTTCTGCAATATGTATTGTTGCTATTCTTTTGCAATCTGCTTTTTTTTACTTCTGCTTGATTCAAAATATTATAGAGCTGTCAATTCACATACTTCGTAATTTGACCAATCATCATATTTGTGTTTCATGCTTGATTCTGATCTTTATGTTAATTTCTCAGATTTATGGCATCTTATCGCTAAAAAATTGTGTATATTTTTCAATATATTTGTATATGTTGTACGGAGTATAATATTTGGTGAAAAATATAGATAAAGATAGTATTTTTCAACCTACATTTTTATAATAATTCAATTAAGTTGTGGGTTTCAATTAAAGTCGCAAAATTTTGGTAAATTTTATCATTGCAAAACAAACTGGATAATCTTTCTATAATTGAGTGAGTGTAAGATAGAAAAGATAAACAAGAATGCTTATTGTTATTTCTTTCTGTATCTTAATTTTGTGAAATTGAAGCATTTTTAGGTACAGCAGCCGGTGTTGTTGAAAAAAATTAGCTTTAGCAAAGTGGTACTCCGGTGTTGTTGAAAAAATTAGCTTTAGCAAAGTGGTACTCGAAGCTGCATAGCTATTGGAGGGCTTCTCCTTACTATTATGAAGGTGTTGACGGTGCAAGCTCAAAGGTTAGCTTAAATATTCTCCTTTTGAACCCAGGCCTCGATATCTGATGATGCCCGTGGACCACTCAGGGCTAACCTCCTGGCTGTTTCACAGTTTCTTTTCTATTTTTCGACTTTTTAGTTTCAAAAGTGAGTTGCTTCAGAGTTTAGATTATGAAGTATGGTAAATCAGATATGTACGGATAGTGAGACAGAAAAGTTACTGTTAATTAATAACAGTGGCAATTGACTTTCTAAGTTTAAACATTATAAGATTTTAGCTTAATCTTATCCTTGAGTAAGCAAATTGAATACTCTTGGCGCTTGTAAGAGTGTGTTAAGTGTATTGCATTTACGAAATCACTATACTCAAGAGCTTGAGGTGCTTCTATTTTCAGAAAGTCGGAAGGGTTTTCTTCATATTGATGCGCCTATTGTATGCTAATCTAATTACAAATGTATAGAACATTTGAAATTGTTTCTTAGGTTTATGTATGTTTTTTCTCGTCCTCAACAGGTCCGAGCACTCATAATCTGTTGCAATTTGCAATATATTTATTTTGTACTAGTTGGATGCTTTTGGTGATATAAAGATCTGAGTGGTTGTCGTGAAGACTTTCCTTTTCAATGATATGTTTTGGCTTCCGGTTCTTCATATGTTGGAATGTGTAATAATTATTTTGGTAATGTGATCACATGGGCCATTTGATAAATAGAAGAGTATGGTTATGTATATCTTTGCGATGAGGTAGTCGGTTCACGCTCGAGGATGATTGTGTGGTTAAGTCTTAAATTGTCTAGTTGCATGCAAATTTTGTTGTAAGTTTTGTTAACTTGTTTCTTAGCATTTTTTCTTATTCAGTATTTGAAATGGAGTATTTAACTTTTTTTTTTTATACCAGGTGCAAGGAAGGACGAAATAGAAAGGTTCTCGGACATGATTACTTTGAAAACAAATGTAAAGCCTCCTCTTTCTCATTTTATTAAAAATGTCCAGAATATGTTCAGCAGAATTGGCAAGAGGTTAGCTGTTAGCCATCCTCACTTCAAACAAAGATGAAATGTTACAAGCTTGAAGCATGATGTTCATTATTTACTTTTATTCATCTGACAAACTATTTTACTTTAATATTCATCTGATCTTGTTTACATAGTCATAGCAAGCTTTTTTTTCATGTTGAATTAGGTGAAAGGAAGGCCCTGCAAAACAAATAAAGTGAAACCTGATTCAGGCAAGTCCACAAGAAAAAACTGAGAAAGCTAGATTTATCTGGAATGCTGTTGCTTATAATTTTGAGTTACACTATACTAATGTTGCCTAATACATCAAGTACACTAGAAGTATAATTTACATGAGTGAACTCCATGCTAAATTCAATCAAACTATTTTGATAGAGTTATGGCTTTAAGATCTATTTGCTTAAGCTTGAACAAAAGTACCAGGTAAGAACTTGTAGTACTATACATTAATAATTTCATATCTCAAAAGGACAGTAGATCTATAATGTAATTACTGAGATTCTATTCCTATATGAATATAATGATTTGTGACAATCAACAAGATTTGGGGTTTCCAAAGGCTAAATTTGTGGTGGTTGTACTTCAAACTTATAGGACAGAGATACGGATGAAAAGAAAGAGGGGGAAAGCGAGGAGGAAGACGAGGAAAGAGAAAATGAGGAAGACGAGGAATATAGTGGATGATATAGATTGTGTAAACCGAATCAATTTTCCATACTAATGTTAAAACATGGGGTTGTAAGCATGTATACATCTTTATGATGAAGGGGTTTGTTTGGGCACCGACACTAAAAACACGGGTTGTACATGAATTATGATATTAATAGCCTCCGTTTTGTAAAGATTGTCCACTTGACTTTGATAGCTTTTATTCCTAAACTGACCTTTAAATATATTTCATATTTATGTTGCTTAATATTTGATAAAAAAATATATTAATGGAAAGAACTTGAAATGTATTTTTCATTGATATAGTTTTTATCAAGTATTATACAATATAAACAAAAATATCTATGGTCAAAGTGTAAACATTACAACTATCAAAAAGTCAAAAGTGGACAATCTATTAGGAACGGAGGTAGTAGATATTTAGTAATTTTGATGTCATTATAGTAATTAAAATGCAATTTAATTGTGGTTCCCATAACTAAATAGCTGCTACAACTTAGCTCTTTGACACATAAAAACACTATATCTTTTGACTGCGGTGTTTATTGGTGTAATGTACATGTATTTATCACATATCTATTTGGATGGTTTCCTATAGAATATTGATTTTGATGATGATGAAGATGACTACAACATGGCAGATGACGGTGATGGTATGTAAATCTCCTTCCCAAAGTTTGATTCTCTCACTCATAGTTTTTGTTTTTGGAAGAATATCAATGTTAATAAGAACATGAGGAAACTGCTACTCCATATAAAATAGCTTATAACTGGTTAGATATATGAAGACAACTTGTCCTTCCTTCAAATTTCCTAAGAAACAATGGAAAGTAAATAATACAAAGAGGTGGAGTTGAATAGTTATCTATCCTCTATTCCTCTTCCATGTATCAATAGGAATTCCCAAATTGGATTGCGCATTGATAACTTGTAATTTTCTAATTGGTTTTGCTGCTTTGTATTTGTTTTTGCAGATGAGCCTATATTCTGAACAATGCTTACATATCTTGAAAGTTGAATGACATGTCTTTGGCTTTCTATGAAGTAGCACCTCTCCATAAAGTTGGAAGTCGGCGTGCAGTTCTATATATATTAGAGGATAATTGCGAGATCTATATTCAAGGCTTTACTGATAATCTACTTCTCTAGAATTCTTCTGCAGAATATATTAACACAAACAAAAATCAGGGATCACTCCAAAATATTAACACAAACAAAAAGAAAACTAACAAATCCGAGGAGGAATTGTAAAAAACGAACAAAGGGAGATGTTGAGAACATAGAAGAAATCCTATCTAAGAATTTCTTTAACATGCATGTTAAGAGTAGTTGAAGTTTGTATGCGTACGAGAAAATTAAATGGATCATGAGCCTCCAGTGCGTGTACTTAATATACTTCTCATTTTTAGATTGAACCGGATTAGTAAGCACATACATTTAATTTATCTGTATTCTATGGTCCTATATATATAATTTATCTGTATTCTATGGTCCTATATATATAAGAAGAAATAATATTGTTGTCATACTTTAATATATAGTTTTTTTTCCACTAACGATAGGAATTATAAATTATAAATATTATCAAACTCCGCAATAAATTCTAAATTAAAGAATGAGAATCTAAGCTTCAAATAAATATTTATTTTATTTCTCGAAATCATTGCAGACGTATCATCTTCATCAAAATCAAGCTCGTGAACTTTCGAAAAAGCCGGAATCCCACAAAACGATTCACTTGAATAGAGACCTCATTGAATACTACTAAGTTATAAAACCATTAATTACTTTAATTTGTAGTTATATGGTATAATGTTCATCTGCTATCACTTATGTATTCATAATTTGTCAAATTGAGGCATTATATAAAAATAGTCTTCTTCAATAATCAAGCATGCATGTACAGTTAGCTAATACTAGTAAATGTTCAGTTCGAATCATGTTAAAGTCATACCCTATCTTTTGAAATCAGTCAAAATTTAAAATTGATAGAATTATTTGTTTAGGGATGTGAGTAATTAATAAATGCAGCAACTCATACATAACTTGTCTTGTTTTACTATTATTCGATACTACACAGTTACAGGATGTGGAGTCTTTTGTTTTCTAGTAAACTTTATAATACAATAAAAGATTAACATCCATCCTCATAAAGTTAGCTGGGTGACTTTCTGTCCATTTTTATCTGCAGATTTTATAGCCAAAATCTAGTTCTTGCAGCAAAGAATAACTTGAATGAAGTAATGCATCCAAACATCTACTGACATCACTTATATTCTATACCATGCATTATTTAGTACTAATTCCATTCATATAGATAAATAGATACAAAATTTCAAATGGTTATCGCATAAAGAAATCGCAGACAAGCTGACGCTGGAGCATTGTCTTTACATGAGCGGACACCTCATTTTGTGTTGCATAAGTGAGTCGAGGAGCGAGTGATGTGAATTATATTTTGAAATATTAAACATGCTGAAAATATCGGGCTCATGTAAAGTTCTGCATTTCTTTTCATCAATTTCCTTCAAATTTGCTACTAGTTTTTAAAAATACCATTAGCTGCTATATCCATAATAATTCTGTGTCTATTAGATTTCTGGAAGACCGTCTATTATCCTTCCAAAATCTGGGAGTTTGCCCTCAAATTTATCTCTAAAGAACACCATGAATTAGGACCTTTAATGTTGAGGATTCTAATCAATTTTACTCCATCACCTTCTCCATGTTCTCGAATGAAGATATTATCACTAAAGCTACTGATCTTGAGGGAAGGAAAAGGTATACAAACAAGAATCTAGAAAGGGTAAACTAGATTTATTAAAGACGTTCTAAAAATGGAAAACAACATGACTATGATTTCAAGAAATTAAGGCCATGATGACATTACATTCCTTATGGACTAATTTATAGAAATGCTAATGCATTCACAGGTACTTTCCTTTGTTGTTTAATTTCAAAAATATTTTTATGAGTAATTGTACATAAGTCTGTGAAATTTTAATGACAGTATGGAATGAGATTGCAAAACTAGTTTATTTCCTTTTTGGATGAAAAAATTGAATATTGCTTGATCATCAGAGCTATATTGAAATGGAGACTGTTCGAGGTGGAAAGCATTACCATTGTTTTTGTTCATTAATTATTCATTAATACTCAAAATACAAATTACTATTTTTTCGATATATTTTCTTTTCTTTTGGTACATTTTGTTAGGATTTAAAGACTCTAACTCTTCCTAGCCAAAGAATCAATAAAAACGACAAAAATTTAAGCGAAATAAAACGTACACAGCACTTTATACGTGCTCCCTCGACGCGAAATGACGCCTCAAGCATCGCTATTAATCCACTAATGTCCAAGATCGCTACAAGCCCTACCACTAAATTTATAATCTATGTCGAGTATTTTCATACACCGAAAAACTTTAACCAATAAAAGTTCTTACCGTTAACAAAGATAAACTCTCTAAAGCTCTTTTCCAAGAACAAAATCCATGCTCTTCAATAATATTAAAGACCTAATATTATTCTGTGACGAATTTTCTTATTCTATGTATTTGTAGCGATAAATAAAACTCATGTAAACATCCTATATTTATAGGCAAAGAGATATCCAAGTTAGACTCAAATTAGAAATAATCGAGCCAAAATCGTCTCAAATTGTGCCTTCAATTCCAACACCTCCCACTGCACAAATTTCTGACGCCCGCCTTCAAACACCATTCCTCGCGTAAGCTCTCGAGTTCATCATCCACGAACTCCCACCGGTGTTCGATCCCAACTTCGCATTCTCTTTTTCAATCCCGTAACATCCTCGAACGACACCAACTCGACTATCATCAAGAGAATCTAGAATAGGCTTCACTACTTCTACCACGCTGATTCTTTCTCCCTCATTCGTACAATCACTACGCTTCTACCTCGCTTTCTCGATCTTCAATCCGCATCTGAAAACCTCCAAGCTGATCGTCATCAATGACTTCTCTTCTACCTTTCCATTCCACGCCGATTTACTTCCCTGGGATTCCATCTATATCGAATCTCGAATAAGCTGATCGTGAACATCTTCAACAAGTAGCAAATAATCGGGGAGGTCGGGAATACCTCTCACCGCGATTTCAGACACGCCGCTTAACCTGATGATTCATACAACAATCACGTAACCGACAGATCCTTCCCCGTAGTCCAAATGGAATCACTCAAAACGGGCATTACATTCCGTCACTGGTTATCTTTTCTCGACCTTCAATGCATCTTTCATTTGGCCGCCTCCCTCGTAATCTCCCGAGAACCTCTTAGCACATCCAAAATGTGAATTTCACCAACAACAATCCTTTCTATCTTCGTGAGAAAATCCCACATGTCGAATCTCACCCGTTTTCTCTACACCCGCATCCTCTCTTCTTCAACTTCTTCCTGGTAACTCACAACAAGTGGCAGAGACTCACTCCGCCTTTTATATTACGAATGGCTTCCCCGAACAACCTTCCAGCTTACCATCTTCGAAAGTAGTTCGATAACCATCATCATCCAACCGACTCCACCAAATTAAACTTTCCTCAATTTCTAACATACCTCACCTTTGCCGGCCTTTTAAAGAACCATTCGACAACTCTCGCATTCACATCTCCCATACCTACTATATCCAACTGCTCACCATCAGCCATGATGAATGTTCCCATACTCCTCCTTTAAACATAATTCACCATTACATCTCAAGCCATGGCATGAAGTTTAAGTCTTTAATCTACTATCCAGAACTAGCCATTCACGTATAAAACCAAAGTGTCGAATAATCGTCAACACAAATACGAAAGATCACCTGCTTTCAAAGGTCTCTTCATGTGACCCGCCTCACACAACCCCACATTACCATCGAATCAAGTTTCACCTCGACTCAGACTATTTCCCAAAACCTCGCTCTCCTCAGTTCTTCCTCTTCCTACAGCTAATGGTATCCTCTTGAAGACCTTCACTTACGAAGCTTACGTACTTCCCTCGACAGATACGCCTACAACCACCTTAAGTTCAACTTTGTTAGTACTCTACAATTTTATTTAATCACGCCTCATTAGGCTCCCAACTTTCGTAACGGCCAACAAAATCAGTGCTCGTGATCTCACCAATATTAACATCTACCGCCGATACCGATTAATAATGCTATTGAAATTATTGGCGCGCTCGCTACGGGGCGTAGTTTCGACATCTTGGGTGAAACAGCTTTTTCATGAGAAATACCTTATTATTCGCGTATGCTTCTCATGGTGACGATAAAGCCTTCATCGCCCCCTTTCATGTGTCTCCTTTAGCAACGCTAAGAACAACGCTTTCGGCCAAAACGCGTCCGATCACACCCAAGACTCCGTCTCCGTCCAATTCCCATCCATTCATCCTCATCCATCTTCTCGCGCTTTTCTCCCCAAGGGTTTGTTCGCCTTTCGTCCGCATGTATAATCCTCCATACACATCTTCCATCGTAAAATCGATTCCATTCTTAATTTCTTACAAAGATGCTAAGCCACAATTCCTTCGCTTCCAGCCATTGATTCTTAAACTCACAACCAAGCTACGACCAAGCTCTGATACCAATTATTAGGATTTAAGACCCCTAAATCCCTTCCGAGTTTCAAGCAATCAATAAAATCTATTTAAATTTAAGCGAAATAAACGTATTACGTTAATTTTATACGCGCTTTCCCTCACGCGAAAGGTACGCTATGTCGCAGCATCCACTAATAAACCAGAAGATCGTTACAAGCCCTACCACTAGCTATAATCTATGTTGAGTATTTTCTTATACACCGAAAATCTCAACCACAAAGCCTATCAAGAACAAAGATAAACTCTCTAAGTTCTTCAAGAACAAAACTTATGTTCTTCAATACATAAAGACCTAATATTATTCTATGACGTAATTTTCTCTATTCCCATGTATTTGTTAGTTAAATAAACTCATGTAAAACATCCTATATTTATAGCAAAAGAGGTATATCCTGGGCTAGACTAAATTATGAAATAATGGAGTCAAAATGCCTCAAATTAGTCTTCAATTCAACACATTTTAGGTAATATGTACCATTTTCAATAAAAATCATTAATGTCAATTATATAAGCATATTTTTAACTTTTGCTAACTGCACTAACTTGTTTAACTAATTTTAGCACACATTTTAATTAAGTGAATAAAATAATTTTGGTATACTTTTTTCTAGTTTTTTATATTGTACCATCTTAGAATGGTATTTTATAATGCTGCACTCATTTTTACATCAAATTTCGCATATATGGATATTAATGAACGTTAATGAACCGTGATTACACGAACCATAACCGTTTCTCCCAGCTCAAGATATAAGATGCAAAGTTATGGAAATGCCAATGTTCCATACTGGCCACAGACATATATACACAATGTATGAAGCATTCATTCATGAACGGAAAGAGGAAATTTGTATACAACGTAAAACTGCAGTATGAGGCCTCGTCTATTTCTTACCATTTAGTGTAGTTTATACGGTAAATATCTATATGAACCGTATGCTCATCACTTCCATCCTATGCGCAGCTATCATGTGACTACACTAATCTCTATTTCAAAGGCATCCTTATTGGAATCGAAGTCTCTGGGAGCCGATCATTTCATGGTTTCTTGTCATGATTGGATTAGTGTACCCATTTTTTTTAATTAAAAAGTTCGCTCACAACTCGAACTCCGAATCTTGTAATTACAAGTATATTTCAGGACCACTAAGCTAACTCTAATACAAAGAGATGTAGAACCATCGAGTATTTTAGAATGCTTCGAATGAATCCAGAAGACTCAGCTGGGGCTCCCGCTTCCTAGATTTTGAAAATTGTCCTTATATTATTTTTAGATATTTTTGGGCGCACCGACACAACCAATCTTTTCAAATTTTGCCTCAAGCCTATCTTTCAAATTCTCGGCTCCTATATTTTTCTCCTCGCTACGCTTATCTAAACGATCGCCTAGTATCACGAACTTGTATGATTTCTATCTCAATGCTGATTACATTTTATTTTTCAGGCCATATACGGCCTCGCTTACGTACAAAAGTATATAACAACCTGCTAGAGCGCACGCAGTCATTTCGTGAAGGTTTAACTTTCTATGATGCTTTCATTACGTAGATTAATCTCAAGACTGTGAAATCAAAAGTGACTTAGTGAGGTGTCCATCCCTTCAAGAAGATCAATCCTTTCTTTCTTTTCATGGCGACATACGGCCATATAAGGTCTCTTCTTGAACAACGGGAAGTGAAAAGAATGGTTGATGTTCAAGTTTATTAAATAAACTTCCAAAGAAACGATGCGAATCAACGCTAAAAATACAAATTTTGTTTCAGGCCTGCCGGTGCCATGAAGTCATGTTCAAGAGCTACAAGAATATATTGCTCAGTCAAGCATTCGCCTGATTGATGGTATTGCCCATCATTTAGCGACGACTAAATTAGATCATTTTCATTATTATTAGGATATACCAAATACTCTAAGAAAATATGTCTTTTAAATTCTCAAACTCAATACTAACGCATAAGTAGTCAAGCAAAGACAAAGTTATTATTTTGTGATTAATGGTTCACTAAAAAAGATACACCTTCTTCACATGATTTTCCCATTCGCCTTAGCTTTGGGAAGACTCAACATCAGATCCAAGATTTCCTGACAAAAAGGATAAGTATTATAATCACACTTATACTAGGGTCAATAATGCTCAGATAACATCGATTGTAGGACCGTTTCTTTAACAAAGAGTGCATTTTATGTATCGTCGATTTAGATCGATGACTTTGCGAAGATCATGTTGTTCTAATAACAACCTCAATAAGTATATGGGCCACATCGTTCGTTTCATCCATGCAATCAAAATTGTCAAATTAGACGATATCTCTACATTTTTCAAAATTTAGCATTTCATATATGTCGACGCTAGATTTGTCGGGTTCAAGTTTTCAGCGAAGACGTATCAGTTGTATTTATCAAGCTGGGCAATACTTGACATCGTTTTATTAAGACATCTATCACAAGTCAATAAACTGCTGAAAAGCGGTTATCGAATGTCTCGCTTGCAATGATCGGAATTAAAGAGATTCACAAGGTATACAAGATTTGATAATCTATGTGAGAACTCAAAAAGATATTCTCAAGATCAAGATCGGGTCATATGCAAATATTGAGTTATGTAAGACTCATGCATTTCATGTGAAGCGGGCGGATCGCATATCAAACATCTTACCATAACGGCGCCGAAAACCTCAGCAAGACTCATACATTATAAAAAAAGACCGCTGAATTTGAAGAACGGCTAATTCACCGAAACATATTTTATTATCGGCAGAGCATTCTTGTAATGAGATAAAAAATATGGCTCGTAAAGCGTAGTTGCAGTCAATAGCCATAAGAGCTTAGTACGTCATGTAACACATTGCCGCTACAACTACCGGCAGTTTTTATCGAGATTGTATTACGCCGAGCACCGGTGATAAATAATGACAGCGAGAAACATGTAATGTGAGGTTTTGGGGTCTTGTGGCTACTGGCGAAGCTAGTATTTGAGAAACGAAGAGTCATTAGATAAAGACTTACTCAGAATACTTCAAAGAATGCTGGAAGATCTCCCCTGTGGCTACCGCCTGCACGCAGCGACATCAAGACCGAACTCCGACAAACAATCTTTTGTGTGATTTACTTTACGCCGCTTTTTTATTGTGTTTTATCTTCGCTAAGGCGACGTCGCCTGACCGCTTGGCCGACACTGACTATCGCTAAGAGCTTCACTTTTTGTTCCAGACGAGCAAAAGCACTCGACATGGCCGTGAAATGGTATCCCAGTGAATTCTAAGACAATGAAGTCATAAAGCATGAGGATTAATTACGGCACTCCACAATCGAGAAAATTATCCTTATCGAAAGTCAGATGATCGCTTTCTCAACCTGCTGATTCCAAGACTCGAAGTCGGTAACTGGACGGACACCTCCCACTGTAGCTGTCGTACAAGGAGTGGAAAATCATCAGGAAAAACCGAGGTCGAAAAGTGACCCCACTGGTGACGAGTCGTCTCTCGAAACGACAAAGCCATCAATGCGATTTTTTGCGGCTATCGAATCTAAATTTGTTCAAAATGATTGAATCAGATCATATTAAAAAAGTCAGATATACTTCAACCTACTAAGTGAATCGCTAACAACCAATTAAAAACCACAAGATGGAAGAAGACAAACACACATTTACAAGACAGAATAAATGATATGGAAAATGAAGCTTTTGTGACCGAGAGCCCTTATCAAACGGTAGTTGTTTGAAAAGTATCGACAACCATTCCACCAAGGCTCGGTAAAGTTACGGCTATGTAATAGTTTCTCTCACATCTTATACATGGGCTGGGGAGGATTTATCGAAAACTTCAAGACATATGACGAAGATCGGTAATCATTTAGTCTTAATTTGCTAAAAGCCGCCTTCAAATGACTTGCTAGAGGTCTTATCTCCCTTATCAGAAGCAAGCAAATAAAGGGTTTTTTTTTTTTTTAATGAGATTTAAGATTGACTCTATCGAGCCCACAAAAAGAAGAAAGTGATCGCTTCCGAATGTTAGCTAAAGAGGAGACGATGAAGACCTTAAGGAAACCAGTTTAGCTTGTTAAGAAGAATTTCAACAAAATCATGAAGTCAAGGTTTCCGGCTATTTTGACGTTTAGAAAGCTTGGCTGCCGAGTCATGTAGGATGAAATAGACATGAAGTCATTTACGCATGTTGAAATATATATCCTAGAATCGCTTTATACCGGTATAAGCTACAGCGTTTTTGCCTCGCACTGCTATTGGTGAAAGTTTACCATGCCTTCACTAAGCCCTCGCAAGTCAGGTTGATTATATGCGCATTCGCTAGAACTGATTTTGCTGCTAGTGGGCGTAGCTAATGTCGAGTTGTTTAGTCGCTGGTTCAATGTCGAGTCGATTAGCCAGAAGCCAGGGATTCGAGTAATACTAGCTATTGCTGGCAAAGCGAGTTGACGGGTTCAACAGTTAGTCGTGATGTCTTATTTGTCGTTGATGTGAGTGTAGTCGCGACTCATTCGATATTATCACATTGATTATCATTTTTATTTTCCTTTATCGCATAAGTTATGTTTAGTCGAATTTGTTCTATAAATTTATGCATTTTTGATAATGAATTCACTAATGACTTATATATTACGTGTCTTACGTTGTACAACATCTCAGAATACTCATCTATATTATGCGAAATTAACTATTTTAATTACACTAAGGGCTTATTTTCACTCTCGAGATAAAGATTCACTAAGCTTCGCAAATATAATCTCTATTCGCCATGCTTTACATTTTATTTCAGCCATATTTATCAGTGGTGCTACAGCCGTATTCGGGTCTGTTCGAGTGACGGCTCTTGCAGCCTCTAAAAAGAATGGCGGTGGCAGATCGTCACGCCTTGTCGTTGTTTTATTGTGGCTGATTCCTCTATTTTGTCACATTTCGATTTTCGCACTAACAGATGTCGATATTTCTTGAAATTTTGGTCTGGGTGACTCTTGCCTGTGATTTTGGATTTATTCTAACCTCAAAAAGGGCCAACCTGCAAGGGTCGTTGCTGTGATAATTAAATAACTAACTATCAAATGTTATTTCAAAAGATGACCAATTAACTCGTACTTACACTTCGCGGAAATTGAAAAGTAACAAAGCTAATTATGCAAAACATGAGTCTTGTAAAGAAGCGTCAAGAACAAAAAGTGGGCCGAGATTGATTTTCTCTGAGGAAAAGTCCAAACCATGACTGTATGTATCAAAATGATTTTAATCAGAAAGTATCAAATACTACTTAGATCTTCGAGAAAGCTAAGAACGATCTAGATCCCGGAATCGTCAGATTGGAAAAAGGGTCGAAAAGGAACGCCCAACTACTACGCTGATTCCTTAAGGAAGACCGACACCTCAAATTAGACGGTGCAAAGAAAAGCGTAAATCGAAAGCATCATGAAAGTGACATAAAGACAAGATTGCTATAAACTTTACGGTACTATCATCATGGAAAGTAATACAGCAATCACATATTGCTGCAAACTTTAATGGGTGGTTTAAGCAAAAAGATCACATGCCCGTAAAGGAAACGGATAAAGAAGGAACCGGTGCCAAGAATATACTGCTTCACCTCTCTAAAGGCTAATGTACGTGAGGCGGTATTTTTGATAGCTGCGCCCAAGCACAGAAACGTATCTAATCTAAGTAACATAGAAGATTTACGAGAAGAATGTGTCACTTTGAGGGGCGTAAAAAGGAAGAATTACTCTGGAAAGCGTCATTCTTTTAACAAATGATGGTCTCACAAAATCGAGGAATGCTATTAGTGGATGGATTAATCAGAAAACCTCATTAGTATCAACCAACTACGAATGGGCGGACGAAGGTTGCTTTCACTAAAGATACGGCAAAGTTAACGCCAAGCGAGAACCAATAACGAGGGTACTAGACGATCGACAATTGCTACTTATGGACTTCTCATAGAGCACGTCATGTAAAGCTCGGATTTATTTGTGGACCTTTGGCACAAAAAAATTAGGACTCACCAACCACAGAACATCCATCAATTAATCTCAAAGGAAGTTCATGTAGGACTTCCCCACGAAAGCATAAAGAAAACTTCAGAGTGAATGTCAAGTCAGAAGCAAACCAAAGTGTCCCACCACCGTTACAACAACTGGTTACCACTATGTATTAACGTGAGCCTACCGCATACGCGACTTAATGGCCAATGCAAAGATAAGAGCATGTGAGCAAGATATATATGTTTGTGTCAGACGATCATTCACTCAAGACACCTGGGTCAATTCCTTCGAGAAAAATCACGCTATGTTTCAAACAACTAGTCACTCAACTTCCGTAGGAGAAAAAAGATTTGACAATCATTAGAACTTTATGGATCCTCGAAAGAATCAAAATTCTCCTGGTGAATTCTCAGAATGCGTGGGCGGATAGTGTAATGGCTCTCGGCCCCATCACTCCCACAACAAAATGAAATTTTCGAAAGAAAGAACCGACCATATGTTAAATGGCTAGAGTTATGTTTCATGCTAAGAAAATTCTTATGGAGATTTCAAGAGGTCAATACCGCATGTTATATCCACACAATCGAATTATTTTTTCGCTGTGACAAACAATACAACATAAGTAAATAGCTGAGGGGGAGAACCAGTTGTTCAATATTTTCATATATTTGGTGTTGTTTGTTATATTCTTGTTGATAAGTATCAAAGGAAAAATTCGATGTCAAAGGAGATGGCGGATATTTATTGATACTCCAGAATAGCAGAAAGATTGAGGCGGAGAATAAACTGACACAAACTATCACTTTGTACCCAATGTCAAAGTCATCGATCAAGTCCATTCCGAAGAAGTTATAAGAAACAAGTATTGCCAATCCAACCGCTCCCTCGATCAGAAGGATGAACAACAGCACGGTAGAAAAGAAAACAACCCCACAACCGGTACCTCAACAAAGATGACAGCTCGGCCAGACGTGATTCTAAGATTCCTGCCCTATCACAATGCGAACATAATAGCGGCATGCGTATATATCACTACTGGGGACATAAAGACGTAGTAGATTACAGAAAATAGCCGGATTACTTGCGTAAACATGCTTCTTATCAAAAATTGAACCAAAAGATGTGGAAGACTGCGACTTCAAGATTTAAAATCGATCACCGTATGCAAGAAGAATCCAGACATTGGTATATGAATTAAGATGAATCAAGCAAGCACCTAAAGACCACAATGTCATAGGAACAAATGAATCTTCAAGAATAAACATGATGAGAATGGGAATGTTATAAATAAATAAAGCTCGGTTAATTGCTCTAAAAGAACATATCATAAAATAATACATGCAATTGCTCTTAAAGAACATATCATAATACATGTACATTACAATAGAAATAGTTCGTCAGTTTAACCCAAAAGAAATGACTTCTTTGTGTGAAAGTCTTCTAACTCCTCGTTATCATTCTATTACTACATCAGCATGAGCAAATAAAAATAAAAAATGCAGCTTACAAATTTCATGATTTTCATCATACTTCCAGCTTCATGATTACATACTTTTGTTTTGGATGATAGAAAAGGTTGTTCATATTTATGTTCAGAACAATTTTAATTGTGTAAAAGAGAGAGCTAATTGTCATTTGGATGATTCAGACAAGCTTTGAAGGACAATCTATTATCTATAGTGAGAGAAACCATTGACAAGCTTTGTGTGGTCAACTGTCGACACCAATCACACCGCAGAAGACGCTTTACCTCTAACCGAAATATAAGAAGGTACAAAATAGAAAATAAACAGAGAACAATGGAACTCAAAATAGAAAGTGCTACAGATAAAAACATTGCAAGAGAATTATTAGGGAAATGATTAGAACAGAAAGTATTATTCCAAAAGAGAAAATTAATTTTCAATAATTATAGAGTAGCAAGATTATAACATGGGAAACAAAACTTGGGAGGATAAGCTTCCACCTGAACCTCAACACATTCTTGAAAAATACATCAACACAATGCCACTTCTAGAATTCAAAACTGTACCCAGAACATGTATTTTGGTATAAACTAAACCTATGATATTCTGCCTTATGTATATTGTACCTCTCGACTCGTTCCTCTGTGAATAGTTCATCAGCCCATTGCAGTGGGCAACAAGAAGCTGAATCCTGTATTTTCACGGATAAGTGGCGGCGGTTCAATGTCCGAGATACTGATCTGATCCATTGATTTGGAGAGGTCATCGACAGAGAAAGGTATACTGAAAGATGAATATTGAAGAAACTTAGTGATCAGTATGCATACTGAACGCCAAGAGGATGTTTGGCCGACCTTTCTTTCTGTAGCTTATAACTATGGATATCAAAACTAGATTATCTTCATGGGATGAAGGTAATATAAATTTGATATCATTGATTTATTTTAAAAGCATTTTTATATATTAATTTTTATAAAATTATTAAGAAGCTATCCATGAGAAAGAATTGGAGGAAAACGTCAATTAGACTGAATGAGGAGTATTAGGTACTAGGTATATATCTTTCAGAGAAAGCTCGGCCAAACTCATTTTAAGGCTGAAACAACATGCAACATAGAAGTATAAGTAAAGTAACAGAAAGAAACCTTGAATCGTCGTCCAGCAGAAAAGAACTGCTAACAGCATTGTTTGAATCTTCAGTCATCAATATCCTCATGTTTGCTATTACCTAGAGCAAACATATATTTCACAATGCATGGTCAACAGTCGGATAGTCTAAAAATTTGCTTGACCAAGAGCCCAAAAGAGAAAGAAAGAAAGTATGCACCTAACAACATTATTGAGACTGAAGTTGGTCTAACAGGCGACAAGAAAGAACCTATCCACTGATTTGGCTGAAAGTAACTTTCTAAAACCTAGCATGAATCAATTCCTTTTATTAACTGAAGCAAACATATCAATGTATTTTAGAAATTGCGAAACCTTGACATCATGTTAGTCTGGATACTCAAAACTCGCTTGTGCAATACATGTGCGTTCCACATGGTCACTCAGATCGAAATTATGAAATTACATAAAAGGATACTTCTTCCTCTTAGTCACTCATAGGAAATAATTTCCGACTGGAGATTCTATAATTAAAATCGAACTTCGTTTTTCATTTTAGCTGGAATAGATCCCCACCACCCTCTGTTAACTTATAATGGTTTGAAAAACTTTTCAGTTTTTTATCAAGTTTTACATATTCCTCTTATATGTTATTTGGGAGATATAGTAACTCACCTCCGGGGAAAGGCTATGTGTCCCATATTTGTCATCCCAGTACATTGTACTGATTCTATAGAGCTGTTGAATACTTAAAACCTGTTATAGTGGAAAGGCTCATGAGAGGTATTCCAGACAATAGCCTCCAAGGAAAACAGTCACGTTACTTACGGGGCATAAGTCATGACTTATTTCATCCAGCGTCTTTTTCGGCTTTTGATGTATGACCTAATTCAGAGGTAAAGAAGTACATAAATATACTGATTCTAGGAGATTTAGTGTTCTCCAGTCTAGAACTCTAATAGAAATTGAGTGAGCTTACATCCTTAGCTATTGTGTTTCTACTATTTCTTTCGTATATAAATCAATTATCAATCGGGAATAGTACTGTGATATGTGGGGTAAGTAAACACATAATTCCCGAGTAAAATTTGGATTGTACTTGGACGAAAAATAAACCTTTTGCTGTTGTTATATGTTCTATGCTACTAGCAAACAAATTATTAAGACATTCTTTATCAGAAAAGACATGTTGAAACACTATAATATCTCAAGAAATTATGGGAAATCCAATTTAGTACCAGGAAACCAATAGATTGTCTTATGTGCTTGAGCTCTTCCCAGGAAGACCCTGCAAACTGAAAGATTTTTTTTAAAGGAGTTATGAGCATGGGTTTTCATTTTAAAGGATACAGAGGAAATTGATACTGCAGATAAATAGCAAGTTTACCTCGTCTGTTGCCTTGTAACACCAATGTTCTAATTCAGCCAACCCAGCTTTTACATACTCACCATTACTAAAGGAGCAGCATTCCCGTCTTAGTAGAAGACTAGAACAAATTGGATCAGTTGTGATGAGTTAACCATCAGGGCATAACTAACAAATGTATAAGATCACACAAAGATGTTTGTGGGGGACAAACCTATTGAACAATTGCACATTAATGAAAGAAAATACTTGGGTGAACACTTTTCGAACTAGAAAGGGAGGCACCTGCAGACATATACAAGAGAGGAAACATTAATATACTTTCCTGGAGAATCCAAGTGACATGTGGCAAGAAAATTATATTCCACAATTATTAAGGAAACAAAATGCATTGAATACATAAGAATTATTCCATTTAAAACTGGACAGCTTCTTTGTTCTTCATTTTGCTTCCTCAAATTCTCCTTTTCTTTTATATCTTTTTCGATATTCATCAATTTTCTAACCACATATGACACGTGTAACAAATGAAGCTCAAATAATAAAACAAAAAAAAGTTGTGAAACATGAAAATCTAATATGCCATGGTAGATAAAAATTCACAGCTGTATAATCAAGTAAAAACCAAGAAGATAACTTAATTCTCGTACGTTGTTAGGTTTCAGGATGTCCAAAAAATTGCTCAGGCGCTTCACAATTTCTTGCCAATGCGCAATTAAAATCTCTTGGGCAGCAGCATTAGCAAGTGTTCGGGCTGTACCCCCCTTGAATAAACTTGCTTTGGATATTCTAGGCGCCTACACCACTCAACAATGTTCAAAGAAAGTTAGATCATAAACTATGTTTAATTAATGTTAACTTTCTCACCTTACCACCAGGCCTTGAGTTATTCACAAAATTCATTAGATTTATTGATAGTGATTCTAACCTGAATACACATTCCAAGAAGGGGGGATATTTCCTTTTTTAGATTATCCCTAATCATTCCATAAATCTTTTCAACATATGCCGTCAGCTGCTGCTTGAATAGCAACGCAGGGTATTTTGCTTCAACTTGTTGTAAGGGACCCATT
Source organism: Lithospermum erythrorhizon (assembly GCA_019722365.1). Classification (NCBI taxonomy): domain Eukaryota; kingdom Viridiplantae; phylum Streptophyta; class Magnoliopsida; order Boraginales; family Boraginaceae; genus Lithospermum; species Lithospermum erythrorhizon. The sequence continues at coordinate 174,394 of JADFUC010001348.1, forward strand.
CCACTGGCCTTATCGGTAAGTGCAGATAGATTAACACCTTGAGGTGCTCCACGGAAACTCTATAATTGATCACATTAGTCCCATTTCTCTCAGAAGTTTACCAAAAAAATAATCAAATAGCAACTCTTTTTACTTGTGTCATTCTTCCAAACAGAGATGCCGATGTACTTCTCCGATGCTGTGCAGCCGATCCAGCACCACCACCGGCCTTCAGTGTTCGTTGAAGCAACAGCAACAAAGTTGATACATTTGATAGCCAATACGCGAGGGCATTGTTGTTGTCTTGAGTCTGGAATAACGAAGTTATACCAAGTTGAACAAAACCGTGTTGGCAGTAATCAGGGAATCAATGATGTTATGTGGTTTCTAGATATACCTCAATGGCATGGCCAATTGTCTGAATTATTCTGTCAAAAATGCTAGTTCTCTCGACTTCAAATGAATGCCATTGCCTAAGGCACTTGTAAATTATGCACGCAGCAACAGGTCTGCCTTTCGAGAAGCCTAGGTGCTGTGCAATACAGCGGATAAGCAAGTCTTGATACTCCTGTTGTTTATCATTGAGCGATCTTTGGGGTCTTCCCTCTAATTCTGAACTTTCCCGCAAGTTCATGGATAAACTGTGTAGGTCCTAAGACAAATCCATAGTTCATGATTAGGAAACCTCTCCAACATTTACATCTCAATGTTTAAGTTATAGAAAGTATTTGTAATCATTTTTGTATGATAAAGCATCACACTTACTATATTAGTTCTTGTGCTTTCAGACCTCTGCCATTTATCAGAAACATTCAATAAAAAGGTGTCAGAAACTGAAAATATCTGAGGGCCAATAGAACTATAGCACTTTCCATTACATACCTGAACAATTGACCTTGAGCGACTTGGTAGCGACTTACTGTTTTGGGCCATTGTTAAAGCCTGCTGACGCAAAACTTTATTCTCAGACTCCAAGTTGTTGCTCTTCTCTTCAGACCTGATTGCACAAGAATAAAGTTCGGTTTAAATGTCACTGACACTTTAAGAGAATGAAATGTTACAAGATCAAGGGATAAACATAGGCAACTAAGTGAGATATTCAAATAGTAATAAGAGAATGAAATGTTACAAGATCATGGGATAAACATAGGCAACTAAGTGAGATCTTCAAAAAGTAATTTCAGATCTCTGTCTGAGAATTGATTAGGCAGAATAAACGAATGAACCATACAAACCCTTCACACAAAGCAAGACTCCCAAGTCTCAACTTTGACGTTTATCTTTGACAGGTCGAGGCAAGATAATTTTTTATTTTCTCTCAGAATTTTGTACAGGTATCAAACTGAAAGCAACAATATTAAGAAAGAAACAGAGAGATATTTTGATCTTCATTAAATGCCAGTTTGAGGTTGTCAAGATCTGTGAGATGCTCATATGAGCTTAGTCCTATCTATGTAGACTTCCTGATAGCCAAACGGAACACAAGATAAGTCTAATGGCCATCATTTGGTATCTGCTCAAAGTAGGTGCACCATCCAGCGGGATCCTCAATTAGGCATTAGGAACTGGGCTAATAGGCATTATTCTGACTTGTCTGTTAACACTCAATTAGGCATTCGGAACTGGGCTAAAAGGCATTATTCTGACTTGTCTGCTAACAGGTATATGGGAAAAGCTCTAACAACATCCATCATGAAGAATGATAATGCTGATCTTTACCATACAGCTAGTTATAGAGGTGATGTACTGTCTCCTATTAATATTGCATCATATACTTGAATTTGTAAACACTAGGCAAATTTGGCAACCTCATGCTGCTAAATTGTTGGCCCTTACTAACAAACAAGAACACAGTTGGAAAAAAATGCATAAAAGGGAACCAGTACACAAGTGAACAAAATATAGACTATACTTATTGTTAGTGGTATACTAAGTTTTACTTATTCAAGAAGATCCAGTTGTTGGTTTCTACAACTTTAAGTTACTCAAGTATCCAAAGAAAACAGACTAAAATAATTAAATATATGGCAACTCATTACTGTTAGATTTTTTCACACTATCAATTTAAAGAGTTTGAGAAGAGAAATCATTTGACTCGTGCATAAAGAATGAACTAGAGCCTGGCCCAACAAATGATAACTACACACATAGATACGAGCATATGTATGTATTTAAAGGCTGCACACCTGTTCAAAGATTCCTGAAGTTGATCAACTTTTTTTTCAGTTTCTTCTAACTTCTGACGATTCTCTTCATTTGACTCCAATGCTTCTGCACACCTTTTCTCTGAATCATCAGCTCTTTGTTTCTCTGATTGCAAGAGGTCCTGCAGAAAACGATATCAGATATGCAGCATATAGATTAAACTAGTTAAAAGGGCATGATAATTGTGCACTCAGTGGCTAACAAGAGAAAGTAATAAGCTATGCGTGCACCAGTACCTTTAAGTTATCCACTTCTACAGTAAGAGCATCAATCTTTTCGGTATCTTCAACAGGAACTGGTGTTTCTTTGACAATCGATGACGCCTCTTCAATTGCTTTCTGAGCAGTCTCACGCTCTTTGAGAAGCAATGCATTAGTTTCTTCCACCTTGTTTTGCATGGCTTGTAGGGATTCCTGTAATTTTGAGATCTCCTGGGTCTTTGCCTCTTCCAAGTCGGTCTGCAACAATGATATTGAGCATTTGAGTAGTAGTGTGCATTTAGAGACCTATGATAATATGCAGCATATGCATTTCATTACCCGGAGACGTTTCTCTAATTGCAGGCGCCATGTTAGATCTTCCACGTTCTTTTCAAGCTTATCTTTTGCTTCTTGGAGTGCACCGGTTTCTCTAGCAGCCTGTAAGTAACAGAAAAGGCCCAATTAGGTAGCAAAAAGGGGGTTCACATCACTGACATCAATAAATAATTGTGTTCAGGGATGTAGGATATGCAAACATAAACATGATCCCTACTCTGCAATACCACTTTACAACTATTTTAACAATGTTCACGGATTGCGTATAAAATTTATCAGAATTGAATAATAGGGAAACATCATCACGTACCATCTTCAGTTTGCGAAGCTCTTTCCTTGCAACTCTTCCTCTCCATCTACATTGGGTGATAATGGATGACCGTATGAGTTTCTTATAGTATGAAAAATCTCGGTGACCACGCCAATGAGTCTGCAAATACAATCTTTAACTATAAGCAGAACTAAAACTGATATGAAAATGTAATCAGATTATAAAACAAAAGTAGCATCCTACCTGTATCAAAGCTGCTGCCTTGTTTTGATTCTTCTTTCGGAACTCGTTACGACCAGACATTGCCCTCATTCCTGTCTGTATTACGATAGCAGAGAATTTGATATTTCTGTAGGTCTTTCGGGACACATGCCCCCTTAAATTTGTCTGAATTTTCAAAGATGCTGCCTCCCGTTTCATCTTGTCATATAATCTGCAAGCTAGCCTTCCTGGTGGAGACAAAAGAAAAAAGAATGTAAACACAGGCAGCAAATTTTGAAGATACACAAGCAATCCGACTTCTGAAACAGAAAAAAAAGGTAACAAACTGAATCAATGAATTAAGCAGTTCAGCCAACTTGATCTTGTTAAGTTCTTGAGTGCAATTCAGCCTAAGGTAAGGTAAGAAGCCAAGAAGGTAACATCAAATTGGTACTAGTAGTATTTTTCTTTTTTCTTTTTTGAACTAAAATGGAAGTTGGAGTATCACCACCGTTTTTAATCCATGTTCTCATTATTGAAGTAACATAAGAGAGACATATTCTATTTTATTTTTTCATTTTTCCCATTAGGTTTAACACTTGGATAATGTTTTAACAATTAAATTTCATAAGCTAAACAAAGGTATGTATCATATTCAGCAAGAGCTTCAGAAGACAACTAAAATTTATTGGGTATATATGCCTTCTGTGTTTAAAGACATTTCACAGTAGCAGAGCATATCTTGTAAGACAAATGTACACTTAAGTAGTCAATGTTTCTTTAGAATTCCACTGTCAAAATGGAACTTCTGATTTGTGCAGCAGGAACACATAGATTTAGGTGCTTAGTTCCCAGAATCCAACATAGATATCAAGTCTGCAAGTATCCACTTAGACAAACCTCGGCATGAGGATTGGATGTAAATTGCAGCCATCTTTACCGAAACAAAATGTCTTCGCGCAATATGAGTTCTAATCTTCCTTTGAATTTTCTTGGCTGCATCGCTGAGTTTTTTCGCTCTACGTGCATCTAACTCAGCCATTTGCCCAGCTCTTAGGAAAATTTTCGTTTTACCAATCTGAAAAACACAGTAACCAAGTGAAGAAGTAGAACTGCATGATCCTAAAACAGTGGTTGAGCATATAAACGTTGAAATCATAGACTTGTCATGTAAACAAAGTGATCTTTTTCTTCAAAGGCTAAATCAACAAATAAACTGATAAGGGTATGATGATATGGACAAATACATAAAGAGTATAAGAAGTTCAATAGAAGTAACAACAATCTTATTTTTGTGTTCAATCGGTTAATGATAATATACAATGACAACATATAAGGTCCTCGACAATTGGATTAAGGAAATTGAAGACAAGACTGTTAAAAAATAACAAGGTGCTCATTTTCCAATCTCCTGGAAAAGGGAGGAAAAGTTCATCAAGAGAGCTGAATATAGTATGCTACTCATCTGTCATCTTGCTTTTCAACTAAAAGGAACATCTTTTTTTAAATTACCATAAGGTGATAAGAGGTAAGATTAATCCACAATTACCTGAGACCCTGTAAGCCCCATCTTGTCCAAAATCTTCTGACAAGCTTTTTTTTCATCATTACTGCAACAGAATGGAACTAAGGGATTGTATTGGAAATAGACAGAATCTTTAAGTTACAAGTATATAAGTATTGATAACTACTCATTTCAGGACACAGAATGGCACTGACCTTCCTTCCAAGGCCTCAGGAGCTAGGAGACCAAAGCGATTCAGAAACTCATAGAATGTCTTACGCGTAGGGTACCCTGCACAACTAATTCTAATTGCTTCGAGAACACCCTACATCAAAGTTATGTTTCTTTATTAGTACAATAATGGAACTTTGAGTCTCAGCATCTAAAGATGTAAGAGTACTCACACCACACCGCAACTGTTGCAGGATGTTGACATTCTCAAAAATGGCAGGTTTCAGAAGATTATTGGGTTTGACACATCTAATGTAGTGAGGTTCTGTGGAATTTAATGTTTCCATCAATTGCTGAAGTTGAACCTGCACACAAGAAAGCCTCAAGTATAATATATGGCAGTGTGGAGAACCTGGCTGGACCATTAATGCCTTCATAACACAGTGACAGCAACTAATCTCAATCATCAATTAAAGAAAGAGATCTGTATACCTTAAAGCGGGAACCAATAGACGAGAACTTTGAAGATTTTGATGAAGATTTATTAGTCTCCTCAGGGATGGGAGGGAAAAGCCCCTTCACAAAAGAGCACTGGGAAGCATTCAACAAATCTTGATGCTCGGGTACTACATAATCCTTGTTCTTATCTAAAAATTGATCAGACTGATATTGAACCTGAACAAAAATAAGAATTGTTGTTATTGCTATAACCCAGAACTCTATGATAGAAACCCAATAGAGAACTGGGAGGACATAACTAGTTTTTTTTACCTCTCCAGCATAATGATCAATTATAAAATCGGTGCGAGACAATTTAGGTTTGACAAAACGTTTGTGGTTTTTGAATGTCTGGTATAACTTCTGCGAAAATGTTTCATGAGTTGACTTGGGAAACATACTGCAAACAAAGAACCTTGGTATGTTAGAAAGCCAAAAACTAAACAAATATGCCAACCAGGGTATGATTCATATCTGAATAATGAAATATAGCAGCCGTCTTTACCAGGCTTCATCAAGAAGAGCAACAATACCTCCAGGTTTCTGCCAAGTAAACCAACACCAATAATACTTCAGCCGTGGCACAAGAACTATAACAGAAGCCTTAAATAACATTATGACATATTTGAAGGATGTACTATTTCAAGAACCAAATTTTGTATCTTTATTTTCAGTGAGACGCCCTACATACCCTTCTAGCTGCTCTTCATTCATAAGGGAAACATCAAACAGTACAATGACAATAGTTTAGGCAAAAACTCTTCGGCACTGTTCTTAGAAAGTTACCTGTGAGAGCTGAAGTTTATTTGTACATGAAGATACCTTTTACATCATCTTCCAGCGATACATTACTTAGAATTGTCACAGAGTATTAAAAAAAGATGAGTAGCTCATCTGTGCTTGAAAATGTTTTATTGCAATGGCACAAACCAAATGGACCTCATCCCTTTTGGTAACTAATTTATATGGATACACCCCTCCCCCCCCATCTAAAAAACCACTTCATATTCATGATAAACTCGAAGGACTCTTTTTACTATTCTGGAAGCGGTTTCTACTTGTCCTTTTGTCAATATACCATTCACGACAATATAAAAAATAACCATGATCAATAAATGAACATGAAAAATGAAATAAAGTTACACAGAAAATACTCGTATTTGGACTTACCTTTTCAATAAGATCCAGGACATCTTGATTGTCAACAAACTCTATGTAGCTCCAATCAATTTCTTCTTTAGTGTACTCTTCCTGCTCCATCTTAAACACATGCTGAAAGACACATAATATGAAAATTATTCAAGAAAATAAGATTTAAAGTCTCCAAATGAACATGTCAAGCTCCTACAGTTAAGGGGAAATGTTGGAGTTTCTCATTGGTATAGTTAATGCAGAACTGTTCAAAACTGCCACAATAGATAACGGTGTAATTAAGAACAAGTTTTGCAATATTTTACAATCTTATACTCTTTCTAGTTACCTGTTTGTTTTAAAACTTTCAAAACCATATATATCTAGAACACCAATCAGACATTTTGAGTTTGGATCCTGCCCAATTGAGCTATTTATTTTGTCCACCAACCTTCAATGGATGAGAAAATTATAAATACATAAAGCATTAAAATAGATACCACAGAACAAACCATATTTCAAAAATCAGCTGATAAAAGTAGCTGGGGACTGGAGTGAAGCCAGCATCATACCAATCAAACAGTCGTGAATATAAGGTCTTGGCTAATCCATCCCTGCTAGTTAATGCGCCATCAGGATCAAGACTTCTTTTAATAACTTCTTCAGGGGTAACCATTACACGCTTTAATAGTGCATCTTCCAATGCAACGGGATCACACCTGTTGTTTTAGAAATAATTATGTTGAACAGGATAATAGTATAAGCATAGGTAAATTTGGCAGGATCTTGTGCATACTTAAGAAACTCGGCTGTTGTTTGAAGATGGAATTTAGACTTTTCATCCTTAAGAACTGAAGAATCAATTTCTTTACCCTTGGAAAATTCAAGGTTACCAAGATGTAGAATTGCAGCAACAACTCTAAAAATTGCATCCTGAGAAAGGAAACACAAGTTTTGATCTTTTGTATAGCAATGTAATCCAATTTTACTTGGAATCTTTAGTCTAGAGCTTTACCTGTTCCTGTTTACTTATTCCAACAATATCCATGGCCCGAATGGTAGCAAGATAGTCTTCAGCATCACTTATCCCAACCAGTTCATAGCAATTTGATTGATTAAGATAATGAAATGATTTTGGATCACTCAACTTATACTTTTCAACTTCCTGTTAAAAAATATTGTGACAAAAAAGTTGGCTTTTGACAAATACATGTAAAAAACGAGATATATGAGCTCAGAAACTCAAATACCTCTTTTGGTGCTGCGCAGAGAAGGTAAAAACAATGGTAGTTGCGTTCAGGATCTGAAATTTGACAAACACGAGATCTCTCAAGAAGGTAAGTCCTAATGGCTGCTCCTGATATTCTTCCCTGATTATCAAACTGGATCTCAACAAACTTGCCAAAGCGACTGCACCAGCATGATTGGATGGCCATCAATTTTCAGTAGTTTACATGAACATACAGGCACATCTACTTTATTCTAATAACAACTCACCTGGAATTATTATTTCGAACTGTCTTTGCATTGCCAAATGCTTCCAGCACTGGGTTTGACTGCAGACCAAACGTAAGGAAAATAACTCAATATCAGGTTAAGGTCAAATACAATATAGTGAAGAACAATCAGTGAAACTTGGTTAAAAGAGACTACCCCATCAACTTCAGCCTGTAATAACAAAATGAGTGTATAGGATATTTTAATCAAACACTCCAACATAATCCTTGTGAGTGACTGGATATTCTCACAAGCATAGTATTTAAATGTACAAAGCAATGAAGCACAAGATAGAGTACCAGTCGATTGTCTATAGCACAGAGAGCGTTATTGAAGCAGATCACAAAATAATACATGAAACCAACCATAACTCATGAATAATGTAATGATGACAAAGAAAGCTCTATTGTTCAATTGAATGATTAATGAATCAAATTTTCATTTATTTTAGTGTAGTAAATACAAAAAGCATTGAGCTGCATGTAACCATTACGTAGATAAATTATTTACAAATAGTCATGTAAATTAAATGATTCATACTCTGCGTTCGTTCTTTAAATTATAATTCATGATCAATCTACTGAAATAGGAGTAGAATTCATTTTTTGTTTTTTCTATTATTAGCAGGTACTCTCACAATTCATATAATCATTGTGTCCTCTTAAATTTTGAATCCAAATATTTTTTGTATATTTGGTGACAAATATATCAATGGAGAACTCAATGAACTTTTAATATTGATGCGGCAAATTTGATTCAATGTTGCCCCTCTTTTCAATGAAAGTTGCCTCTCTTTTAATTTCTTTTATGGAGAACTTCCTTCTACTAAAAATCTTCCAGGAAAATCGCATCTCTTTTACCTTCTTTTCTAGATGTATTATTTTTCTACCCACGGGGGCCACATTGATGGGACACTTTGTTTTGGTTGGATTGTACATCTATATTAACATCATTCACTAATAAAAACTTAGCATGTAAACTAAGGATGTAACAATCCAATCAAATAAGTTTCATAATCATCTCACCTCCAGCACTTGCTGCTCTACGGTCCTTCCTTCCGTTTTTTTACGGCCACCCAAGAAGGCAAGATAGCGCATAAGCATTTTGGTGGTTTCAGTCTTCCCAGCACCGCTTTCACCACTTACCAGTATAGAGTTACTCTTCTTCTCATTCACCATAGCCCTGATTCACTTATAAGAAGCTCATAAGTATGCGCTTCAGACTCTGCAATATATAAATTGATAGCCTAGAAAATTACCTGAAAGCAACATCTGCAATCGCAAAAACATGGGGACTCAGTTCCCCTAAGGGTACTCCTTTGTATTGTTCCATCATGTGAAGATCGTATATATGTGGAAGCCTTTGAAAGGGATTTATGGCGATAAGAATACTTCCAGTATAGGTCTGTCAAATTATCAGAACAGAAAACAATATTAAGACTGAATCAGGAATAAAAATAGTTTGATGCCTCCATCTATCAGTCAACCATATATTCCATGAGTAAATTAATCCTACTTGATAAATCTTACATATATTTCATTAAGTTGGTATCTCGCTGCCAAGTTATCCAATACCCCTGGTTCATGGAGATACGATAGCTTGGTCATGTCATCAACTCCCGAAGCAGGAGCATCCTCATCTTTTGGATAGATCTTCGACAGTTTTCCAGTAACCTAGAAAATTATAAGGTATATATTGTTGATCATTCACTCTGAACTTTATTTCTTAACTAGGATGCCCATTGAATAATAAAATGAAAAGAAGTTCAATAGTATACATATATTTATGTTCACATCACTTCTGTTGATAAAACATTGTGAAAAGGTGACCTACATCATGCATCTTAGATTCTTAGGTACCATTGTATACACTGAGGATCCAACACAAAAGTCAGAACTACTTCCTTTTCAACAACATTAGTTTAAAAGAATAGTTACATCCCCAAAAAAGGTATGCTATCATGAAGGTAAGCTATTGAAACATACCAATGCACTCATAATGAATTTATTATATGGATTGCGATATACCACTTTATAGTAGACAATAAGGGAGTAAAGAAAAATAAATGGGCATGTCATAATATTGATGTATCTTATTTAAATGCATAATATGCTCTAAATTTTCTTCGGTTTGATCATAAGAATACTTTCAGGTAAATTATACATCAGATTGTGCAACTAGTTTTCAAATAGCTGGTAGAAGTTGAGTTATTTTTTACTCTTGATCCGTCAAATGTTTACTTATATATAAGAATGGTTGAGTTAATTAATTCATTAATCTCCAAAGAAGTGAAGCAGTACTACTTCACTAATCAAGTCTAGAGTGTGTATAGCTACACTTACCGTCTTCCCAGCAGTTGTCCTGATCTCAATGTCCTCTCCATTTATCTTAGTGACTTGTCCATCAATCCAAGCATTATCTGAGTCTTCGACCCAAACTTGAGAACCAACAATGATATTGACTGGAGTTCCCTGCAAATGGCATTCAAAATTATATACGGACACATTGGCAACTGTGGCAGTAAATAGAAGAAAATTAGAACTGCAACCATAATTAATCATCTAGTTTATCTCGTAAAAAATCAAAAGTACTCGACGAGCATTCATTCAAGTTGGATGCTCTGGTTCTTCATGAAACACAAATATGATGGAACTCTGCAGCTTATGTATTTTCTTAGTCTGTCACTCTACCCAATTGCATCTCCAACTTAGTTTTACCCTCCTTACCTTCAATCTTCCTGAAATATTAACACAAATGTTCACACACTACAAGCATACAGACCGTAGGACAAATTCCACTTCATCCTCCTATATTAGTCGTTTTTTTGTACAAAGGGCGGCCTAAGCCCTACTTTAAGTCCTAACGACAACTCTTCACCCATGAGCTACGCCTATGGCATCACCCTCGGAAAATTTCCTAGAGCCACGGGGCAGAGCCTCAAAATTGGTCACCTCCGGATCATCATTAATTTTCTCCTTTGCAAGGCAATCAGCACAACAATTTCCGTCTACCAAATTAATCTAAATCCACCAGAAGTGTATCCATGATTGATTGACGAGTATCTTAGTCTCTTATCTGTTCATTATATTGCCTGCAAATAACTACCAGCATTGTTGATCCAAGCCAGAGTCCCCAATTAATCTCACTAACTAGTCCAAAACTTTTCGAGAAACAGAAGTATAATCTGCAAGCATACCCCTCATTAACAAAAATGTTAAAGACCCTAATTTTGAAATGATCCAACCCCTTTTTTCGATTAACGAATAAAATCCATTACCATAGTGTATTCAATACGAAGAAAAGTCCACTAGATCAACTAACTTCTACTTCCAACATCCTCCACCAAGGACCATAATCCCCAATTTGAGCATAATATCGAAATGTAGCCCTTAAATCTTTTCATTCCAATTCCACCTAACAAATCGAGGCGTAATTTCCAATTAATCTTACTAACTAGTCCAAAACATTCAAGAAACAAAATTATAATCTGCAATCAGACACTCATTAACAAAAAGGTTAAAACCCCATATTTTCCATTATCGAATAAAATCCATTACCATATTGCATTCAAGACAAGGAAACTTCCACCAGATGAACTACATTCTTCTTCAAACATACTAATCCGAGAAAGAGAAACGAATAAACTATTATAATCCTCCAAATACCATAACCACAATTTGGGATTAGGATCAAAATCTAGCCCTAAAGTTTTCAAGTTCCAACTCCACTTAACAAATAAAGCCGTAAATTTTAATTAATCTCACAATTATAATCTGCAATCATACACTCATTAACAAAAAGTTTCGACACCAACATGCCTCAATGCCTATCAAGAGTAGGGCAACGGAGGTCAGAAAATATGCAGCCTTACTCCTGTGATAATAGGTAGGCTGTTTCCGAATTGACTCAAGACAAAGTGTAAACACTATCTATTACATCGAAATAGATAAGAAGTGTAGCCCGTGTATTAACAAAACAAAAACAAAACAAAAAATCAATGAATCAAATTTTCGAAACAATGAAAACCATATTTTCGATTGTGGAATAAAATCCATTACCATAGTGTATTCAATACCAAGAAACTTCCACTAGATCAACCAACTTAGTGTTGAAACATTCATAATCATCCCCAATTTGACCAACTATAATCTGCAATGATACGCCCATTACTTAAAACGTTCATAGATTAAAATTTCTAAATGTTCCAAATAATATCTTTGAATAATGGAATAAATTCATTACCATAGTGTATTCAGCACGAAGAAACCTCCACTAGATCAACTAACATTCTAAATTATCCCCAGTTTGAACATTTTATTAAAATCTATCCCTAAAATCTGCAATAAATCGAGTAATAATTTATGATAATTAACCGTCGATGAAAATGTTGTGATGATAGAAAGTTGTTTGGAGTGAAATGGATTAGTGAAAGACGAGTGGACATTTTTGCTTAATTAGCTGCGAAGACAAAGAGAAACAAATGAAAATTCCGAATTATTAGGAGCTTGTTTGAATTATTCTGTGGACCTCGTCTCTATCAGTTTCTGATCCCCTCTTTTGGAGCTCAATTTTGAAAATGGTTAAATATATAATGCCAACAACAAAGAGGGAGTGATATATACAGCATAGCTCTTCTTCAGTGCGTCTTTAGATGCTTCGGTTGTCGTGTAATATATAGCATGGCGTCCGATCATCTTAACAAACCAAAGTGCGTAATGACAGTTTCGGCCAAAGTTGGTAGGTGGAATGTTCATGGCCTTGCGAATTCTGGGGGATTCAGCTCTTTCATGGCTTGGCCCAGCTCTTACATTGATTGATTTGTTATTACTAAGAAGTAAAATGTACGTGCATTGCAAATAAGTAATTATGTTTAAGCATTTAAACTCGCGCAATAAACAAAATAATTTAACCATTTACTTAAATTTATACATTTTACTTTTTGATTCATATTATAATTAAATTTTGTTCATATTTATACAGTCTCTTATAATTTTTTGATAATATAATTTTAATAATAGATTTAAAAGTTTTGTTACCATAATATAACTTCATTTTCGGGTTTAATAAAATGGCATTATGTAATTTTGTTTATTGTTAGAAAGCGTCGACTTTCTCTTGTAGAAAATCGCCTTATCTTATTTCGTTTATTCTTAGAAAGCATCGCGTTTGAATTGATTGGTGGTATAAACATTATGGTTTTTGAAATACTCAAATGATTAATAGTGTAAAGGGAAAAAAGCTAATGACTTTATAAGTAGGAGGATTGTTACTATTATTATATTATTATTACTAGTGGTTTTTTGTCACAAGTTTGGAATAAAATCAGAACCCAGATTGCCTGAGTGCATGGCATGGAACAATCAAATGGAGCATAACTTCTCAAATGCATGAAACATTTTATAGAGACAACGAACATTGATTGTTTAGAAAATCGTTTACTCCGTATTATCATGAAAGTTGTAATAGGGATAGCTTGTATGATATTTGTGTAGACGCTATTGTTGAACAATCTTATAAAGATTGATTGAACTGTTTTATCTATACAAATAAATTAAATGACGATTAGTATGCAAGCCAAGTACATTGACCTATTACTCCGTATATATTTTATTAATACCTTCATTTCAAATTAATTAACTTTATTACTTTTCGAGACATAACTTTAATCATCAATTATTTTTTATGTACATTATGAAAAATAAATAAAAAATATTTCGAAATATTTTTTAAAACAAATTCAATGATATCAATTTTATATTTTTCGGATTAATGAATAAAAAGTAATTTGTGATCAAAGTTTTGACACGTCATTCCAAAATGTCAATTAATTTGAAATTGAGGGAGTATCTAGCATTCACCATACTGGTCATACATTCTAATTTTATATGTTGAAGAGATCATTTGCTTTAAACCTTGAAATGAATAATTTTTACATAAAATAAATAATTTTATTATTAACAATGCCATATTAGTGGTACTTAATAAATTTATTGCATGTTCTTTCAAACATGAGATTCAAAATTCAATCTTGCAAACCATTCATTAGATAAACCAAGAAGTCAAGAACCCTTATGGGAAGACTTATTTCACATTTTCAAATGATTAATACTTAAAAAAAAAAAAATCTCAAATTTTAAGTCAACCAACCAAGCGAGGCAGGGTAAGAGGAGAACTTAGGTTACTTGATTGGGACTCATTCAAGTTCAAACATTTGGAATTGAAAATTTCAAGTCAACAGTCCTGTCCCAAATATTCAAACCTTAAACTATAAAAAAGTGAAATGTTCAAACCCAAGAAAATAACTCCGTGTGTTACCATTCATATAAATACGTGTTCACCTTGCATACATTATATTATCCTCCACAAAAGTTTATACTACTACACTTTTTATCATATCTTTAATCAACCAGCATTATAATGAGGACTCAAATTATGAATATTGCATTACTTATCACACTAGTCTTAATTGGTAGCTTTTCATACCATGAAGCTACAAGAATCTTGGATGAAGATGAACAAGAATTAATGAACAGAGAACATCTTCTACTACCATCCTTCCAGAGGGGGACGGTCAGGCCGCCAGCCCCGAATAGCTGTACCTTCATCCCCGGCAACGGTGGAAGTCCATGTACTTTTAATGAGAAGAACTTTGCAGGACATTCAATGGGGGTATCCCCTCCACCCCCTCCTCCTCCTCCGCCTCGAGCTTACCCAGGATATGATGTTTCATTTGGTGTTGCTACTCCTCATGAGTCATGATCAGTAATGACACCAGTATTGATATTTGACCAATTGACGAGTATTCTTTCATTTGACAGACAGAGGAAGACAACTGTTATAAAGGAAACACTGAACATTTTTTTTAAGTAATTGTATTTGAGTAATTGTTTCTCCTGTATAAATTTTACCTGTAATGAAAGGAAGCATTACAGTAGGTTCTAGTCTATATTTGAACTAGAAGGTGTTTAGCTTATTTTTTTCATAAATTAAAATCCATTGATAAGGTCCAAATGTATTTTTCTACTTGAATGATAAAAATTGTGTGGTCAAAAGATCAAAATTATCTTTCTTCCAAAATGCTTCAAAAAGAGTAGAGCATTCTTATCACTGTTATCACAACCATCTTTCTTCTAATAAAAAAATAATAATTTGTAGCAAGGTAGAGCTTGCTAACTTTGATGAACATAAATCGTACACCAAAAAAATCGTACACAGGCATCGATCGATGCATGCCACACTGTTTCTAGGAATACAATTAGCAATTACTGTAAAATGGTGCCCATATGTTACTTCAAATATCTGTTTGTTTTTCTTTCAAGGGCAGAGAAAATAAAGAGGTGTCTAATGTAGAGCATTTTCTGCCAATATAGATTCTAATTCAGGAAGCATTTCAGAAACCACTTTCTGGATTGGAACATATTTCAGTTTACTGCTTCTGTTTACATCCATTTTAGAAAGCATTGTAATATCACTTGCCTCCGATTGTTCACCAAGCAATTCATTCCAAAATTTGTCATCCTCATTCAGATTTTCTGCCTTAATGAGTTCCATGACTTGCTTCCGTGTTGCCACATTCCTACCAGCACCACAACCCATTGCAGTGGCTGAGCCTACTGCATTTGCGAGAGTCAAAGTAGACATCAACGGCATGTTGTGTATAAAACCGAAAGCCACCGCAGCCACGAAACTATCTCCACAACCAACAGTGTCAATGACGTTCACCTGCACAACAGGTCATTACATGATTATCACTTACCAGTAAGAATGAAATAAAAGAACAGAACAGTGCATAGCAATCTAAACATGTCTTGAGCTAACTTATCCCTGTTATAGTGGAAATTTCTTCACCACATTGTTTTATTTTCATTTAATACCGAGTCCAAGTAGATGCTCTGAAAATTTATAAGATTTCCTTATAGCTGATGAAGCCAGTCATGCTAGAGTATCCCTCATCTCACCCAATCGTTATGTATAAATTTAAAAAACAGGAAGATCAAACAGAGAAATTTGCTGATGTTTTCCAAGAAGTTACAAATATTGAACAAACTCGTACCTTGAATGCAGGAGCACAACAAATGCTTGACATTGTGATTAAAACAGAACCCTTTGGACCAGTTTTAATTATCACCCACTTTGTCCGAACTCCTTCACGAAGGAACTCCTGACCCGCCAGAATGGAGTTACTAATGCCAGTTAATGATTCGGCCTGGTACAATATTTTCGTAAGTAGGAAAGAGGAAGAAAATTGGGCATATTAGCAATAGAGGTCACATTTCACACAACTTGTAGAAACTATGAGTTATGCACATTCAAGTGTGAATAGACTAGCATACCATATTACTAGAATGTCAATCCAGGGGAACAATGTAGCATAACTAAGTAACTATTGGCAAATGAATAAGAAAGACAAGTGATCATAATATAACAACTAATGGCAAAAAGTGGTATCATACCTCCTCGGAAGTAAGAAAAAGAACATCACTCATCTGCAATAACGTGTGAAATGCTCTTTGTTCTTCTGGTGTGCCTGATACAAGGCTCTTCCCGCGAGGACCAGGGTCAAAAAATATTGATGTTCCAGCTTCAATGGCATACTCCATAGCAGAAACAAGCATATTAGGAGTAAGCTCATCGAAGCCAAAACCATTACAAAACATGATTTTTGACTGTTCAATTGATGTCTTCATTCCGGTAGATAGATCGCTCAACCAACTGCACGCAGGCTCCTCTAAGAAATCTGCTCGACTGGAATATATGACTTTGTTATGCAATATTTACACTATAAAGTAATCTTGCATAAACATAGAAATAACAGGTATACCTGCAAAAACCATGTTGTTGTAATGGGTCCACGAGCACCCAGCATACAAGAGTTTCAGAGGCTGCATTTAACTTAATATTTACATTGTTCTGATCATCGATACTAACCGCGTTGATTCCCTCATCATGCAGAACGTCTCGAAGGAATTTCCCGTAAGCGTCAGAACCCACATGACCAATAGAAACACATCGAAGTCCCAACCTTGTTGCTGCTATGGCCACATTGCAGCTTCCACCTGCTTCCCAAAATCTCTGTAAGAAGGTCAATTTGATGATTCGAAGTTTCAATTTTCATCTTAAAGATTAATGAAGTGCAAAAGATGAAATTCGCATACATAGTTAGGTTTATTTTGTTTTGGATTATTTTAATTGAATATGTGGAATGAATGTGACTAGATTAGTTCAACATAGTCAACTAATTAATGAAAATAATCCAAAACAAACTAAGTCATAACAATCACTTCTATTGATACAGAATCATAGTAACTAATTAATGAAAGTAATCCAAAACAAACAAAGTCATAACAATCACTTATATTGATACGCAGTCAGTATAAGTAGTGACGGAACAAGAAATTTTATATAGGGACCAAGGAACTAATATTATACAAATGATGAAAAATAGACAAATTTAGATAGGCGAACAACTTAATTTTTGAATAAATGAATATTAAAATTCTATTTGTTAGAATTAAAATTTATGTATCAAAATTTTATGTAGTTCCCTCCACTGAGTATAACATATACACAAATATCAAAGTTGCCGGCGCTCGATTGATAAATAACTAGTGTTATCACCTGATGTGGTTCCCTACTACCGTAAAGCGAAGCTTGTTGAAGTAGTTAAAAGGAAGGTTTGGGTGACTGATGGTGGAGATAATCCCGTAATTAACTTTTAACTTCACCGTAGTATTTCACGGCAGGTAAGTCGAGGGACAGTTAGTGTGACGATTTGACACTTTTACAAATATGAAAGTAGTAAAGAGAGTGAAAAAAATCTCATATCGGGAGGTGATTTGGCCAATTGAGTCATATAGGCTTGACGTTGAGACTTCGGGGCAATTTGAGACATTAATGACAATTATCAGCACGCAGTGCTTATAAGTAACCACATCGACCACCTTCTCAGCTCCGAATCTTGTGGATTCATTGCAGTGGGGCTGTTTGGCAAGAGGGGTATGGATTAGTTTGCAATTGAGTGAGGGGAGTTTGGAGTGGGTGATTACTGTGGAGGGGGTAGGGTGGGGTGGGTGAGGTTGAGATGGAGGGTGGAAGGTTGGTTGGGGGTTAAGAGGGGGTGGTGTGTGGGGTGAGGTGGTGGGGGGAGGGATGAGGGAGGCATTTTGGGTTTTTTCAAGGGGTTTTAGGAATGAGGAAGAATATCAAGATAACAAGAAGCGAATGTTTGGTTTTCACAACAGGCTCAACTAAAGTGAAATTAACTACGCTCATTTGTCAAAATTCGAAAGGAATCTAGATTATTTATGATATCTTCAATATGGAAAACTTTATCAGAACCCAAATATAAATATGAGAAGACTGTACTTAGTATGATAAAGACTTTATTTGGTTTGGTTTGATTTGATATCATAAATAGGATGTTAAACGAGTCAAATTTTATCAAACTTTACCACTATTGACTCAGCTTGAACAACCTTAAAGTTCGGACGAACCAAAAAAAGCTAGAAGTTCGATTTGGTTCGACTAAATACAAGGGCAACATTATGAGACTTCAAATCCATCCATTTATCCGACCAGATTGCACAGAGGCCTTTTATCAATGCTTACAAATGTTGAGCTCTTCCACTGCTAGTAGTTTATAGAAAGATAATACAGGAAGTGAAGAACGCAGGACTAACAATTGTTCTTATTCTTATTTTGTTTCTGACAGAAGCATGTTTATTTCAATATGGTTTGTAATTCAAGCAATTGTACAAGAACAGGACATAAGTTTACATGATAATAAACTAGGAACTTCATGCAGCTACTGAGCTAGTACATAATTAACAGAATATCTGTTCTTTGTTTCAGGTTTCCAGAAGCGGCAGAGTGACCGATGTTCTTCTTTCAAGGTGAGAAAAACACTAGTTTTGTAGTGGCAGGTCATCGGCATTTGTTACCATTACCGCGAAATATGTCGATTGAGAGAATATAAAATTCTTAAACCCCAATAGTGACATCCAGTACTATTTACCGGAGGACATCAGAGATATGTGAAAAACAGAAGTGCATGCTTTCATAGTGAAACTGGTACTGTATGCGGAGTTAGAGGTTTATCTCTGGCCGATGATGATGCTCCTTACCTGATTCTTCAAGTCTACTCATTATTCTATGTGCAACATCAGAGTATGCCTCAGATACTGCGGAGTCAGGGTTAGATACTACAATCGGGATGCCTTCATCAGAACCAGATCTGATCCCTACCTCCAATGGTATCTAGTACAAAAATACATGAACATTAAAGCAGGTATAATATACTATTTCTGGAAAAGGAAGTACATACATCTATATGTTTACTTTCTAAATTCACTAGATTCTTATTGCCCGCCCCCATGATTGATTTGAGGATATACATTAACCATCAACTGACTATTTCATAAATCTAAACATACCTCCCCGAGAAACTCCATACCACTGTCTTCTGCTGTTTTACAAGCTCCTCCTTTACCAAATATATACGACGTTTCACTGCATTTTGGGCATTTAAAGTAGCTCATATTCTCCAAAATTCCCAATATCTGCAATCCAATAGATATTATTAAAATCATCTAACCAAAGAACCACTGGTTTTAACTTCAACAATTCAGAAACAATATCCTCATTGACCAATGGCAGGTGCTCAGAGCTACGACTACAAGAGTTCAATTCAATATGAGAAGACTTCCACTAACAAAACAGACTATCATAAACTAGATATAAACCATAGAGATATAAGATGAGAAACATAAGAGAAGAATTGGTTTTACAATAAACAACAAAGGGTTGCTATCACTCTGTTTTAAGTTTCATCCAGAGTTCCAGACTTGTGTCCTTCTCCTTTAAACATTAGAGGCCGTAAAGAAACACTGTAAATATCAGAAAATAGCTGCCTAGTTTCTATTCAAAGCCAATAATAATGAAAATGCTTCGGATAGATAATCCTACCGGAACATTAACTTGGGAAAACATCTTAACGCCTCTCCGAGCATCCATTAGAGCCACATCTTGAGGCGTTGAAACAATCAATGCTCCTGCCATAAAATCATTGTTAGATACAAAGTATCAGCAGCCTGATCAAGGTGTTATCATGTAAACACGATAAGGCATGAAAGTGGCCGAAATAGGCATAATTTGAATTAAAGGGTGATTCTTCATGTATTTTAAACTTCTATCAAGCAGAGTAAGCAAGAAGACCAAGCTTGTACAACCATAAGCTACAAGGTGTTTCATGGCAGATCTATATACCTTCTTCCATATGGTTTTAATTGCGCAAATCATAGAAATGAAATGTTATTTACAAACCTGATAACTGTAGCCGCTGGGAAATGGATATTTGAGCATCACCAGTTCCAGGGGGCATATCAACCACAAGAATGTCTAGGAATCCCCAATCAACTCCTCTTGTCATTTGCTCAAGAGCTTTCATAACCTAGATTAATCAGAACTCGTGACTTTCATTTATGAACAAAATAATTCTTCAGTAATTATCTGAGGGTAAATATTGAATCTCCCTTACATGTTGCGGGATGAATGAGATTGCAAAGAGGAAAACAAGAATAGGACAAAAGGAATATGCAAACAACATAGGAAGTCAAACACAAACCATGGGACCTCTCCATACAATTGCAGCATCTTGATCAACAAGAGATCCCATTGACATACATTTGACTCCATAACTTTCAATAGGGATCATTTTCTTCTCTGCTTGAAAAAAAAGAAACGATAAATTTTGAGATTTTCTAATAAGAATTAGACGGCTAACATCGGATATCAGACTAAATTACTAAATTACCAATGACAAGAAACTAAGATGTTTCTAATACAAAATAAATGCACAATTCAGCATCATTAAAGCTTTCCACACAAAATTGAATTAAATAAGCATGCTGGTAAATTCATAACATCTGTATAACTTTTAGATGTGGATTTAATGTCACCTGCACTCACTTCAGGCTTGCCATGCAATTTCATCATCAGAGGAACTGAAGGACCATGGATATCAGCATCTAACAGCCCAACTCTAAGTTGGCACTTCTTGGCGAGAGAAACCGCTAAGTTAACTTCAAAATTTCCACCAAACATAATAATTAACATTACCAATAACGATGAGATAGATACTCTTAAAAAGTATGAGCAATGCCCTTGGTACTCTATTCTCATTTCAAAAATGAAAAATCCCATTAAATTAAGCAATGTCATTGAAGCACATGAAGGCTGAACATTATGGTCATAAGTCATAACTGATTAATGAAATTAAGGGTCTAAAGAATGAGACTGTTTACACGCTTAAGTATATGCACATTTCTAACTGAAGCAACAAGAGTATCACGACATTGATTCTAGCAACATTAACCCCTGGATTGATTTTTAGTTAACATATATCTATTCAAGAATGAGAATACCACTTCAGTAGACATGATCAACAAATTTTTTGACGTCCTGTGAAGTAAAAAGTTTTATATTCTCCCTCTCCCTTGGAAATAATTTAATGAATCAAAATGGATCATTACACTATCTATGAGCTTAGCATCTAAAGTAGTGTGTGTACTTCATCTTGATCAATTTGAAACAACCTCAATGCTTATCATAAGGTTGCATCTTTGATCCATACGCTTACATAGGGCCTCTTTAGAGGCATCGGGACATGTTGTTGTAGACATTATCAAAAGATGAGACAGCCGAACTTACCAGCTGTAGTAGATTTTCCAACACCACCTTTGCCAGAAGCAACTGCTATAATATCTTTAATCCCTTCAATCTCTAAGTTCTGAACATTACTTCCAATTCTTCCACTTTGCACAGAAAATCTTTCTCACTGCTCCCCTCAAAACGCTATAAGAAACTTAAAAATATATCCACATAACAAAACTTAAAATAAATGAAAAGAAAGAAAATAGACACCTTTCTCAGGGGCCTTCATTTGGTGTCTCTACTCTTAGTCCTTCTTGGAGAGTACAAACTTTTCACTGAAGCATTTCATCGAATAGGTAAGGATCAATAAGATCGTCACTTTCTGTTTCTTTATTTTTTTAGTCCACTGTTGACTTTTTCCTTCTTTCCTTTGTTGTATAATTTGTGTTGGGCTTTTTATTTTGACGTGTAGTGGTGGCAAATGGACCGGGCCGGACTAGTCCAATATCATGATCGGCTCGATACTCACCTGACTAATACCCGTCCGAACAACTAACATCGAGGTTGGATTCGAGTAAATAAAATTATTTAATACTATAAATGGTAATTATCCGATTCAATAAAATATATATCCAATCGAATTATTTGGTAACCTCTCATACACGACTCGATAACAACACTAGCGTTAGAGGACGTACCTTTCAAGCTTTTACAGAAATTTTGATAAATAAATACTTTTTTAAAAGTCCAAACACTTGATTGTAAGATGTTTTGAAACAAAAAGGTTGTATTTTATTAAGTCTTATAATGTTTTTTTTCTACATTCATCTTCCTTTTTTTAATTGCAAGTATAAGTGTACACAATTCAATTTTACTTCGTAGCAATTTCGACAAGAAATATTCACGAGGTAAATCATTTGTGTGCATGCTTTCTTTATTTATTATTCACCAAATTAAAGAATGAAAAATTTAATGGAATAACCAATCCCTATTGAAACATCTAATTGAAGATAATTTGCACCTAATTAAGCATGGTAAAAGGTTCTCTCATGGAGAATTTATTGTTTCGTAACCACTATTAATTGAATACTTTGAGACTAAACCAACATATCAGTTACTAGTAGTATTTTTTTCAGTAATACCTAGCATAAATGCTCATTTGATCTACTATTCTAGCTAGCTACATTCTCACTAGTCATCTTCTTGCTCATCTTCACAAATTTTGTTATTTCATCTTTATTCACTTCTACTTGTTTCACTCATCTCTTACTAATTTCAATAAACATAAAAAATATCCATACTTTCTACAAACTTAAGATTCTTACTCATCATACTTAGTTCCATCAAACTTGAATGTCAAAGACATTCTTGAAACGTAAGTTTTATTTGATGGAAAAACTAAAATCTCAAGATGGTGTCAATAAAAATTCTTTCATATACCCTTACAGTTTAATGAATTTAAAAAATGAAAAAGCTTATGGAGGTCACAAAAGAACCCATCTTATGATCCACAATAAACTCCTAAAATGTGATCTTTTAAAGGATGTCCCATATAGTTGGTCCAGCACTAAGAAGAGAACAAATCATGTCAAAATTGACAAGGTTGAGCATCATGTTGAATATTCTAGTGGTGAAAATCCTATTAACGCTTTGACGAATAATCTTCCAATAAAGAAGAGAAAGATTCAAGAAATCTATGATGATGTTCATGATGAAAATGAAAAGGGAAAATGTTTGGAGAAACTTGAGATTATTAAATTCGAAGAGAATTATATTTGCAACATTTGCTCAAAATCATTCAAAAGCTACCAGGCATTAGGAGGACATAAAGCTCATCATAAGAGCTCACATAAACTTGAAACAATTGAGCTTAGAGAAAAATCAGATGATAAAATTCATAAGTGTTGTTTTTGCAACAAAATGTTCTCTAAAGGACAAGCACTTGGTGGACATAAGAAACATTGCATGAAAGGTAAAATAATCTCCTCTTATCATCCAAATAATAATATCAAATTATTAAATTTTGATCTTAATCAACCACCTCCAAATGAAGATGAGGGTAAACAAGACATTATGAGCTTGCCTTGGATTAAAGATGAAGCTGAAGAGACTTGTTCATATACATAAATGTTTATACTTATTATATGTGATAAATATGTTTTTGTAGCTTATCAATATATTGATGTCCTAAAACTTTTTTTGTTATGGATGTAAAAATATGTAAGAGAGTATAATATTCTTTATTTTTTGTATGAAATGATGTTTAATTGGATTTTGGTAAAATATTCTCATGATTTTATGTTTAGATCTTGATTTTCAATATCAATCGCTTTATAACTTTTATTTACTCTTTTAAGTGTATCTGGTTGGAATGTTTATTGTTGGTGGAGCCATGTTGATGCTCATCAGCTCATGAAACATTGTAAGTTTGTAACAAAGCATTTAAAATGAATATATAATAATATAAAGGGGGAATGACACAACAAATCATTCACTTTTGTTAAGTTTTCCTGCTCGATCACCCTAATTCATCTAAGCCACTATTTACTTGATCACTAACTTTCCTTAAACAGCTTAAACTTGATCATTCGTTTATTTTTTACCATTATTCACATTCATTTGGTAATTATGTCATCTGTTGGAAGGTGTAATGGCTAACAATAGTCTCGCAATAACTATTTTAGCTATTAGAAGAGAAATTATTCATATAATCTTCACTTTCAATTTGATTATAGCCTTTTCAACTTGATTGTAACCTTTTCTTATCAAGCTAGTCTTGTATTTCTATATAAAACCATCAACATCAACATGTGTCTTTGATTTCGTACACCCACTTGATCTTATAGCTTTTTTTGCTTTAGAAAGTTGAGCCATTTCTAAAATTATTATCTTGTGAAGTTTACATTTCTTCTACCATGCGTTGCTCCAATTTCGTTAATAGCTTTCACCAATATCTGATTTTATTGAGGGGAAATCGAAAGTTTAACACCTCTTTTCTTTTATGTCCAGTTGTTATCTTTTTCTTTCATTCAAATAAGTCTAAATTAGTTTGCCACCTTCAAGCATTCATATATTTTTACATTCTCTTTCTAAATTGTATCCACTCAATTAGCAAGCTTTTGTTTCTGTTATAAATCTTGAAAAATAAAAATATTGGTGAAAATAAAAATTTACTTGAAAGTTTCCGACAACAAATCCCAGTTAGCATAAGATAGCAAGACATTTAATAAGCTACCAAAAATTATAAAAATAAAATTAGCATAGAAAATACCCTTATTTCTACATTAAATAATTTGACCAATGCATACCTGCTGCACTTAGTTTTATAGTAATAAAATTATAAATTGTAGCCGGACGCTATAAAGTTTTTCTACCTCTATCTCAATTAAGTGGGAAGATTTACTAATCATTCTTTAATATCTAGTGATATGCATTTTTTTTAATATCTACTAATCTTTCCTTTATTTTATTCATACAAGTTTTTTAATATTCAGAATCTTAACAAAGAGGCACTTGGTGTTCAATATCTAGTGACATGCATTTTTTTTTATAAAATCTCAAAAAATTTATGAATGAATTATTGTGTGAAAAAGTGTTAAATTTATTTGGAAAACCCCCCTAATCAAACTGAGATGGTGAAGAGATACCATTTATGCTTGACAAAGTCAAATTTTCCCCAATGTTGTTACAATGCTTTACATATCTTCATTAAAATGAGTAAAATTGCAGATTTAATATCATTACATTAGGTAGTTTGATAATAAAAACATTTATCACATCTAAGAAATTACTGATGTTCTAAGAACCAAAAAATTAACCAGCAAGGTTACAATTATTGTTCGAGCATTCTCATGCACAAGAACTTCTCCACATCCAATTTGCAAATCTCAAATCAGAAAATCTACATCATTTTCATTTTCATCTTCTTCTAGATAGAAGACATGCAGAAAGGTGATACAATTTTCTTAAAATTTTAATATATTCTATGTTGGAAATATAGTTTTTGTTCCTATATAACAAATTGCTACAAATTATATTTAGATCATAGTGGCAGTATCAAGCCTTTGTGCACGCAGATCTTCATAGCCTCTTCGATCGGATTAATCTTTGCAGCCGCGGTTCATTATCGCCTCAAGAAAACACGATTACAGAGGATGTCACCGAGGATAAAGCTTTCGAACACTGGCCAAGTACTCAAGCTGGAAAAGTTCTCGCATTACGTAGGTAAAATCATATGATGAGTGCACCTTTTGTGATCTCTTCTTGTTCTTGAAATAGTTTGCATAAATCGTTTCTTCATCTGGTTCAATCTGTGATGCAGCCAGACAAATCGGGTTTCAGGATAAACGACAATGTCCAAGCCTCTTGAAACTAGCTTCTGATTACATCAGAAAACCAGAGGGGTTTGAGGACAATATCTATGCTTTATTCTCAACAGCACCAGATGCTGATTCACTCTTCATAAAGCTTGTAGAAGAGTTTGAGAGATGCATCCTTAGTTACTTTGCATTTCACTGGACTCATGCTCCTGAAATGATTAGTCAGGTACTCACAGAAAAAGAAACAGTATATTGAATATGGTGATAAAATATAGCAGATCGCGTTAGTAACAGAAAATCACCATTATAGTATGAAGTCGCGAGTTGTGTTGTAATTCTTCTATTTTACTCCAACATATGTTTTTGGCAATACCTTCATATGACTAAAGCTTCAGAATGCACTCTCAGCAAAGGTCTCTGCAATAGAATAAGAATCTTAATCAACAAAATTGGATTGGTTAGATGCTAATTATGCATACGTCTAATTACAACCCCTATATTATAAGTATCACAGATACCACTTACATTCTACAATCTTTGAAGTGACTAGCAAAATGTAACTTCTGATGCACTTATTGAAGTACTGATTGTGAACTTCATTGGGTCTGTCAGGTTCTTGAAGATTCTGAGCCCAAAAAGAAACTGAAGCACATTGTTATGGCTGCTACTAGGTATGCAACTTTTGATGCACACAATTAACCTGTTCATGTATCAAAACAGAACAATACATGGGCAATTTTTAAATTCTTGCAAGTTTTTCTGGCTTATGTATAATGATCATTACATGTTAACAAAACTACACATGCACATTAGCACCTGAAGTATCTATAGGAAAAATGATAGGGAAGACGTCTGGTGTTAGATTTCTTAGCAAGGACACATTGCAAATCTTTACACTGCTTAGTCTCAGCACAACAAATTTCGAAATAGAAATCCTTTTGGACTCTCTCTTGACAGCTCATGAGTCATTATTTATTACTTTTTGCTGAGATAGGGAACAGAGATTTGAGAGGGTGACAAAGGATCTGAAGGTGGCACGAGTATTTACAAATTTGGTTGAAGAGATGAAAGCCATTCGACCTGCACCAGTTGACGAGTCTGAATGTACAGATGTTATGGTCCCGATGGCTCACGAAGACAGAAGTCCGGTACTCCTCTTCATGGGGGGCGGAATGGGGGCAGGGAAAAGTACTGTGCTCAAAGACATTCTAAAAGAGTAAGAACTGACATACTGTATTATGTTCTCTAAATACACCAGTAACAAGAACCAGACATCTAAACTGTATCCTGACTCGGATGGCAGACCATTTTGGATGGAAGCAGCACCAAATGCAGTTGTGATAGAAGCTGATGCTTTTAAAGAATCAGATGTCATCTATAGAGCCCTCAGCTCAACGGGACATCATCATGATATGCTTCAAACTGCTGAATTGGTAATGTCTCCATCCTTCGTCCGGTATTTTTTGCTACCTAGAGCTATTAAACTGTACCAATTAAACAGTGAATGATGGCATTACTGATCACGCGACATACTAAGAGTATAATTCATAAATTTCTCAAGTATCTCATACCAAACAATCCCCCGAAAAGGATTAGAAGAAGAATCAACTTATAGTAAGACTATATTGCATGGCATGTACTTTAAGGTAGTTTTCTAGAACTATGCAAGCATCTCAGAGAAAATGTCTCAATCAAATGCATGTAAATTAAGGCCAAAAGCAATAGACCTATAGGAAGAAGCATCAGTGTACAAGTAACATCCTAAGAACTAAAAAATAGTTGGTGTTTTGATTACTAATAAAGTTACTAAAACCAGAGAGAGAGACTTATACTTCATTATTATAACAGTATATGCAAACCTTAACATTTATACGAATACTTGCCTGTATCAAGAGAATCTCTGCAAAACATCTGCCAATTTTACTATGCAGGTGCACCAATCATCTACAGACGCAGCGTCATCGCTTCTTGTAACAGCACTTAATGAAGGCAGAGATGTGATTATGGATGGCACACTCTCCTGGGTACCATTTGTTGTGCAGACAATAACCATGGCCAGAAATGTCCACAGACGCCGTTACCGGATGGGAGTTGGTTATAGAGTAGATGATGATGGAGTTGTAACAGAAAGCTACTGGGAGCAGATGAATGAAGAACAAGAACCTATTGGAACTAGGAAAAGAAGGCCCTACAGAATAGAATTAGTTGGAGTTGTTTGTGATTCTTACTTAGCAGTTATAAGAGGCATAAGGTATGTGACAAACACAACAAAAATGTTCTTCCTATTCCTATTCCTCAGACTCAGAATATAATGGTTATAATTCAAAACCAACATCAAAGATAGCAACCAGCTTCATATTTCAAAATAATAAAAAATTGGAAAGAAATCGCCTCAGTTTGACACATTCAGGAAGATATTCAAGTAGCCTAATACTAACAATTTCACTTTTCACAGGCGAGCTATCATGTGTCGAAGAGCAGTGAGGGTTAACTCACAGTTAAGGTCACACAAAAGATTTGCAAGTGCATTCCATACATACTGCCAACTAGTAGATGGTGCCAGGCTATACTGCACCAATACTCTGGAGGGTCCACCTAAGGTATGCACCAATATTCCATCCACATGCCCCAATGCCTCTGAAGAGGCTCCCGCGTAAGCGGGGTGGGGGGATCGGATAGTACTCAGCCTTACCTCTGATAACAGGGAGGCTAATTCCGAAACATCAAAGAGAATGCAACAAGGTGTCACGAAACATATTATATGCACGTATACATCAACTCTATCGGATTATTAATATAGCTTTTCGTATCAGTTGATTGGATGGAAAGGCAAAGATAAGACGTTACTGGTTGACCTCGACGAGATCAAATGTCTCAAAGAAATAGGCAGAATGAATGACCAAGCAGACTCCATTTATGAGCTTTACAAGCACGAGCATCCAGCTAATCAACCAGGTTCAGTTTGGAAAGACATAGTTATGTCACCTTCAAGGCTGAACATTCAAAAGGAGCTAAAGTACTCAATTATGAAAGTTGAAATGATACATAGTCAAATATGACTATACTTCTCTCCCGGAAAGTTGTTTCGGTTTTTTAATTTGAGCTTAGTAATGATTTGTTGTAACTATTGCAAATGCAGAATATAAATAGAAGAGAAAATGAAGAAAAACTCGATACTGTTCCGCATTTATACGACTAGGTAGCCTTTTTTTCTTATCATATGAGCCGTTTACAAAAAAAAAACATATGGTATAGTAGTATTTAGAGTGGAGAAGTCTATTCTTGTTTGATTTTTACTTATAGATTGAATCAACCAAGTTATGCATCAGAATTAACAAATGCAATCAAGATTATGTTTAAGCAAGTAAAACTGTAAAAGAATTTTGGTTAAGAAAGGTTCATGTTCTGTTGCTTCCATTTGATTTACATTGAAGTTGTCTAGAACTCTCCTTATACAAGCAAGATAGGTGATAGCTTAGTTTTTACTATGTAGAATACAAAATGAGGCAACAAACAATAAAACTATTGAAGTAACATAACTCACATTGATTATGACATTCTAATATGGTAATATATCTCTTCTTCCATGCAGCCTTCATAACCCATTTCTGCATAACATCATCAATCAATACCAATTACCCTTCTCGTATTACTGAAAAAAATGACATCAAGATTGCAACCCAAGAATTAACAAGATTGTTATAATTTACCATCAAGATTGGATTTCGGGCAAATGGCATAAAAGAACACTCACGTTTCTTAATTTTCTCTGTTTGATCACTTGGTCCAACTTGGTCAAAATTCCACTTTTCGATCACTGACGTTTCTTGTAAAAAGAGAAACTTCATCATTTAGTGTCTGTTAGGTCTGAAATCGAGTTATTCATTTTTTAGGATATTTTTGTCAATTAAAAATCATTGTACTAAAACAAAAACAAAAAATGAATAATAAATTGTGTGGTGGTGGAAGCAGCGGCGGATTCAGGGGTTTTGGGTATTCAATGAATATCATGTATAAAAGAAAGAATAATTTAAATGGTTAAGTCTATATCAATTTATGTAGGAGCTACATGGTTCAAAATCTCTCTCAAAACATTATTTTTTTTTTCTTTTTACTTTTGAATGTTTGAATCTTGGATTTGCCCATGTGGAAGCGTAGTTGGATCTTGTGTAAAAGCCCTTATGTGTTTAAGTTTTGACATATTGATCATCGAAGTTGGTCGGAATTGATCATTATTAACTGGGATGATCGACGCTGACCGATCGACATAAAAATCAATAAATGTGTATAGAGTACATTTGTAATCACAAGTGTTTCCCCAATATATTTATACTTTATATACAAATATAAAAAAAAATTTAACATTTCAATATATTTGTACTCATTATTTGTTCACAAATGTGGTTATAGAGTATATTTGTACTTGTATATATTCAAAAACTTTAACCATTATATCAAAATTTATGTTGTTTGCCTTCCCCTCCTAAATTTTTATATTTTTTCTTATAAGTATGATATCAAATTATTATGCCCTTTATATAAAAATCCTGGTTCCATCACTGCTAGTAGAGATTGCTTGGAGTAAGGTAAGGATGTTAGGGTTAATTTAAGATGTTTTTTGAACTCGAGTGATCGATATTGGATAATCTTGAATATACGTAAGTGAGCGAAGTGGATTATTTATTAAACGTGGTTGATGAAGTTTCAACAAAAGTGAAAATATAATGAAATGACTATTTTTTCTCAAAACAATCAAAATATTCTTTTAAAAAGACTTTAGTCTAAACAAATACCCCTCTATCACTATTTAAATGATCATTTAAAAAAAAATTATCTTCTCATTATAATTGATTGTTTCATTTATCAAGACAATTTTTTGAGTCTCATTTAAGAGGTTACAAAATTTAGTAAGCATGGTGTTTATAAATGGCATAATGTATTTTCACTTTAATTTAATTGACATATAATAACCTCTGAAGCATTGCGTATGCAAAATTGTGTGTTAGTTAATGAAAAGAAACTTGAAGTCTTAAATGCCCTTATTTTATATGAACTGTACAATTAAATATATTACTTATAAGATGATCAAATAGTGTGTAACTATGTAATCTTCTTACTTACAATACATGTGTAAGCTTACAGATAAGGCTCAACTTTTGTAGCTTCTTATCTTTACAAAATAGGGAAGCCCAATAGTCATTCAGCGCCAAGCAAATCTTGTTTTGGTGTGTGTATCTGCCGAGTTAGGGAATATTACAACTCCTAAAGTTAACAATCAATCAAAGATCATTGCATTTCCTAGCAATAGTTCTCACTACTTAACTTTTATTGTCTCTTTCTTCTTTTGATAATGATAATAATAATAATAATTATTTGTCGCGTCTACATTGAATGTCAGTGTCTTTTTTCTTGGTCTGTATAGCAGCATCGGCCGTGAGTTCGTCGCAGCGGCTGAAGTAATTGTTTACGAATACGGTCGTGCCTCATTGCTCGTGAATTACACAGCAAGCCCAGCCCCGTTTGGCCTTATCTGGATACTTCTCCCACATTAGTGATGGGTGAGGCGTGGGGCGCTTTCGTTGGCGTATCAACAATAATAATAATAATAGTACCAAATTCGCCGCCACTTGGTTTCACATTAATTAAATTAGCCGTCGAGGCCTTGTCTCAGCAGACCGAGATTCGGCCGCTTTTGCGGTCTTGGCACTGCTTGGCATTAGCGTGGAGTTCGATCCTGGCGGCGACAAGTAATTATTTGTTGATCCCAGGGGGTCGTGCGCCATTCTTGAGGGGTTCTGCAGCTATTTGGTATTTGTGTATGGGGTATTTCTGGTTGCATCTGACATCTGGATAAACGCCACCGCGTTGGTGATGGAGTAGCAGTGGGGCGGCGTTGAGGGTATCAACGGTAATTAAATTAGCCGCCCTGAGAATCATCACGTGTTGTGCTTCGTGGATGTGCTTTAATATAAGATCGTGTCTGCTCAGAATCACCACACATTTCCTGCACGTTGCCTTTCTTTTTTTTATCTACAATCACACCTCACCTTCACCTTCAATATAGGGAGGAGCAATAGTACAGGATGAATTAGATAAAAAAAATTAAATTACAGGATGAATTATATATAAAGAAAAATTAAGATTTTAAATTAGAATGAGTCACGTAATATAGATTTATATAATTTTAATGAAATATATGATATATATATTATTTTAAAAAAAAACTTAAAGATATAATTAAATTTTTTAAAATCAGACAGGTTAGAGACCTACTTTGCTTACATAATTTAAATCTGATTGCATTGTAGTTGTTCAAATACTCAAATTAATGTTCTCAAGTGATACTTCCTTAATCCAATTTTGTTTGATCACTTTATTTTTTTTATAAAACAGAGTAGAAAAATTTAAATTCATTTACATTACTCCATTTTAACTTCACAAATTTGAACTAAATTAAAACTAATTTTCGAATTTTTATTTTTAAAAAAATATTCATAAAATTTGAGATGAAAGGAATAGTACTCTAGTTAATTGATTCAATTTTTCCAAATCCAATATGTATACTCGTATTAAGATTTAAATCACTTGAGTTCATTCACTTTTGTAATGCTATGATATAAGAAAAAATATTAATGGTGAAAATTTCATTTTGAAAATCGCAAGAATTAATTGAAATTAATGGTAAAGAAGCTGTATAAAGAGGAAAAATGTTTTTGGAAAAATGTTTTGGAAAAATTTTGAAAAGAATTTTTATTTTATTTTATAAATTAGCAATGAAGAGTATAATTACATGTGTTTCAATTCTGAATATAAAATTAAGGTTAGGTAAGTCTTTGCAAGCAGCCCGAGAATAAGTCTTTGAATAAAGTAAAATATGTTTTGTGAGGTAGAGCTGGCACTCGCATGGAAGATTGAATTAGATATACGTAGAACATCGGCCATCAGCGAAAAAGTTGAAGATTTAAATAAACGAAAACATGAAAAACAAAAAAGATTTTGCCAATTTCACTTAATAGGATTATTCAACCAAATAACAACAAAACAAGAGAAGTGAAAAGATAAGTAATAAAATAAATTTGGAATGAAAATGTTAAGAGTCGATATGGTTCATATTAAAATTAATTAATTATACATGCATATAACTTATAAACCTATAATTTGTATAATTTTATATACTCAGTGAATCTTTCTTTAATAGAAAATAAATTTCTTAAATAATATACCACCAAACAAAATGGTAAAAGTCAAAATTAGAAGGATAGGCTGTCTAACTATGAGAAATAGGGTAAATCATATAAACTCTTTCGAGTCATGACGTTTTTAGATAGGTGAGGAAAAGTGCAATTAAGAAGTGATAGGCTACCATCTGGGCTGAGCCATGCCTCCCTCTACACGCCATCTATTTGACGACGACCAAATGCAATTGATCCACTCTTCATTCTGAACATCCAATCTCATCCATTTACAATCTTCATTTTCAGTTTAAGATTATCTGTTATATTTTGTACAATCTTATTACTACTTCATTTGACGTCTAATTTTTTTTTGGGGGGGAGGGGGTTCATAATCTGTTCTAATAAAAATATTTCGCATAATATTATGATTATATATTTAGATTTATCTTTGAAATTGAGAATGTGTTATTTCATAAAATTGAAGAGGCATATCCAACTATCACACATAAACTAGCAACTAGCAATTACAAACTCCCCCTTAATCACTTGGCTAACAAATAAAGTTAGCCAGAGTGAAGTAGTAATTAACAAAGGAATATGTATCATCTATCTGTTCATCTGTTATGAAAGACGAATTAACATGGAGATTTGCATCTGTTGAAAGTTAGGCAAAATGAAACCAAATACAAATCTATTGAACTAATAATTTAAATAGTTTGTTCTACTTACCCATCTCTAATCACTACTCATTCTTCGAGATTATACAATAAATTTATCCTAAAATTTCTCTACTTAAACATAAACTTTTCAATTCTTCATACACATTATATTGTTTAGGTGAAATTAATGGCTGAGGTGGAAGCGAGCTTACTCATTCTCAATCAACGAGAACAATGGAAAATATACATGGAATCGATTCCGGGGGACTAATGGTGACTCCGAAATCAGCTGTCCCGCCTTATTCTTCAGGCGAAACCATCAGGAGGCCTCGGGGAAGGCCAGCTGGGTCCAAGAACAAGCCGAAACCACCAATCATCATCACCGAGGGCGTTTAAATTCACTCGGGGCACGAGGCCACAGGAAATAAATCCGGTATTGATATTTGCGAGTTTCTTGAATTTTTCGGGGAGGGAAGCGAGAGAGGGATTACGTTCTCGATTGCAGCGAGTGTGTAGCAATGTCACTTTCTCCGCCCAATGAACTCAATCGTCCTTTCTCATGGCTTCGCTTTGAAATTTTATCCTTGTTGAGATTCGTTTGCCCCTCGGCCTTCTTTGAATTCACAGAGCACAGTATTTTCTAAGCGGGAGCTCAAGACCCAGTGGTTGGGAGGCGTGGTTAGGCAACATCGCCTCGGGGCACATTGCAGTATAGGTACACAACATTTCATGAATCTTTGCATTTGATAGATTGCCATTGGAAGTTGATGATGATGAATGTGAAAATCAACAGTACCAAAACAACATCCAACGCCAAAGAGGAAATGTTCAAGATTTTTGTGGGTTGCCTCAACATTTGCTAACTTGGTGGAGCAGTAGTCGGGGAGGTTTATTCTTGGGCCTTTGAAGGGATTATCCCAAATAATTTTAATAAATCATCATTAGTTGTATATATATATATTAATAATAATCATAATAGTGGTAATAATTTTAATAAAATATCATTAGTGATATTAATAAGTAGTCGTAAAACACTATGATTAAAAGAATATCTAATCATTTGTTCATTTTTGAAAGCTTTCAAAATTTTAAATACATAATTGTCCATCAAGCTACAGTTGTTGCTATGTTTAGCATTCTATATATTTCTTTCGAGATTATGGTAATTATTCTAATTTGCCGAACATGTTCAAGTAATTAGATAATTATGCATGGCTTATGATCATGATGAGAAATGATTAACAATTAGCATTAGTGTCCTAACTCAAAAGTGGCGTTCAAGCGACAAGGGGAAAACCCTGCAAGTTACATTTACACAACGATGAAAAAATTAAGGGTACATTAAATTTGCTACCAGAACTTTATGGCAATTTGAGGACTGGTTATTACTTCATCAATTCGAATATTTTATCATTAATAACTTCTTAATTAATTACTACTCCGTATATTATAACATAATACAATGAAAAAGGAGCTACTATGATTTCTGCAACAAGGACTAATTGAGTAATTGTTATACAATCTTTGTATTTGAATGAACAAAACAAAATACTTACTCCTAAACTAAGAAAATTCTATAAAAAAAAATTGAAAACAAATCCAAGGAAATCAATTTTATGTTTAACCCTATAAGAAATAAAAATAAATTAATGGTACCTTTAATTCCCAAGCGAAATGTCCGATTGGTGGAGTTGAATGTAATCTTTTGGGGCCAATGTCATAGCTAGTGGTTAGGAAATGATGAAAGAATCAAAATGTTCATTCAAAATCAAACTTCAGTAACATAAGGTCAGTAACTAATACAGTATCTTACGTAAGTGATGTGCCATTGGATATTCCCTATGACTGAATTGGATCAACACTACCTCCTGTACTAATACAGGGCGCCAGATGCACTAACTCAACGCTTCATCTCATGTCTCTGTTGGCTTATATGATCGTGCGATTCTACATGCGTGGATATACGGGTATATAATAAGTGTTAAAGTTATTCATGATACGTGCTAAAAGTACGTAAGTATTGCAGATCGTTTGCTAGAAGAAAATGCTAAGTTATTGCATTACCTCGCTCTAACTTGGCGAATAAAGTCAGGAAATGCTACAATGATTTCTGCACCTTTGAAATATCTGGCTTCTCCTTGTCTCCAAGATGTAATGTCGAAAAATTCAAATATGTCACAAGTTCAGCTTCTATTCTGCTAAGCTGAAGATCCAAATGTTCAAGAAAACTTTTGAACGATGATGTGTCCTTTAAGCCTTGAAGCAAATTAATTTCATCCGAAACTTGCCCGTTTATTAGCTCATTGGGCATATGGAGATCACCTTGACTGTGCACAGCAACTTGCAACTTTTGCTGAACCTCATCACATTCAGATGGAAAGTTCATCTTCTTTCCAACTACATCCTTTTTAGTCTTAGATGGTTTTGGAGATACAATTCGAATTGGAGTAGGATCATTGCTATCAGAGTCCAAGTCTTCGGCAATGTTCCCAATCAGCTGAGTTTCCTTCAGTGATATGGCCTAAGACCAAAGGAGGTGCAAATCCAGTTGATCAGATAGCCAATTATGTATTTCAGTGACTTCAAAAAGTAGGGAACTTCAGGCGTTTGCTATTGTTCTAACAATCTAACAGTACAAAAATGTTGAAGTGAACCACAAGCTAGAGGATATAGCACATTAGAGGCTTTCTCGATTCGAGGGGCATGCTCGACTCTGGCAACTACTTCTAATCGGCTGAGGTGATTCTCCACCAGTTCCTTCAAACCCCTCCCACAACCACACCGAAACAACAATAACCAACTTTACCCATATCCATTAGTATCTGTGTTTGGTCCTTTAAATATTTAAAACGGGTTATGTAGTTAGTTAAGAAAAATGATTGACTATTAGAGCAGAAAAGGTAATTCATGCCCGTTCACAGTAATTTCACCTTTCAATCAAATTTTTTTTCAATACCTCATACAGTTTAGCAGCAAGCTCGTCTAGCAATTCTACTCGATCCTTTGACTTCTCAATAGCTTGCATAACCTTCTTCTTCTGGAAAAGTAGTTCTCTTGCATCATTCTCGTTTCTGTTACGAACACTAACAGCCGCTTGACGTCGAAGCTTCTCTGCCTTCAAGACAACCATCAGCAACCTCAATCTTGAACTCTGAGCACAACCACAAAATTTTGTCAAATACATGTCAATATAAAACCAAGTGAATGTTTAAGTTCATCAAACAATTTGCATACACCTTAAACGAATCACCCATGCTTCAAAAAAAATCCGTCAACACTTTCCAAGATGTGAAAATGTGGAATCTTCTAGGTCTTCCTATTGGGCCTGACTGCTCAAGTGGAATCTGCCAAAAGGAAACTAAACTGCATACAGCAGGAAGTAGCACATGCAGAGATAATCTTCTTCTTCAAGAACATCTTTTAAGAGAGGAACAACCATCTTGGAGAAATAAATAATTATACTAAAGGACGTTCTGATTCTCAAACATGTATCGACAACCTTTTACTTAAATGATTTGGAAGCAAAAAATAATCTACATCATAACAACATTGATTAAGCATTAAAGGCTTTGAACAATAATAGGCCTATAAACCAAACAAAGAAAATTCCACGGGCACTTTCGAGTCGTAGAACAATTTAAATGATATTTTTTTGATATATCTTTCATCAAATGTTATACAACATATGAACATATTCGATTCAATTTAGAAATTGAATCGTCAAGTCGAGAACTAAGACAATCTCTTGCAGGACGGAGAGAGTATCAATCAAATATATAAACGATGCTTTTGCAAGCAACCATAGCTAAAATTGATCAAATTCAAATTACATAAAATGGCTTGAACAAAACACTAATCCTCTGACACAATGACAAAAATTAAGTATCAAGGGGTATAGCTTTGAACAATTCAACAAAAAATCAAGCTAATTTTGAAGTTATAATTCATTCATTTAATTTAGGTATATATGATAAAAATAAAAATAGATATTACATGTTAGGAATCTTTATGCATTCTGAGACTATTACGGTATCAAAGTTAATCTAATAACCAGTTCAGCGGGATCATAATTTACTTCGGTAAATAATCTACGGTAGATGGATATGACAAGCAGAAGAAAGTAATAAGCGACACAAGATTTGCTGTTACGCTCTAAATGTGAGAGCTAATTGATACAACTGCGGATCTACTTAATAAGCTTGAAGAATTGATTCTGAACGATGCAATTATGAGCACCGATTAGATGTTTTCTTATGGTTGAAACTCACAATTACAAGACTCTGAATCTCGATACTATTACTCTATGATTCTAATATTTGAGTACATTGCATATGAAAGTAAGGGCGGCCTCAAAATATTTAGGATTCTGAGAGATCTTGGAGTCACAGGAAACCTAAACGAGAATAGAAAAAGCCCCAATTAAAGGCCTGGGCAACCTCAAAATACTTGTTGGGAGTAGAGGGTAGGGACCGGAGCAAGTCCCGTGCCACCCAGAACTATCCTACCGATTTTCTAAATGGGGTAGAGACCTAGGTGGGACCGACCAAGGCTCGACCTCCCCCCGATATCTTGCACTGCAAAGGGGTGGCTTGAGCTCAGCACTACACACTATACACTTATGGTATTTCCATATTGCGGGTCAATAACTTGAGACCCAAAATATAGTTAATTTGCCAGTCAAGTTTAAAGTATTTTATTAGTAATTATTGCAACATAATTTATTAATTCTAAATAGGCTCCGTCTGGCTTCCGAACATAGCTCAACTAGTATTCGAGGTGCTATTGTCGATACACTTGCTAGCCTCATATGCGGTATGGTTCATTTCGTAAGGGCTTGAGAAACATTAAAAGGCCAATGCCTATATCGATTAAAGGGGTGAGGAGGATTCAGGGTCGTTCGTTTCATATTTTAAATAGCCTCCATCCAAGCGGGGTAAACCCACAGCATAGGTAAAATGAGTTGAATTGAAAATATAGTAGAGTGAAGCATTATTAAAATAGAAATTGGACAATGATTTTGGGACAAGAGTTAGTATTTATATGAGTACCTTTTTCCCTAGTGATTAGCCTCCCTTGTTAAAGGTGGTCAAGCTGGTCTCGAAGTTGGTCGTTGTTCAATTTACATGGTGGAGATGTACAACAAAGCGACCACAATTTGCTGTCGGAAATTGCCAATCTTCAATATGTTTTTTTTATTTATTGATGAAATCCTTTCAATATTGCTTAAATAGTATGCCCCCATTTAATATTTTACGGAGTAATATTTAATTGACCTATTTTTGAAGTAGCTTCAACATTTTTGTTAAAATATATTATAATTAATTATTAGTTAAATTTTAATGCAGCTTGATTCAAAAATGATTGTCGTTTAAATTAAATCACAGTAGAGCTTTTGGTAGTATTATTAATACTTTATTTTTCAAAAATTATAAAAAATAATCTGATATTATGAAGCTATTTTGAAATCACAGTCTAAGTATATAAATCTAATAACATATAAAGTCTAAAGGAGGGGTTGGAAGTTGGTTTATACGAAGCCCCATGATTGAAGCTCCCTTGATTATAGGAAAAGTATAGCATTTTGTTAGTGGAAATTCTTCTATCTTCTCAAATCAATACATCTATCTAAAAGCAATTCCTTCCATTTCATGCAAAACCACTACATAACAAAAAATCATTGATAAATATTCCAATTTCAATGGAATTAAATATAACGCTAATAGGTAAATAGCCGTGCCCCATTTCGTTCTCGGCTCGAAAATCCGCTTGAATCTTAATCGAGCGATACTCGAGTAATTTTTTACTCGATGGCTTATCGAGTAACCGGTACCAGCTCGGATATTACTCGATAAAAAAATAACATAAAGTATTACATATTATGTAAATAAATAATACTAATTTCTTAGACTTCAAATACAAAAAGACAAACAAAAATTCTTAAAATATTATATATTGTATAAAATTAAATATTACTTCCTTAAAATACAAAAAATGTTCAAATTTACTAAGGACAGGAGTAACCCGGTATTTCGTTACCGGCTCAAAAACACAAATCACTCGAAGAGTTAATCGAAGCGACACTACAGTAATTTTTTTTTTTTACCGTTACTTCGAAAATCTGAGGGTAATTTCGGTAAGAGAGAAAAGCCCGACGAGGTAGCAAATCCGCTCGTACCCGACTTCGTTAACACCAATATGCGGAACATCCCCATTAGCTGAAGCCCAACATAAATGGCCAGCAGGATGATGCACTTTAGTTGTATCCAACAACTAAATTGTCGATCCTGTCATGGCTTTATTAGTCGATGGAGTATTGGAGTTATGGTTATCATCTCCAAAAGTCACTACTAAAGTTTTATTCTACTTATAAAATAGATAATTGCAA
Source organism: Lithospermum erythrorhizon (assembly GCA_019722365.1). Classification (NCBI taxonomy): domain Eukaryota; kingdom Viridiplantae; phylum Streptophyta; class Magnoliopsida; order Boraginales; family Boraginaceae; genus Lithospermum; species Lithospermum erythrorhizon. The sequence goes on from JADFUC010001348.1 coordinate 214,575, forward strand.
AGAAAGCTTTTAACATTAAATATAGAAAATGTCAAATTCAAGAAACTGACAACCTATTGTTCAGAATATAAGATCAATTAAAAAACAAAACCATGAATCAACATACCAATTAGTATTCCAACGTAATACAATCGATGTCATCGAAACATAAGAATAATTAATGTGAAATGTAAGTATCTTGAAATTGGTAGTTTGACAATCAAATTTCAATGCGATATGATAAATTGTAAGGTTTACTTAATAAATTGAACTTCTATTTGAAATTAAATTATGTCATAGAAGTGTCGTTGTTTTTTCTTTTTCTTTTAGAGGGAGAATGTTTATAGATTTCTACGTGAATATTTAAGCCTCTCTCATATTAGCTTGGATGATAATAGTGCTTGGAAGCCTTGATTATAGTTAATTGATAGTAATCATCGCCCCATATTATATCATTCTTTAATTAACTCAATTGTTTTTTATTTTTCATATATTTTTTTATAATATTTATTAATTAACTTCGATTGTTTTTATTTTTCATATATTTCCAAATTAAAGTCAAGTTTGAGATATAAACATGAATCAATATTCTAATCAAAGTCGATTAAAACGGCGTCATATCCCCAACAGCGAAAGGAGAGAAGCTAATAGAACATCTGTTCTAGAAGATATAAGCATACTTTCATCAAGTGCAAGTAATACCATTTTTCTGTTTGAATATGTTTAAACATTTTCTTACTCGGAATAGTATACTAACTTATGGAACACATTTTAAATAAAAATGAAAGAGAAAATAAAAGGAAATGAGATAGCGTGGGTTACTCAACAAAGAAGAAGAGCCACAAACAATAATATCTCTCAATAACATAATCAACATGTACAAAATAGAAAAAGATCGGATTTTTCGACAACAAACTAAATATAGAAAACCATGTGCAAACTCTACGGAATCAAGTCGCTCACCCAAGCTTGGCCAAATCAAAATAGACAATCACAACAATCAAGAGATGATGGTAAATATTATCATTCAAAATATTTAATATTTAATTATTTTAATATATCATAATTCATACGTAATTAAAGAAATATTGGAATTGGAATTATAATGATTGGAAAGATATGTACTCGTACTGATGCGACAAATGCCTCAACTACAATCGTTTTACTTATGGAGTTCAAGTAGGCGAGGCAAATACATACAGATGCGAATGAACATATAAGATCTGATACCCGAGGAAAATATATCATCAACTCCATTTTCGGGTTAGAACTTTATGTGGATTTTCCTCAATCATGTAGTGTATACATATTGCTTATTTACATAATTATTTTACTTGATCATTAAAATAAACTTGCTATTGGTACACAGTCAATGCATATACAAATTAATATTTTATTTAATTAAAGACTCATTTATACCAAAGAAAAATAAGTACTTCAAGTGACATAATTAGTACTCGATGTCATAAACAATAACTCCTTTTAAATTATGATAGGTATATATATTGAATGAGATCTGAATATTGATAAATTAAATCCATATCTATTTGGAAAAGAAAAAAAGCTTCATACGGAATGAAAAAATATGTTCAAAGTAAATACATGTGCCAAAAGAAAAAATAAAGTCAATTTGTTCACTAAATATTAACCCGTATCAATTGAAGTCGCATCCGTCATGCTATGATTAGGTTGTTATGAAGTCATTAGAAAAAATGATTCATCTTCATAATACCCGGATATTGAGTGCTCTATCTGCGATGAAAGTGTAATTTGTTATGAAGTAGAGATACTTGTCTCTACTTAGAGCCTTTGTTAGATACTGGTTTATAGCAGTTAGTATAACACTTTCGGATCTGAGCGAGCGAACATAAACCAAGTGTTGAGACACGATGTCGATGGCTTTCTTTTGATCAACACGATAAAATTTGTGAAATAAAGCAATCTTGAAAGTAAAAATACCTGAAGATGATAACAGGATTCGGTGCAAGCTTGCAACAATCTGGGAGGCCGAACTGCCGGTGAAAAATTCCACTATGAGTATGAGAATTACAAATAAGGTCTTATGTCTTCCTCGAGCCACCATTCTCCTATCCACGATGTATAAGTCGAACTTACGACTTTTGTTATACTATCCTCCTGACACTATTTATGTGTTCTCACGTATTTAAACAATAAAAGCAAAATTGTCGTAACAAGGTGTTAACAAGTTGTACACACACTAAAGAGGTTTGTGACCGATCGATGAGCATTGATGCATCATTATAAGTCAAGTGCCTTATGTTATCCACTATGGAATATCATCTCAAGGTTAAGAATCACGATGTCAAATCATGATCTGATTTATGTGCATATGAGACTCTCCTTCGTGAAAATGTTGTCAAAAGGGTTAAGAGCAAAATATTGCACACCGATCGCGTGAAAGTTAGAAGATACGTTCCGGAGATAAATGAGATTGATTAGAGTTGCTGTTGCTCTAGAATCGATGTCTCTAAAATTGAGCTTAAACATCATCACGTTACTTACTGACAAAGTATTCAATTTCATTATTGGTTCTGATGGATAAAGCGAGGAAGCTGGAATGCAGCTGTAAGGATGATATCTAAGGATAAGGAGAATTCCACTGAGCGTTTCATTCATGTGGTTTTAAGCTGCAAGTCAATGAACAAAGAGAGCGAGCGGATAGATAACAGGATGGCTAAAGAGCCACCTTGATTAAATGCAGGAGTGAGGAAGATGCGCCAGGGGACCTTTCCGTCGGCAAGAGGCCGTGGATTCGATCGCAGTTAGCTGAGAATGCTTGTCGTGTTTATGAATAGTGATACTTTCACTTTCGATCATCGATGTATTGACATTGTATGTAGTACTCACATTTTGAAATGTCAGGGACAATCAGAATAGAAGATCACTAGAGATGGAGTGAACCCGGATAAGGAATGCGTTAAGCATCCAACCAGGAAGACAATTATAGTTTAACAGACAAATGTTTTTTCCGACATATTGTAGAGACCAACTCTCTTTGATTAGGAATCGCTATTATTTGTGTTTTGAACATAAATGATTTATGTTTAGATAATTCAAGTCAATTGACTATTAATCTACACATGAAAATTACCAAAAGCTATTAAATCATTTATATTTGGTTTGACTTGATATAAATATCATATGATGTATGCTCATAAGAATTCAAGTGAGAGGACTTGAAATCTAAAATCTCCTAAGGCAGTATGAATTATAAAACTATAATAACATAAATGAAAGATCACAAAGATGGAATCTTTGGAATCATATAGTTAGAGTATATAATTAAATGAATAATCTATACTATATATAGTAATGCGAGGGTGGATTGGCGGTTATAAAGTGAAGCCAAATTAATGTATTTCCTATTTTACCCTCCTGATAAATTTTATTTTATTTTTAATTTTAATGGTAAATTAACTTACGTGGTGTAGCCTTTATGAATAAATTTTAGCAAAAATACTATATAAATATTATCTACTACGTAATACTCTGTAATTATCACCAGAAAAAATAAAAAGTTGTTTAAGAGTCTTATCATTTATTCTTTAAATGGTAAGCTTTTAAATCTTATTTCTTTTGGGTTTTTCAAATTTTTTCATTATAATTTTATTATAAAGTAATAAAAATAATTTCACATGACAATTAGATTGTACACAGCTAATTAAAAATAAAATGTCTAATGCCGTACAAGAAATCCCCAAGTGAAAATTCGTACATCGGTCGGAAAGTATCTTTGGTCAACTGATTCCTCATACTTTGTTAGACTTGCCAGTACTTATAAATTCCATAATGACCCAGTCATTGAGTTAAAAGTCATCATTAGAGCAAGTTATTTATTAAATCATAAATAAAATTTATGGGATCAATAAATAAATATAAATAATCTTATTGTGCGTGCATTAGTAAAACATAAATGTATATGTTTTAATTTACTAATAAATATTTAGAAATACAAGGTAGTACATTTGAATAGTTCAAATGAATGAGAGTTGGCTTAAGTGAACATTTAATATTTTTTAAAATATTAAAGAAGTTTGTTGACAGATGAACTAGATTCATCTAATGAAATATAAGATTATATATTACTCACGAGTTTAGGCTGAGCAGCTGAATGTATAGTCAATCAATCAACATCAAGATATCTATTAGATGTGATATGGAATTGTTTCATAATAGTCAAATTGAGATCTTATAATACTTTTCACTAAGTCGAAGCAGGTTGGCAAACTATAAGACTTGAACTTGAACATGTTGTTTTCTGATAGGTAAATCAATAAAGTGATGCTTTTAAGGATATAACCATGAACAACAATGATGATGATTCATGATTTGTATGATCCGGAGATAGTTTAAATATTCCAAATACAGATTTGGATATTAACATATTTAATCCAAGATAACTAGTTATCAAGGAATGAATAACTATCATAACACTAAATGATTAATCGAATAAGCGTCAATGTTTACGGTATTCAGCGACAAGCGAAATTTATCAAGTCGATAAGTTATGCTGGAGAAATTCTTGTGAAATCATAATGTTGATCGTCGGATCACAATAGTGAACTTGCTTATACATAAGTTAATGAACAGTTCAAATAGTTTGAATTCATTAATGAAAACTAGTATTCTTGTAAAGACAAGAAGGAGTTAGTGGGAGGCTAGCATATGCAGTTTAGTATGTGAAAGACATGCAATAATGAATAAGACAACTCTGTGATTAGATTGTGCTTATGAGTTTCTCTGTAAAGATCAAGGATGACTCAATCTTTAAAATTCCATATAGATCAATTACTAACTCAATCGGTTGAGTTATGCACTTCACTTGTGGAGCATCTAACTAGGATCCAAATTGATATCTAAAAGATAGATATCTTAAGAGATACAACTTTTTGTCGGCTTGTGAGGGAGTAAAAGTATAGATGGAAAAAAGAGCAATGAAAAAGGAGGTTATATTTGTATCATAACAAATATAAGTAGAGTTGTGAACATCTTCTTAAAGTACAAATATAACACGATAAAATGGCTAGACACATGAAACTTGGTACAATTCTGACCTAAGAAGTTGTGAATAAAACAAATCAAATTACAACACAATGAGTAATGCTGAATGGTTGCCTAATAGTTCAATCTCACAGTAAGCTAGAAGCTAGAAGGAATCGAGATCATTATTGATCCAGTATGTACCGAGATGATGACACTTCCTTGAATAGTTGAAAATGAAGTCACGTATGTACATAAAGTTGAGAACAAGAATAACCGTTCGATACTAGATGCCCGGCTAATCAAACAGGTGGTATGAGCATGCTAAAATGATTCTTACATTCTTTTATATGATGCTAGATTTGAAGGAACTAGCCCGTCGAATGTCATATACGGTCATTGTGCTTGACAATGCTTTTTTAATCCCCGAGCTTCAAAGGGTCATTGTCGTTGTTACGGACAATGAGTAGTATATATAAAATATACACACTTTGTTACTACCATTAACAAATCTGTTGAAATTCAACGCAATCGGGGGCTGATACGGAGAGGTCTTTGGATATAATCCAACAGAAAATCTCTAACAAGCATGAAGAACAACGGATTTTCGTCCCAATCGGTATTCATTGAGCGAATCAAACATAAGCGACTAGTATGTGCTTGATTGTGTTGATTATTTATTGGATCAAAAAGAAATTATGGATACTAAATCAGTACATGGGTTTCTGAGCTTTGCAGAAATAGTTTGAGTCATAGTCTTTGAATGACCGCCGTGAGCAGGAAGATAGAATATACGTGTCTGAAGATTACCATGGAGAGCATGTTGGTGCGGTCTTGGGCAGGAGTGACGGAGATTTCATAGATACCAGGAGGCTGTGACGCTTCTCAAGCGTGTTTGTAACGGGGAGGGATTATAAACAGCCCAGAGTATTTGAGCATCTTTGCAAAGAGTATGCTAGGAAACCTCGATCAAATAGAATTCATACAACTGATATTTTTGGTAGATTTCTAGGATCTTGGGGAGTTAAGAATTTGATTAAGTGCTTCCAACTATGAGTTGGATATCACATTAACTTTTCCGACAACCAAGACAATTTGAAGGTACAAGAGTTTGGTGACAACATGTACCTTAGCTTAGCTATTTGGAAATCGTGTATCGAAAAAATCGTTAGTTGATGAGTATCATAAACCGTGTGATACTATATCATATATCGATCGAGGCAAGTGGGAGTATTGTAAATATAGAATAATGATCTCATAAAATACTTAGATTGAACAATTTAGATTGATAAACCGATTTAAACATTCAAAACTATAAGTTCAATATATATTAATTGTTAGACAATTAATATTTAGGGGTTTATCGGTATTAGCAAGGGTTATAATGGCTTTAGGGTCCGCTCATAATCTACATATTAAGATGATAATCGGTTAATATTATCTAATATTGCTATTGTCGATCAGTCACAGAATCATGTATGGCGATAGGTACCGAGCTATTAATAAATATTATTAAAACTAGGGTTTAAAGTGAAAGATGAAGGAAATATTCGGAGTTTTAAATAGTATACTAGGACTTTTAGAAATTTCAGTGTTATAAATATTTTCTATTTATTATAATATTTAATAGTATATATATTGATATTTATGCGTAATACTTTATTATATTATCAATTCACTAAAAAAGAAAATAATTTTTGTTATGCGACGGTAAACTAGCATGACAGGGCCTGCTCTTTAAGTGTCAGGCCATGCCTCGATGCCATAAAATTATTTTTGGCATCTAATTATTCCATAATATATTTTATTGAAAATTAGTTATAAGTTATGTGAACATTATAAATATAAATATTCACGTCGATAATACTCGTGCGATATATGCTATATTTAAAGGTAATTCTAGTTCCATGAACAATATTTATAAATATTTTCTATTATAATATTTAATAATATATACAATATTAATATACATAATAATTTATTATATTGCCAAAATTCAATAAAAAAAATACATTTTATATGTAATATCAGCATGGCTTAACCAGCAATTTGTCTTCAAGTTATTCAAACACAATGACATAAGACATAGCTTTGCAAAACCACCCTGAAAATAACTGACTTCTCTATTGTTTTATACCGCATGAATTTAAACATAAACAAGTATATCCATAAAAACACAAATGATATAGAAAACCTTTAATATTCAAACTGCTGACAAAATATCAATAGCATATATTCTCTAATGCCAAACATAAACATAAAATATCCATAAACATAAATAAAATATTCATAAACAAACCGCGTCTAAGGCTAGGGGGGCATTGAAGTCAAATGGGGGTTGGGTATCGAGATGGGGAGGATGAGGGTGCTGCTCCTCTGGAGTCAGAAGCTGAGGTTGTGAGGTCGGAAGATGAGGTTGTGAAGTCTGAAGGGGCTGATCCCAGAGAGTAAGCCCTCTGCTGAACTAATGCCAATAGTCTGCATTCCTTCTGAGGCAAGGCAGGACTGAAAACCAACCGCGGCAGTGCACTCCATAAACACGGAGCAGATATAAAGGATTAGCCAAGCGGGACTTGAGGCTATAGTTTCTTCCTTAAATATCGGCGTTGGCGGCATGTTGCTCCTGGTACTTCTGCTCAAAGGATCTTGTTCCTCGCCTCACAGCTGGCCCATACGTTGCATATCACCTATAACGGCCGCGGGCACGGGCGCTCTTTGCGATGGATGACATTCCATGATACACCATTTCTTTGAGGTATAGCGGCTCAAGTATCCGACCTTTCCACCAATACTTGCCTACTTGGTATCGCCGCGTCTTGTCCAGGCACATGTGAATTACGTCCTCCGTGCTCCTCACCATGAGTTATAAACACAGAATGAAAATTTACTTATAGTTAAAATTTAAATTTAACGTATAAAGAATAGAAGCTTACATACTTTTGCTCAGGTCCTCGGTTGTAGAAGCCCCGATAGATTAAATCCATCAACATCCTTTTCTTGTGGAATAATAAAATCTTTATGACTCAGTCTGATAGTTTGAAACATTAAATAATGTAAAAATAAAAAATTCAAATTTAATAAAAAACCAATTAAATCAAACTTATCTCGTCATTACTGCTCATGAAGGCTCTTTGCTCCCCGTGGAATGTCTTCAGACTTCCCATCTGGCCTCACTTTAAGTCATGCAGTTACATTTTGGCTGCTTGGCGGCTGCTCGCCCTCTGCTCATCTAGCACGATGCCGAGGGGCTTATACTTTTACACAACTAGATCACGCATCCCAATCGGGGCATAGCGTCCCAGCGCGGCGCATGATCATACGCGTGATCCTGCAGCCTTCCTTTATTGCTTGGTCACTTCGGCTTGGCTCACCGACCTCCCGGTCACACTTTGGCATATGAAATGCTCTCCCGAATTTCCTTACTCGATCTGAAATAAATTCAAAATTGATTTAGTAAAATTCACAATTCAAAAAACACACAACTTTATGTTGCAAAAGCTACCGTATACCGTCTTGCGTCCTCGTCATTAGAATAGGGTGGCCCTGAATCTTCGACTGCTTTCTTTATTTGCCTCGGAAGAATACGAGAACTCCGCTGACAAGCTTGAACATAAAACCAAATAAATATGATTAGATACAAATGACAAATATAAATAGTAATAAAACAAACTTAATAAATAAAATGTACCTCTTTCATCAAATAAGGTATGACAACCTTCACTTTCCCAGCATGAAGGACATGGGCTGCTCCGGGCGGCTACTTCCTTCCTTCTGATCCGAGGACTATATCCGTCTTGTCGCGTCAACATCTACATAACGATCGAATGCATTATATGACTCGCCTTTCATCGGCGTGTAACGAATGATACTACTTCTCGCCGGATCGGTAAGAGTCGGCGATGTGCTTTCGCGGATATCGTCCTTGGATCGAGTAGGGTAGTCTGCGCGTATGTCGAGAGCGGGCCCTATAAGCCCAGCTCTATGCTGGTGGGATAGTACCCACCGGCGGCTTCGTGACCGTCCCTACCCGGCTCTCTTGTCATCCGTCGATTGCTTAGCCGTCCAGTGCACACCACAGGAGCCATAATAAAAACTTGCGTTTTCAAGGTTCAAACTCCAATTAAATCTAATTAAAATCTAATTGAACTGGTCCTAATTCCAGGCTTCGATTCAGTTCAAACTCTGATTCAAATCGATTCGATGCAATTCCAAAATCAATTTCAAACTCAAATCTAATTGAGCTCAATTCGAAGATTAATTCGATTCATTAACAATAATTCAATTCATGAATTCAATTACCCTGATTCGATCAATTAACATATTCAATCAATTCCCTAATTAAACACGATTAATTCAAATCCAATTCGATCTAATTAAAATCAAATCTAATTCAAACTGATTCCAATTCAATTCGTTAACTAATAAAGCGAATTAAAATTATAATTGTTGCAATTATATTTAAACTAGTTAAATGAAAATAAATCATTAATTAATCAAATAATTATAACAACAAATAATTAAATATACAACAACTAATAAAAATAATAAATCGAAAAAAAACAAAAAGCCTACTTTGCAGAAAAGTCGATTAGGAGAGGGGAGGAGGGTGGCGTCGATTCGTTGGTGTCGGGGGGTTGAAGATGGGGAGGGAGTAAAAATTTTGCGGAAAAAAAGGGCAAAAAGTTAAGGTTTTGTTTATATATGAACCTGAGCGTTAGGTTCGCGTCGATGAAATAATTTATTGTTCATTTTGATTTTTCAAAATTACAAGCGGATTAATTTACCGTATTGTGGGGCAATAGTCACCAGATACCGCACTGACCTGAAATCGATTAAATGGTACGAAAAAGCATGACGTTTCACCGGCCTTATTGCGTCGAGATGGCATCGATTATTTTAAAACAGCATTTAGTACGTTTTAGTAGTGTTCAATGACCCCGCACCCCTGCTACGTAACCCGCCACCCCATACTTTGGGACTCTTATAGTGAGAAACTAGCGAATCTACATATAGCATAAGCAGCTCCCCACCATATAGTATTTCTCAACCTTTCTTTACCCGTTGTTTGTACCCCCATACACCCTCCTTTGTGAAGCTCAAAAGTGAGACAAACCGCTGACTAACCTCTAGATGCTCGAGGTGGGCCAAAAGCATTTTAAACCTTATGGGGATGAATTCGTTTGTCCGCAGAACACTCAAAGTGTCTTGTGAAGATGGAGCAGAAACAACCGCATACTAATTTAGTCAATTTATTCACGGTGAATTAAAAATCAGCATAAAGAAAAGTAAAGTCCATGATCCATGAATTTAACGGCACTTAATTGTGTTCAAAATGGTTTTATCAAATTTAATGATAAAGGTGGGGTTTTAATGGTGTTGGTGGGTGGGAGGGAGGGGGGGTGCAGTCAAAAGAAAGAGAGTATTATTGTTCCATTACGGTATAATTATTAAAATAATTAAAAAATATATTTGGTAACAATGAAATTGAGAGAGAATAAAGGGGTATTGAATGTTATAAGAAGAGTTTGAATTATTTAGAGCGTTAAATAATGATTGACTAAAATAAAGTGGGTAAAAGCTAGCTGATGGAGCAATTGTGAAAGATTTTGAATGGTTGTGGTGGGACAGTTTAAGAACATGAATGATCGAAGCAGAGAAGAGGTTTTAAAAGCATCGATCATCGAAGCTGACTTTTTTTAAATGTTAGTGATGTCGATATAATTAACCCCAAAGTTCTTTATATAAGCATTTGTCGAGGTCAATGTTTTTTGCAGAAATGAGAGTTTAACAATTGTACAAGGAGATTGGTACGTCGGGCTTTTTGAGTAATATCAATGAAATTGCTAATTGAATATCGAGTTTAGCATGAAATGCAACAAATTGACTTATAGATGTGACTATTTTCAAATCATATATAAAATTTTACATTTTATAAGTATTTTCCTTTTAGATGTCAGTTTATGAACCAATTCTTATCCGTGTCTATTTTTTCATTTACCATGATAGAAGTGAAATAATTAATGAATATTGTTAATTCTTATAAGGTAAGTATTTAATATACAAATAATTAATATAGGTTTCATCTTTTATATGAAAATATAAATTAATAATTATGTAGCGTGCATTAAATATTAGATTAAATGTCCCCATTATAATGAGGGTAAATTAGGACTAGCAATTGTTCCGCTCATTTGTTAAAATATCTGAAAGTCAAATGCTCTTATAAATTTGTGTTGTGTTTATGGATGAAAATAACAATGATCTGACATTATCGGGAACTCTGCGAGATTATAAAAGCTTGATAATTTAATTAGAGATTATGTACACTTACACTTGAAGTTGCTGACGCCAGCAAAATCGGGGAGGAGGCTCCGAACAACCAAAGTAGGTTGTCTCTAAGAGTAGTCCACACCAACGATTGATCAAACCCTTCCTTCGATTTTACTAGAACTATTAAAGTGAACAAAAGAATTTAGTGTTGGAATTATGAGATAATCGATTGATCAAACTCTTCTTTCAATGCTCAAGTGGCGCTAGATTTAGTGGGAGCTAGTATTTCGTCTTAATGTCATAAAACAGTCATTGTATGACAATGCTATTGAATCTGAGCTTCAGGATTCAAGACCATATCATTATTATAGATAATGATGAATGTATGTAAAATATCAACTTTCGTTACTAGGTAGCAGGTACTGGATTCATGCGATCATGTTATTCTAGAGGTTTTTGGATACGTGATCAAACTCAAAACCTCTAACAAGTTAAGAAAAATAATAAAGGTTACTAGATCCCTGATTAAGTCTTGTTTGGAATCGAACACCAAAAAGACTAAGTCTTGGTTGTGTTGATCTATTGGGTCAAAAGGAGTATAGATAATCTAATCAATTACATGGGTTTATGGACATTGAAATAGTTTGAAACATGATTACTAGACAATAACCGCCCGTGAGAAATTGGAGATAAATTATCAGCTGTCCCAGAAAAGTCTCAGCGGAGAGCATGTCGAATAGCCGGTCTTGAACCTAAGTGACGAGTTTCATGAATCTTTGGAGTAATGTATTTTGACCTTAGCCAGACATCACAATAACCGGGAGGAACATAACGGCATAAAGTGGGGTATACTCTGAGGTATAAATGGGAACACAGGTCGATAGGGGATCGTACAACCGGATAAATCGTTAGATTTACGTAATCTTGGAGTTAAGAAGGATGATATGAGGTGGCCGCGCGGCTATGAGTTGGATATCTAACTTGTCTATTACCAAGAAATTCTTGGTGCGAGAGTTTGGTGACCATTTCTTACAATCTGACAGCCCCAAATCGCGTATCGAAGGAATCGTAGATGCTATATATCATAAATCGTCCAAGGGCAAGTGAGAGTGTTGGAATTATGAGATAATCGATCTCACAAAATACCGTTGAACAATTTAGATTGTACAACCGATTTACTAATTCAAATTATATATATATGTTCAATATATATTAATTGTTAGACAATTAGTATTTTAAGTTCCATGAAATTGGCATTAGAGTTCACGATGGCTTACTAGGGTTATTTCATGTCTATATTTTAAATAAATGGTCGGTTAATATTATTTATTCTTTCTTGTCAATGCAGAGGTCATACAAGCTTGATAAACCGAACTATATAATAAATGTATTACAACTTCGAGGTCTAAAGTGAAACATGAAGGAAACATTAAGATTGAAAAAATCAAATCCAAAGACTTATTGAGTGTTGGGGCGATGAGATGGATGAAATTGAGGAGTTTTATCTCCTAAAAACTCTCCTTGTGTTAACCTATTTAAGTGGCAAACACACAAATTCCTTAATGCTCATTTTGATTTAAGAAATCAAATATTCTCTCGCACTCCCCAAAATAAATTAGAACCCCACGAAAACAAGTTTTTCTTCCATCTTCTATTCTGTTCTTTAAGCGTTCTAGTAAAGCGTGCCGGAAGGATTCAGACAATTTCTTGGTGTTAGCGATCTTAGAGATACTCGACTTGAGTATTATGAGTAATTCTTTTCCGTTGCCTACTGTTAAAATCAAGAAGAAAGGTACACTCTTGTAGTTCATACGTTTATTATTTTTGTACAATCCGTAGCATTCTGAGATTAGTATCCATTAAGAACCCCAACATTTAGGAGGAAGAAAAAGCTAGTTTTAACTGCTCTCATAATGATCAAAGCAAGAGGAGATGGGAGAGGTTTTCTTAACATCTTTTCTCACAAAGATGAACTGTGAATCAATCAATTCATTTTATTCTTTCAGACCCATTTTATATAGGCTTCTCGAGTCCTATAATTTAGGCACTTCAAAGAGTTATGGAAAAACTCTTACGACACTTTTTATAAGAAGATTCTGACCCTTGTAAGGAAGAAGATTCTGGGAATCCTCCTAAATTCCTTCTGGATTTGCTTGTGTCAGAGTGGCAGCTCAGTAGAATCTTTGATTATTTTCATGATTTACACTTTGGCAGAAGTTATAATCGTATTATAGTTTGATCACTGCATTTACAATAGGTAATAGCTGACCTCTTGGCTCGATTGAAAAGAGTAATATAACCCAATTTATGTGCTTAGAGCGTTGCGTTAATATATAGATTATGAAAAGATATAGTAAATTAAATCGCAACCCACCCCAATATCGTAAATTTAATCCTAATATGTCAATTCTCTAACAATCCAACATATATGTGAACTTATACTTATTAAATGAGTAAATGAATTGTACAATCAAATTGTTCAATGGACATATTTATGATATCTAATATCTCATATTTCCAACAATTTGGACGGAGGAATAAATGAGCAGAATGATGCTTTGTCCATACCGTGCTTAGTTAAAACCTTTATAAGAATATGATTTAATGTTCTCTATGAAATATATTTATGAATATCTGAAAACATATGACATTGAACATAATCATCTTTAAGATATTTCTGGAAATATCGTTATCATCATTTTGATCGTGTCCTCTTCAAGAGTAGTTATATGTTCGGCGAGAATCCTCCATCTCCTTTATGAGCCTTCTTCGATGTCTTCAGTTTTATAGTATTGTACATCATGCATTGAAAAATTATAATATAACTACCTATGATGTCCTCAATACATATGATACAATTTTATAAAGTAAGGGGTACCGAATGAGGCACGAAGTGGAGGTAGACAATCTTTTCCATTATATAATAGAAAACGAGTCATTGAAACAATAATACTCACCCAATCCAAAATAATTAATGTTTTCGCATATCAAGATGAATCTTTGATATCAGACAATGTTATACGTTATTAACAAAACATAAAATTTATATAAATTAAATTTGTCTTTGAAAATAGTTTCATAATTTTTTTTTAATTTTTGAAAGTATAGTTCAAGAATAATTGACGTTCAAAACTTCGCCTCGATAAGTGAAAATATCAATCATTTTAAATCGGAGGGAGTATCATAAGTTGAATTAGTTACTTATTCATTTTCTTTAACAAATAAAAATTAAAGGCTAATTAAGCATTTAGCCTACATGTTATCGCGTAAGTTTCTATGTGGTCCTTAAATTATTGGATTCGTTTAAAGAGTTCCCCATGAACCTATTATTTCAACTTTATATAGCAAAATGACTACTTTACCCCTAACACTAAACTAAAGTATGGGTGCTTTGTTTAAATATTTTACATAATTAAAAATAAGACCCCCTTTGTTTTTTCTTTGACATATTACTACACCGCACTGACCCTAGAACTTTCACTATCATTATCAATCTCCCACCCCACGAAAGAAATCACTTCTCGATAAAATATATGCTTAAAATGAAAGTTCGGGGAGGTTGCTAGGTATAAGGTGGGGTCGGGGAGCCAGGTGGGGTGTGTAAAACAAAGTGATGGATTTAGGGGTGGAAGTTTAGGGGGATAGGGTAGGGGTAGGGTGGGGTGTGAAAGAAAAAATGGTGATTGAGTGGCAAGTTCGGAAGTTTGGGATAGGGTATGATGTGTCAAAGAAGAAAGTGGTAGTTGATAAAAGTTTAATGATTTGTTTGTTTTGGGGAGGATGAGGGAGGATCAAGGAGAATTTAAAAGAATTTCTTGTTTGGGAACTTAAAAATGAGTTTCTCCTAGGAGAGTATTTTCCTCGTCCCCGCCCCATTCCTCTAAAATGTTACCACTCCAAATTGAGGGGAGAATGATAAATTGATACAATTGTAATATATTCTCCACTTCCCAAACGTTATTGTCAGAAGCAACCGATTTAATTTAATATATAGATTCATTTTTTGATTCTCTTACTGAGATAATTTAAAAATGTATTTTCCCTCTCACAATTAACTGAGATCAGAACATCGTAAGGAAAAGTTTAGGTGGGGAGGAAATGGAAACATTATTAGGGGTGTGTGGCAAGAAAGAAATTGAAGTGGAGATTTTATTCACAATTATGTAAATATTTTAAATATTAAGCATATTTTAGTTTAATTGTTAGAGGCAGATTGAAATAATAGGTCAGGTTGATATCAGCTGAAGCTTGAAATAATAATTTAAGGTATATAGAAACTACAGCTGATAGTATAGGGGAGTAAAATGCAAATTAGCCCAAGAATTCAAACTTCAGTTAAGTACCACAGGCTCTTGACATGTTTGGCTACTACCTGCCACCCCAAAAACTGACGTCATGAAACCTCCAAATTCCGCAACAATCCACGTCACCTAGGGTTTATCACACGGCGGCGATGAGGGCGGCGGGATTCAAAACCACCACCGTCAACGGCGGCGGAGGTCAATTCTCCGCCTCTCGGCGTTCATGGCGCGAACTCATAGCCCACCCCTCTTCCTACTCCCCCCCTTTTTCCCTCACCGATTTCACCTCCCGATTGACTCGAAACTTGAACTACTTCCGCATGAATTATTCAATAATTGTACTTTTTATTGTATTTATTAGTTTATTATGGCACCCGGTTTCGATTATCGTGTTTTTGGTGATTTTGGGGGTTTGGGTTTATGTATATTTTGGTAGGGATGGGAGTTTGGTTGTGATGAATCGTGTGGTTGATGATAGGGTTGTGTTGGGTGTGATGAGTGTTGTTATGGTTGTTGGGTTGGGGTTGAGTGGCGTTTGGGGTAACGTTTTCGCGGCCGGGTTGGTTGGGGGTGGGGTGGTTTTGGTGCACGCCGCGTTCAGGGTTACCGAGGATTTTTATGTCGAAATTGATAGTGATGATGGTGGAGGTGGTGGTGGTGGGTTGAGCTCTTTTGTTGGAGGTAGTTCAAATGTTGTGTGAAATGGTAGATTGGGAAGGTTGTACTTTGTGCAGTACGGGTTGTACTTTGTGCAGTACAGGTTGTACTTTGTGCAGCACAGAGTTGTACTTGTATTCGTTTATATATGTACATTTGATCATTTTGAGATGGTTTGCTTTTGTTATTATCTGTTTCATGAGAACATGGTTTCAAAGTGAGGATATATGATCAACTGGGTGTGTTTATTGGTTCTGATATAGCCTTGTTGATTCTTTGTTCGAGGATGAACCGATGTATATTCTTGAATCTTTCTGGTTCGAAGTTATGCATGATGAATCGATTGATGCATCTAGTTCATTATACTTGCTGTGTTTCTTGATATATTCTTCCCAGGGAGCACTCTAGTTGGGTACATATTTCTTGATCTTGGTATATTCAAAGTAGCAAATAACCTAAATTGTGCAGGGAGCTGGTTTCGGGTGCATCAAATGTTAACCGAGGGATCGGGTTATAGGAAAGTTGAATGATGCATATTCCAATGATTCCAGTTTTCTTATGATTGTATTGAACTTGAATATTGATAGGAAAGTTGAAAATTTGTATGCATATTCCTGAGAATCAAGTTAGGAAAGCTTGATACATATTGTATGATTCAAGTTTTCCTAATTTCTGAATAACCTCTTCTTAATCTGAGTCTTAAACGTGTTTTAATTTACCAGGCGGATGGATTAATGCTCTTCGTATAACAAAACTCGCAAAATTGTAACTTGAAGAAGTTAGTGAGTACTGAAAGAAATGAACCATAAATCAAGAGTACCACATTAGAGTTTTTAGAACACTGCCTGAGTATATTTATGTAACATGGTGTAACCAAACTGGGGTGCTTGATTCTCAACATGAGAAGGTTGTTACATCAATAAATTCGAATTTGGGAAAAAAAAGTTCATGCAACTTAAATAGCCGAACTAGTTACAGAACTCAACAGGACATTATTCAGTATTTATAAACAGATGTAAGGAAGCATATGAGTAGAACCCATCTCTGCTTGTATGCAACTTATAGAGTGAACTGCAATTTCAACTTGGCACTTTGAACAATTGTAGGTCGCACTCAGCGTGCTCTCCAGAAGCATGCCATTCGGAGTAACTCAGAGATTCTTACGAAGGAAAAAAAAAATGGAGGCGAAAGGCTTAAAGTGATTGGACCCTTCGAGCATAAGCTAATACCATTACAAAATCTTTCGCTGACGAACCAATTGCAGCAGAAACTCTGTCAGACGACGTGCTTTGAAGCCATAGATCAACAAGATGATTCAGTTGCCATGTGGGGACTATTGCCCGACCCATACATCTAATCTCAACCTGTAGAGAAAAATAGATAGCCAATTCATGATATAGATACCAGAAATGTGACTAATTGATGCTGATAGTACTGATAAATGGTGTTTTGTAATAAAGAGTGGTTTCTCACAACACGATACAAGAGAAAAGGAGACAATGCAGGAGTGACTAACCTCATCTTCACTTCTAAGATCCAACTTCCTCACAAGGTATTTCTGGATGAAGGAAACAGGTATGTTCCCATTTCTGTGACAATACAAGAAATGTATGAGATTAAGGATCTACTTATTGTTGATGATCAAATCTACTTCAGTGTACCAAAACGATTTTTAAGCAAGAGTAAACTATTAAAGAAAAGGGCAAAGAAAACATTATGACAAAATATAAAAAAAATCTACTTCAGATACAACCTCCCTGTTATCACCAGGGGTAAGGGTGCGTACTATCCAGCACCAAACAGAGGATAACTACTACGAAGTATATAGCACAGCGAGGCAAAAGAATCATAAAAAGTTATGTTCATGTGTTGAGAAGAAATGCTGAAGGAGAATACTCGACAACTCTAATGCTACTTATTAGTCAATGCATGAATGCTGAAACCGACGGCTATAGACTATAGTGATCTAGTAGTGGTAGTTTAACATAAGAATGCAAGAGAAATATAAAATATGATGGCTCAAAGTGCACCAGGAGAATAACACACATGCTACTTACTTATTCAGTGGATGAATACAGAAACCAATAGAGGAAATAAACTGAGGGGCAAGTAACCAACTACATAACTAATTGTGTAATTTGAGATGAAGGAGACAACTGAAGTCCAAAAAAAGATAACATGTAGGTTATTTACATTTCTTTTTTTTTTTGGTATCCATTTCCTCAGGGAAATGATAATTGAGAAAAGTGAACACATTAATTGAAAACACATGAACCGCCTAATATAACACTCATGTTAAATACCTTTTAAGTGGGATCAATATATAATGCTGGTTCATTCAGATACAAATCTATACTATTCTTATGGACCATTAAAAAATTAACTCAATTGTTAGTAATAAACAGATGCCAACGATACCAATAAAAGTAGTTCCTTCATTATACGAGAGTGCCCCATATTTTTTCCGGAAACATTCAACTGGGGGAGAGGAAACTCATATTTACCACAAGAAAAACTCAAAGGACCATGAAACTCACTTTATTCTCAAGTAACTTGCAGATATCTGGGCCAGCGGTTCATCTCCTTCTCTGTAACAGATTTGTCGAGAAGTAGGCATAATTAGAACAGGCCTTGAGTTCATTCATAATTAAACAGAAAAGCTATCATTCAAATTTCAAAAACATTCTTACTGGTCATCTGATGCGACTAGAGAAAACCATATTGGATTTATTCTCTTCTCAGATTTGATGCTGGTGCCATCCAACACAGTTTGGGGTGATACATTAAAGTCTCCAAACCCAGGTGTCTTCTTCTGGCGAACTTTCCGCAACTTCTTGGGTTTTTCTGATTCTGAAATTGAAGGATCTTGGCTAGTTTTCTCATCGTGAGATTTCAGTTTCTGTTTGTTAGCTTTAAACTTCGACTTGTGGACATATCCACCGTCGTGGTTGAGTTCTGATTTAACAGACACAGATGGTGCAAATTTTGATTGTTTACTTCTGTTTGCAGCTTCCACAAGACAGGTTAGGGGATTCCACGCATCAGATTTCCCATCCCATGTGCCAGAACCATTGTGCACTCCTTTATCAGAGGCAGAGCGGCTCGACGGCTCAGCAGAAGAACTCTGCAGACAAGATCAGAGCATAAAAGTCCTTTTGTACATTCGAAGAAGTATAAGAGACCCATGAAAACCTAGGAGGTAACACACTACTTTCCTCAACAACATGACATTACCTGCCTTATACTCTGGGTGAACTTTTTCAGAGTTTCAGGGGAGCTAGAACTCTCAGGAAGGTCTTCGGAATCATCTTGTTTCTTCATAGGTTTCTCAATGGAGAATGTGGAACCTTTAGCCGCTTTTCTTGCAGATTTTGATCTCCTTCCAGTTAGCCCACCATATGTTGATATTCTAGGAGCACTCACAACCAATGATGAAAGAGATCTCTCCTTTCTCTTCATTGGCAATGCAAACGGGGACTCAACTTCAGGTGCTTCCACCTTTCTCCTTTTATAAGGGAATATTTTTGCCCGTACATCTTGCAAACTGTGATCTGGCCTGGAAAATAAGTAGCCAACGAGTTAAATAAGTATACGTGAAATCCAGAACTACTTTTACCAGTCAAGACAACATGATTCTAGTATATTATTGGTTTCTCTTAATCATTTTGAGTCACGAAGGAGCATAAATTTTTAAGTTGATACTTCGACATGCATGTTAGTTGATCAATCTCCTAACACTCATAGATGCCATTATTAAACCATTTCTCAATGATTATTACGATTCTTATAATTTAACAGGTGTACATGCAGATACACAGTTAGCTTTATTGTTTTCATTCTGAACATTTGAACATGGAAGTTCTTGGCAATTACACCTAAAAAAAGTATTTTACAGAAATGGTACTCGTAGAGTCAAACTAACTTAACAACTGCACAGGACTGGAGATAGTAAACACACATTCTCATGCAATGGGATTTGACCGTGGAGCAAACTATTGTACTTCAATTCGAGAGGAGAATGTATCAGAATTCTGACCTCAACTTTTCCAATGGGACACAACCCAAATCAAGGTTGCATATTGGACAGCACTCGTACTCCTCGTCTGATAGTTTCTTAAAAATGCATTTTCTACAAACTGCGAAAGATTTGTGAGTAGATTTATAACTTATTCTGTACATGAAATAAAAGCCATTTTAAGAACATACATCACTTCACAACTTACATAAAGTGAGGGAAAGGATAGAATGAAGTGAAGAGGATCTTTAAATAAGACAAAAAATGAGAGAAGAACGAAAGACGAGTAATATAGAAGTGAAGGATGTGAATAAAAGATAGGAGAATGTAAACTGATTGATGTTGCTTAAAAGGTTCAACATTGTTGGCGAAATTATTTATCATGGTCCAACATCGTCAATTTAGACCGCATCCTAGTAAGGGAAGGGTTGGGAATTCGTATCTAGGTCCCGGGTAAGATACTAGGAAGTTGGTTTGTCTCACGAGTAACGCTGATACAACCAAAAGAAGACAATGTCTTAAACAAACTAGTATCTCTGTCTCCGAGCCTCCATCGTCGAATAGTTAGGAACATATCGAGGAAACAAAATCCACATGATATTACGAAAACACACCATGCTAGTACAAGATTATCGGTCCAACATTTTTTCATCAATTGCCACATATCCTTTTCCATCATCCAAATTACAGCAATAATAACATTACCAATCAGATCAACAATACATGAAATTCATTTCCACATCAAATTCAAGTACAAAAACCAATCCATCCCCGAGTGCAAACGTTTAAACTAAAATTCAATCAAAAACTCGATCTTTGCAACATAATTCAATCACAAACAAGCAAAAAACACTACCAAATTAATCAAATCACCAATCCAAACCCCCAAACAAAACCCAACAAACAATTAACGTCAAACAACCAAAACTAACAACATCAAACAAATACAACAATTTCAAAACAAAGTCGACAGAAAACACGATCTTTACAACACAATTCGATAACAAGCCATCAAAAAACATTCCCAACCAAATCAAATCACCAATCCAAACTCCGTCCAAAACCCAACAAACTATCAACGGAAAACAACCAAAACCGACGATTTCCAAAAATTACAACAAATTCAAACAAAGTCCCAAACAACCAAAACCGAAGATTTCCAACAAATTCACCAATTTGAAAACTCACACGTATGAAGACACTCAGAAATAGTAGTAGCATCTCTCAACAACTTGTCACAAAGGGGGCAAGTCATGCATGAAGCAAGCACATCTCTCTTCACACTCACAACCTGATTCGACATCGTTTTTCCCTCTTCAATCACTCTACAAAATCAATCAAACACCAACTATAAAAATCAACGTAAATTCAACAACAAAGTGCATGTTAGCAAAGTCACATGAACCATATAATAATTTACGTTCATTCCTTCATCTCCACCTGCAATCACAACATTAACAGTAAACCCATCAATTGCTTTTCTAAAACAAGCCAAAAACAACTTACTATTAATAATAATACATGGAAATTAACTAATTAATTCTACAAGTAAATACATACAGATTTAGATGTATATATAGAGAGAGATGAGCTGATAAATCTGGGTTGATTGAGTGTGGATTGGGGAGAGGTGGGGTGGGGTGAAGGGAGGGTTTGTTTTACATCTACAATAGCATGAACCAGGTAGTTGTCTGAATTATATATTTGATGTTATTTTATTTTGTTTGTGTTTTGGTAAGAGAAAATGGGAAACGTTGAAAAGGAAAAGTACTGCTGTAATAAGAGGGGGATAAGCGTGCACCCTATTGTGGGTTCGAATGCATTAGAATTCCTTCACATGAGTCGAGAGGTTGAGTTCGGTAAGAAATGTAGTTCGTTTTGTTGTAGTCACCGAGTTAAGTGAGCAGAATTAGACTGCTAGTCGATACGATGAGTCGAATATGAAGGCTGACTTTTTGTAGCGAGGTTCATTCATCTATAGTATACATTAACTACTCCACGAAAAAATAATTTACCTTGTTTTTGTATACCTTATAATATGTCTATCTCATGCTTTGAAAAAGATTTGACATCAACACTTATATTACCTTGTGTTGCTCCAAAGAATTCTTAAGAAGATAATATAAGTGTTAAAAAAGTAAGTACTGCATAAAAGTATTTCTTAATAGAAACAATAAAACTGTCTAATAATACAATAATTGACGTATATTCTATTGTAGTAGCTTAATTGATTAGTTAGATATTGAATAATGATACTAATTGCGTACATGGCCAACAACTAATGAGGAAATATATTATTTGGTGAGAAAAATGCCATTCCGTTCACATGAAAGGAACCAGTCCTGATGTCCCCACCCCCAAATTCACACAGGTAACACAATGTCGATGCGTGAGATAGGTTGGAAAGGAATATATACATTTCATTCAAGTCAATAATAAGGGCATGCCATGCAAATCAATACATGAGTAGTATGGTCTATTATTTCCCTATACTATAAGTCTATAACTACTTATCTATTTCATTTACCCCTCTCTCATTTTGAGATGCAATAATCAAAATATCAAATCAAAGTTATTAAGACCATAATCAAGAATTGTGCTTAGGTCATTAAGTATGTATATAAATTGAAAGGGATCGATCAATTATATTTAGGATGAGTCAAGATGAGAAAAAAAAATTAACTGTGTATGTCAACCTCCTCAGCTCCTATAGTACTTCCATTATCCCTTGAGTCTTCGAAAACATATGAAAATGGAAATAAAGAAGAAAGCTCATTTTCAAAATATACTTATGATAAATGAAATACAAATAAGAATTCATTTAATTTGATATAGCTTAGAACATATTGTTCACGTTGAAGTTTCAAATAGAATTCCTTCAATTTTGATTATTTATTTATAAAGATTAAGTTTGTTAATTGTTTTTAGGGCTGAATAATCAGCTATGTTTGAGGTGTGAAACATATCCAAACATACCCAATACGTGCACTAAGGAGACGTGATTTAACGAAAAATATAACGGAAGTATCAATTGGATTAACATTAAGTGATGAAGTGAGACCCTTCCAAAAATAAATGATGAAATTATTTTACACCTCAAATATAGATAATGATTCATGTTTTTTGCCTTGTTTCTGTGAAGGGTGTTTCGTTGGTCGGTATCTTAGCAAGGTATGACGATGTAAACAGAAGAGATAGTAGTATTTTGGATTCATCACCAGAAGTTCTTGTCATCTTTATTGCTTGCAACTTGCAAGTCTTAACTTAATTGATGGGAAAACTGACATGAAAATCTCTTAATTTTATATATTATTTTGGTTGATTGATAAATGTTAACATTTTGGTGTTAAATAGAAGCACCCAGTAGTCCCCCCCACCATCCCACCCCACCCCTCAAAGCCCTCCAATAGTCAACGCCCATACAACCAAATTTGAAGAGACCATAATAAATAATGAGTGAAGTGATAAACATCTTTGTAATAATTCATGGGGGGTAGATATAGTATTTATCATTGCCTTAGAGGAAAACAAACGTACACTTCCACTAGACTGTCTAGACCATCCATTATTTCCATACAGTTGAAATGTCACTTAGTTCTAAAATTTGATGGTCGATATCATTTTCACCAGCTAATAATCTGTTGTATCATGTGATTTCATTTCTCCCCATGATTGTTACTTCATCAACAAAAAATAAAATTGAAAATCAATCATGACCCAACAAGACTTTTGTGCCAAACATATATAGGAAACTATTGATATCAATATGTAAGTACTTATCCACCCTCTCTCACATTAACTCAATCTTACAAAAACAATAGTAGTCCAATTTGTATTTCAAAATTCATCCATGTAAGTAACTTTAAAGAGTTTTATACCATTAGATATATACTTCTTCTAATTCCTTTTAATATATATTTCGATTTTTGATTTGAAACATTTTCAATAACTTTAGAGTTAAATTAATTTTTTACCTTTAGTGGTGTAATTGTTAATTTGAGCTCACAATAATCAAAGAGTTCGCATTAATGATTGTCGCGTTAAAAAACAGAGGTTCTGATTATATAACCTACAATGACTCAAAACATAGCCGATTGATTTTAAGATGATGTCTCTTTGGATTTTATGAAGTGTGATGCTACTCTCATAACTTTGTGGTGTGGCTGATCGAATTTAATAAATTCAAGAATAATCATGTTTAATAATTGCTTTCATATTATTGATGTTATTAGATTTATCCAGTAACCATTTTGATTTTTGACAATCGGGTATAATGTAGAATAAGTATTGTATTTAGTTCTAATAACATGTTGGTTTGGTACCCAATTTGAGTGGTCTTGAACCAAATACATCTGATGAGGATTTTTGAATCATGTCGGTTTTCGATTACATTTCATTTAGTCAACGAGCTGAGTTACTCCTTCCATTCCTGAATAACCCAGCTCGCGAACAACAATAAATCCATCTGAGTCTTCGCAATTTCAGACATTCTTGTAACGACATATCAACAATTGTCGAGCTAGGTCAAGATGCTCGTGAACTCGAACATGGCTCAAAATCATAACTCAATCTAACCCACTGGGGCTGAAAACCTTGTGCCGAGAACTAAAGGGGGGAAATTAGTGGGCAATTCGGGCAAGGCCAGGCATATAAGACATGTCTGAACTCTAGATTCATTTGAACAGGCAAGGTGACTAGGCCAGATGCATACAGTTAATATGGGCTTTTGCAGTCTTTACTTATATTTTTATAGTAGTTTTTTATGAGATGTGTTAGGCCAGCAAGCTATCTTGATGGACGTTTCCTTTAATATCAAGTTAATATTATGTGGATAGATGATATATAATATATATATATATATATATATCGGTTGTTATATATATATAAAAAAGATGGATCGCATGGTTAGCATGGGCCAGTCCATACACCTTTTTTTCTTTTTTAAAAGCTTCGATAAATTAATACTTTCGATTTTTAATAAAGCTACTCGAAATAATATTTTGGCCGGTAAAACTAGGGGATAAGTCTTAAATTAATAGTCGTAATTTTTCGTTTTTTTCAATTATCAACTCACGTAAAAAAAAGCGGACGCGTCGATTGCACGAAACGGTCCATACGATTCTTGTTAAATCTCGCGCTCATGCTACTTTATTTGGCTTTTTTTACTTCGATAAATTAATACTCGATTATTTAATAACATCTCCAAGATACTGACTCGAGATATGGAGCTAAATTAATAATTCATGTTTTTTTTTTGGTTCCTTTTTCATTTTTTATTTCTTTTTTGCGATTATCCAACTCTTGTAAAGCTTCGTTAAATTAATACTCGTCATTTTAATAAACTTCTGCTCAAATAATATGTTTGGTTAGTCACGACTCAGGGTAGGGTGCCTGGTTTATTTTTCTATTCAGACTAGGGGATAAAAAGTTGATTATTTAATAAACTCTCTAAGATAATATTTTTTGGCGGTCCCGACTTGGGGATAGGGTGTCAAATTAATAATTCATGCTTCTTTTTCGTTCATTTTTCAATTTTTTTTTGTTGCAATTATCAACTACCATATAAACTCGATAAATTAATATTCCAATTATTCAATAAACTATCTAGGATAAAAGTTTTGGCGGTCCCAGCTTCCGGGGATATGATCTTAAATTAATATCTTGCTAAAATTATAAGTTAAGACATTTTCCATAATTTTCAACTCTAATGTTGGTTGATCGTAAATATTTTGAAAATATAATAACGGTTAGTCCCGTATTAGTTAGTCCCGATATGGTGCTAAATTAATAGTTCGTGTTTTTTTGTTCTTTTTTCATTTTTTCTACACTTACTCGGCTATTTGTAGAGACTCGAAAAAATTAATACTCGATTCTATAATAAACTCTCTAAGATAATATGTTTGGTCGGTCACGACTCGAGGTAGGAAGCGTTTGGTTTTATTTTTTTATACATTTTTTCGTTCATTTTCATATATATATATATATATACACACGCACACACATATTTATAGTCGATTATTTATTAAGCTACCACAGATAATATTTTATCGAGGTCTGACTAAGAGATAAGTGCTAAATTAATAATCGTACTTTTTTTTAGGTTTTTTTTTTTTGCAATTATCAGCTACATTAGACACTAGATTATTTAATAAACTATTTAAAATAATATTTTAGTAGGTCTAGGCTAGGAATAGGAGTCTTAAATTTGGAAGCTTATCTTTGAGTGTGCAATTCGATCTTTTGACATATTTTCTTTCTACATAGAAGTTGATTAAATGTATTTCCCAGATAAATTAAGATCTTAAAATCGATTGTGAATAACAACTACTAATTACCATATATAAATTGATAATAGCATATACGTACTACACTTGATCTTAGCCAAAATTGAGAAATTATAAAATTATGTCATAAAATCTTAAATAGTTAGTAGTATAATAATTTTCGATGATTAATGAAAATAGAAAGATGGATGAACTTTAAGGAAAGATAGAAATCCTTAATTTCCAAAACTTATCCAAAATTGTTTGGAGAAGTATTCATATGGGCTGTTAGAGCAATTGTACAAGAGGTACAATGCAACCTCGAAAATTGATTGAACATAAAACACATAAAAGTGTTGTATTTGCCCAATCTTTATCGTAGTACGTACATTAGTGAAATAAATGGGCAAGGTCAAACATACATTTTATGAATTTGCTGTTTCCATACTTCTATGCTTTCTTAAATTAAATAAAGCATTTAATATTTTCACCTGTACATTAATCTAAGAAACAGAGGTGAAGGAATCAACCTCTATTCAATGTTTGGACATTTTTGTTGGGAGGTAACCATAATACAACGAAATAATACAATAACCTCTTCCAAATACCAAATACAACTGTAATCAATAAAACATATTAAATAACACAATTTTAGCATGAAAAAATCTCTGTTAACTAGGAATAAAAAACCACGAGACCCGTAGGCCACTTAAATCTCTACAATAATCATATTCGATCATTCCGACTATTTTTCCTGTTAAATTGCGAGATTCAGATAGTTTTTGAATTTTTTAACAAATGTATATTCGAGTTTTAGATTATTTGTGACCTTAACCCTAGTTATTATATACATTCTTCCTCATTTATTAAATACATATACTATCTCCTTTAATTATATTTTACATCCCTCTTTAATATTCCGTAGTCAAAGACTTGCTTCTCTCAAATATCAAACCTATACAATTTTAATAATAAACAGTTAAACCATCTTAGTCATATATCTAAATATGTGAAGGTTTCTAAAAACACAAACAACATCGCTTAAATCTCTCTTTGAGAATAAATCATATATGATTAAGATTAACCACTTCAATAGCACAAACAACACTGGCAATATCACATGACACAATATGACAAAAAAAACCTTATGAATATAGTTCTCAAATTCAGAAAGCTACATTGTCTTTTATATTTCAATTCTCAAATATTCTTTCAATTTTGACGTTCTCTAGTAGTTCTTTCTTTACATTATAAATCTAATACATGCAACTAACTATTGAAGTCTAGCACATTTAGAATTTTAAAAATACATTAAGCATAAATCTCCAAATATAAAATTAAACTTATTTACGTCACGTGTAGTCTAATTCAAGGCAACGTATACAGTGAATCTTCTAGTTGCCAATTTATGAGAATGGGTCTAAGAACCGTCCGTGATCATGTGAATAATAAAACCATTTTCTTTACTTTCTTTTTTGGTCGACATGATAAACTTTTTTTGGTCGACGACATGATTAACGATGTTTGCTCCAATGCGATTTTAGTCCTTCAATTTCTAACACATCTCTTAGAGCGTCGTGCCACATTGATTATTAATATACTTCAGGGGTTAATATATAAGATTTTAAGGTTCACTTTCATAAAATTTGTCGGTGGTTTTAAAATGGAGCGCCATGGGCTTCTTTATCATGATATTAAAAGCGGTACGTAGTGATGATGGCCGCAGCGATTTAGGTCATTCTTTGTAGTTTTGATGTAACCCTCATTGGCGACATTATATCAAAGCGGCGTGGTGATGAGAATGCTTGATATATCATGGTATGTGGCCAGCCGCCGAGGAGGTTGATGTACTCCCAGGTTAATATATAAGATTTTGAGAATAGACTGAATTCAGTATAATGTCGCCCGAATAGACTCGAATTCGGCGAAGTATATTCCCAAATTATCGTTGTCCTTCAGCAAGGCGTCCCCAACGCGCCTAGTCATCGCTTGATGTAGAGGGAGAGTTATCGAGAGATGTGCCTCGAGACGGGTCATGCCACCCCATACACACCGCCCGGCATAACCCGGTAACCTGCGACACGAGCACGACCACAGATTAAGCAATTACTTCTTTGCTTGCCAGATTGAGCCGCCGTCTGCGTGGCGCACTTATGAAAGACGGCCGATATCGTTGAATATATTTCGTGGACTTCCCAAATTAATATATATAAGATGATGTGCTACTGATATACGTACGTCAATTTAACACTCGTTGACACGGAAGACACTCCAATAGTTACTAGCAAATCATAATGGTTAGTTTAGAAAAAAGTGTTAATGTATTTATCGGTTGTTCGTCAGTGCCAGAAATTGCATCAATCTTTTTTATATAGATAATTTATAATATTAATTAAATGGTAAATATCTGGAACAAACCTATGAATTCGATGCTTCGATGAAGAAATATAGGAGGCTAAGGATCTTTTCGAAACTCGCTAATAATTAATACCATAATCATTGTTTGAGGGGACCATGTAAGAAGTTGAAGGAAAATACAAAATATATGTGATTGGATATTTATATTATTCGACTTGATAAGTTCATTTTGTTATTTTATGTTGGTTTCCCATCCCTACAAAAGTTGAATCTTTTATGTGTGCTGGATCGTCCAAAGAATCGATCAGACAAGATTCTTCTGACGACGGATTATCGAAGGAAATGTGAATCCAACCAAATTATCCTTATTAATTGAAGATTGGAGAATTTTGAATGGTCATTGAAATTATCCTTCATCTCTGATAATATTAAAATGCAACGAGTTGGTAGAATAGGTGAGAACTTGTGATTGGTCGTAGGTTCGATTCGCCTATAAGCAATTTCTTGTCGAGGAAACGCATCGCGCAAAACTGCTCGAAATTTACTCGATACCTTATTTGAAAAAACATTTGCAGGGTCCCTGTTAAAAAAAATGTACTCCGTAGTGATGCTCCCTTATACTTGACTAATATGAGTGTATGTTGGGATCGACTCTCATTTATTTTTAAAATCATGCGAGCACGTAGAAAGAAGAACTTGAGTATAATGTTAATGTATATCATGATGGATTTCCATGAGTTCACATGTTCAAACTATTATCTCAATTCATGAATCATCATACAAGCACAATGTATGTGAAGGTTATAAAAAATTGAGATGGTAGGACCTTAATATTTTTTTTTTAAAAAATGATACATTCCTTATAGTATAATTGATGTATTAGGAATTTACATGTCAACTAAGACAAAAAATCTATTTCTTTGAAGCTTAGGCTCTCATTTATTTAACTTAAAATTTAATTAATATCTGATATCGTATGTAATTTGTAACTTTTATCGTTAAAAAAAAAAATAAGATAAAAAATCTAATCAACCTGGGCCAATATCTCTTGGGGGGAATTGAAGGAATCTAATGAATTGGTGTGAATCTTGATTAATTTAGGTTAAATTTAAAGTTTTTCCTATTTGGAGTTTTATTTAGTTTTTTACACAATTTTGTGTATTTTTCTGCTTTTCTGATGTATTTATTCATTAATTTAACAAATTAAATTTCTTTATGAGTATACCATATCTCTTAATTCGACATTCTCTTTAGGAAGGAAGTGGTTGAATAATAACTTCAGGATGAAGAGTCCAACCACGACATGAGAGACTTGATTGGATCAGTTGATTGGATCGGTAGGGCTAAATTACATTTATATATATTGAATTTTGTTCTGATCTGTTAGAGATTTGAATATACAACGTGTTGCTCGGATTTTTAATTTGATTGGCTATCTCTATATTATGAGAGTCTAATGTGGGTGAGATGATCACGATTAAATAAGATTTGATGCTTATCATACCATCAAATAAATCTTGTAGGAAGTCCGAAAACTCATAAAAACTCAACGATTAATCGTGCTTGATCTAGATCAATTCCGTGATGGGCAAATCGAAGAAAAGTTTTAAGTGACATTATGAGTGAAGACGAAACAAGATCTTGAACTTGAGTCTGATAAAGTCACCAGGCCACAGATTTGGAAGGAGGGTTACATTATCTTTTTGGAATGGATTTCAATTTCAATCGACATGGAAATGTCCCTTATTCAATTATATCTCTATTAATTCTATAATTTATGAATAAATATCAATCAATTTAATACACAAAAGTTTTTTTTATATATACAAATGTCAACTAACAAATTTAATTTTTGTAAAGAAAAGAAAAAGAGTTGTCAGTAAGGATGATCGAGTTGATAGAGGATATGTCTTTATGTAAGCGAGTCGTAAGTTCGGTCTTTTCTCTTATCTTTTATTGGTCGAGTCGGCCTTGATGCCTATGATTAAAAAAAAAAAAAAAGAGTTTCCATATTCCTTCCTTGACAGTTTGATGACGAACATGGCACCACCGCTGTTTCCGCCTTAACCACCTGCCATCATTTTCTCTCTCTTCTTTCTCTCTCTAAAAAGATTAATTCAATCATTCCCTAAATCTATCAAACTCATTAAATCAAATCATTACTCAATAAAAAAACCCTACTCTCTCTCTCTCTCTCTCACTCACTATTCTTCTTCTTTATTTTTTAATTGAATTTTATACTAAATTTGATTAAGATCTGATTTTGATCTGAATCTCAAAAAAACCCTAATTGGAATTTAATAAAAACCCTAATTGGAAAATTGTAGAGTTTGATTAATTGAAATTTGGGGGTTTAGTGATGAGGCCATTTAGGAGAGGGACTAGGGTTTTGATCCTCTCGTTTCTAACTGTTTCAGTATTATTTCCTCTCCTTTTGCTTTCTTATAGGCTTAAACAACTTAAATCTGATGGTAATTTCTTATTTTTATTGTTTAATTTTTAATTTATGTTTTTTTTGGGTTTTTGGTTATTAATTTATTTATTTAACTTGGGTATTTTGAATTTTTTTTTTGTGGGTTTTGGATTTTTTGCAGTGTCCAAAGAGTTCGTGGAAGATTTATCGATCATTGTATGGGTTCTTGCTCTTTATGAACTTTTTTCATTATGATGGTTTAATTGATTAAGTATTTGGGTTATTTTGTTATCTTTTGAAGTGGGCCAGTACTTTTTTGTAAAAATAAATAAGATTGGCTTGTTGTTGAATTGAACCCGGGCTCATCACTGCAAGTAATACCATGTTAATCGTTAATTTGTTCGTTTTCTTGATGAACTCTGAAAAGCTGTAGTTACTAAGTTGTTGAATAGTTGTTGTTTCTTGTAAATTAGTTATTAAGTTGTTGATCAGTTCAATTGTCGTTTTTAGTTGATTGATATATATCTTTCTCAAGTTGACTGAGCTGAGCATTGTGTGGGTTTTGTTTGCTCTAAATGGTTTCGATTATATAGCCATTTTGGGTATTTTCTTAATTGTTGAATTTGGTCCGTCATATTAATGTTGTTTTTTTATTATTATCTATATCTAGAAACACAGGACAGAAGTTCAAGCACTCAGTGCCATTGAGGAGGTATTGATAAATGATGGATTTTTTTTTAATCTTAATTGCTTAACGATAAATGATGGATTGTTTTTCTTATTGAGTGAATTCATGCTGTGTGGTTGTAGGATCAACGTGACCTGTTAAAAGAACCGTTTCGAGAGGTGTACAAAGATGTAGGATTTAATTCTGGAGTTCGTTTTATTTCATCTGATACGGAGAACAGTAGGGAATCAATAAATGTGTCAAGGCCCTTTGATGCGGATAATAGAGGTAGTGAATCAGGCAACACTTTCAGTACATCTGATGAGGAGGACAAGAGTAGTGAGTCGGGAAATATTTTGAGTGCATTTAATGAGGAGAACAAGAGTAGTGAGTCGGGAAATGTTTTGCGTTCATCTGATGAAGAGAACAAGAGTAATGAATCAGCAGAGGTTTTGCGTTCACCTGATGAAGAGAACAGCAGTAGTGAATCAGTAAATGCTTTGAGTACACCTGACAAAGAGAAGAGCAGTGAATCGGGAAATGCTTTGAGTGTGTCTGATGTGGAGAACAGTAGTAGTGAATCGGGAAAAGAAGCAGAAGATGTTAATTTGCCAAATAGGAATGGTTAGTTATTTGGCTAAATTACTCTCTTTGTAAAGTTGCTCGCATTGGCCTTATCTGGGTATATATCTGATTCTCTCTTGCTCCCCTTCATTTGAGTGTAGGCATTAGCAATGCCAGGGTAGACGATCCCAACAAAAAGAAAGGCCATTTGCATACTTTACAGGAAGTAGAAAACACATTACCTGAAAAAGAGGTAAGGTTTTTTATAGACTTGTCTACTTGAATAATTTTTGTCCTATGATTTTTTAATTTTATTTGAAGTTATAAAGCATTATAGTAATTTTTTCATTTAGAGCATCCCTTCGATATGTATCAAGTTCCAGTGCTACATGATTACTAAAGAAATATACACTTCGTTTTTAAGGTTAATATCAGTAGTTAAGTCATTATTGTTTCAGTGACTTGTTTCCCTTATCTGAATTACTTAACTTGGAAAATTTAAGTTATTTATTGGAAATTTATAGTATTCCTCAACCTCTTCACCAGGACTTTTAGATTACTGACATTCTTTTAGAACTCGAGTGTCCAAAAATATTAAACACAGAAGAGGATATTTCACAGTAGGGTTTAAAGCATGGCTGCATCCTTCCTTTTTATTGTAGCCTTACTATTTTGAAATTTATCAATTTATCAATTTTTAGTTCAATTTATTATTTTTTGTCACTAATATTCATGACGGTTCCTTACTTCCTTTAATTTTAGCATGCCTAAAAAATGTGTGTGCTTTAAGTGTGAAGGCATCCAATGATAACCTGTTGCCATCGTTAATTAATAGTGGTCGCAGTCCTTCATAAATCTAGCTTTTGAGGTTGCTGCAGCTTATTTGACTTGTGCTTCTTCTTCTTTTTAAAGTATACGGGTTACATAATATGAAATGACAATTTTCCCTCTTTTTCTGTTTTTCTCTTTCTCTGTTTTTTAACTTCACTCTTCCTTAACTCTCTTATCTCAGTGTGTGCTTATGATATTATGATCATTTTGTGTGAGGAGCTTCGATCTTTTAATGCTTTTTCATTGTAAGTCAACTTTTGTAATTTGAGTATTATTCTTTTATTGATTCTAACTGTTTGAAAAACTGATGATGTTGTAGAAACAAACTAGACCAACAACGAAAGGTGAACATAACAAGGGTTCACATAGGGCGTCAGATGAGAAGGTAAAAGAGATAAAAGATCAAATAATTAGGGCCAAAGCGTATATGAAATTTATACCACAAGGGAGCAACTCCCATTTTTCGAAAGAGTTGAGATTGCGAATCAAAGAGCTGGAACATGCGTTGGGTGGTTCCTCTAAGGATTCTAATTTACCTCGGAGGTAAACTGTTTGTCTCTGTAGACCTCGTAAAAAGGTGCCCTTTCTAGTAAATTCCTTTTCAGAAAATGAATGTAGAAGACTGAAATTCATAATGTAGTCTATTTTCCAGGATCAACAACTCACTGTAATAATCATGTTTATTGAGTATTTGATTACTTTCTTTTGACTCGGTAGAGTTGAATCAGGAGATAGACTACTACCAAATGAAACGAAACCAAGCCTTATTCCACTAAGTGGATTCGGCGATAGACTACTACGATCGACTCTATTATTCTATCTTCTGTTACAGAATCCTTCAATAGCACTTCATTCGATATCTATTCCTTTCCGGGGTGTGTCTCCATATATTCCACTTCCTTAATGCTCTCTTATATTCTCATTTATGTCTCACGTATTAAACCGAATTAATTAATTTTTAGCTGTCAAAAAAATTAATGAGGAGTGCGCTTTTTATGACAGCTTTTGTTGTTTTATATGTTCTTACATTTGGTTTCATGAAGAACTATAGTTTGTCTTTCTTTTTATGTTTGTCTATTGAGAAAGTATTTTTCATTGAAGACACGAGTTTTAAATTACTGAGTTATATCAGGGCTCTCCAGAAAATGAAAGCAATGGAGGTGACCTTAGCTAAAGCCAATCGCATCTATCCAGACTGTGAAGCCATGTCCAAAAAACTCCGTGCTATGACCTACAATACTGAGGAACAGGTTCGCTCACAGAAAGATCAAACAAAATTTCTCTTTCAGTTGGCTGGAAGAACCACTCCGAAAGGCCTTCACTGCCTCTCCATGCGTCTGACTTCTGAGTATTTTACCCTTCTACCTGATGATAGGGAACTAGCTAATCAACATAAATTGAATGATCCATCTTTATATCACTTTGCTGTCTTTTCTGATAATGTGCTCGCTTGTGCTGTGGTGGTCAACTCAACTGTTTCAGCTGCTGAGGTAATTAGCACCATGTCTGTTCATCTTTTGAATTTGGTAACACAAAAAGTAAAATAATTATGACAATGAGAAGGTATCTGAACCCTCGGTGGATCCTAATATGGTGTCTGAGAATATTATAAACTGTTTTATCCTTGTAGTTTCTCTACTATCTCTTCGCACAGCTAAGTAATTTATATTTGTTTGCTAAAACTTCATTTATTACTTGAGTAAGCTAGGAACAGGCGGGGACAATCTAATTTAGGTTGAATTTACTTAGTGGTTTTTCTGTTATAGATGATAATATTAGGTGTGGATGTAAATATTTCTCTTCCTGAAATATTAGATTTTTTTCACCTTGGCAGGATCCTGAGAAGATTGTTTTTCACATAGTCACAGATTCTCTTAACCTCCCTGCAATGACAATGTGGTTTTTGGCAAACCCTCCAGAAAAAGCTACAATCCATGTCCAGAGTATAGACAATTTTGGGTGGTTATCTGTGAAATACGAAGCAAATTTGCCGAAGGGTTCTTCACTCGACCTACGATTTACATCTCCATTAAACCATCTGCGGTTTTATCTGCCAGATCTTTTTCCTCGCCTGAACAAAATTGTATTCCTTGATCATGATGTAGTTGTTCAAAAAGATCTGAAGGCACTTTGGGAAGTTAACATGAAAGGCAAAGTGAATGGTGCAGTGAAGACTTGTCAGGAAGGTGAACCTTCATACCATCGAATGGATATGTTCATTAATTTCACAGATCCTAGGATTGCCAAGAGATTCGATCCAAATACATGCACATGGGCGTTTGGCATGAACATATTTGATCTACAGGAATGGAGGAAGCAAGATTTAACTCAAGTATACCACAAATACCTAGCCATGGTAATGAATCTAGGCTCCTTTGTTCTTCTGTAATCATATCCTGGTATATGAACATACTTAATTATGTTGTTCCCTCTTTTCCTCTTCTTTGATACAGTCCATTTCTTTTTAGTTTATATTATTCGCAGACATTATCATTAACCTGAACTAGAATGATTGCGTAGTTATCTCTCTTTCTTTTGGCTAGTTATTTTTTTGTGTTGCATCATATTGTATTTTGTTATATTGTCGTTTTGTAAGGGTTATTATGCTTCTGTATCATAATTTTCTCCGGTTTCTTGAATTTCCGGCAGATTACGAAAACCCCCCTTCATAGTCTAATCATGTGCTCATTTTCCTACCTAGGCATCTAAAGGGTCATTGATGAAAGCTGGCACCTTGCCAATTGGATGGATGACGTTCTACAAACGAACTATGGCTTTGAACAGGCGATTTCATGCCCTTGGCCTGGGTCATGACCATGGTGTTAATCCTGATGAAATACAGCAGGCATCAGTGCTACATTTCGATGGAATAATGAAACCATGGTTGGATATTGGAATCGATACGTACAAACGATACTGGAAGAAATATGTCAATTACCAGCACCCTTACTTTCAACAGTGTAATATACAGGAGTAGTTAGATTCTTCAGCATGAAAATTGTTGGAGCTTCAGTTAACTTCATAGTTCATACACCAATCTCGATCTGCCTCCTATAGGAACCACATTCTGAGTTCATTCTTTCTCATTCTTGTGAAAATTTTACTAATGTAAGTTTTTACCCCCATTCTTTTAGTCGATTTTTCAACCATAATGTTTCATAGCATCTGAGTTCATCCTTCACAATAATCGGGGACTCGAGATTGGGGTTCCATGGGGCAGTTGTGGTGTGGGATATTTGTAGTATCTGTATATAACTTTTTCTTCTCTTTTTAGAACTGTTGATCTCTTATTCTGTCCAGATCTGCACTCTAGATCTCAAATGTACTTTTTTCCCTGGACAAACTCATGGTTCAATACGCCTTGGATCATTCGACAAAATGTGTTATTTTCGAAACATAACTACTCATCTTTTTCTTGTGATTTTGTAAGTGGATGATTGATTACTTCGTTACTCCAACTAATCATCAGCTTGTTAGTGCCTCGGATACGGGGTATATCTAATGAATTTTAAATGAAGTCGAAATGTGACAATTAGCAGTGGAACGTAGTATAACAATATAATTTTCAAGAAATAATTACTCCGTATTAATTTTGAGGGTAGAAAATTATACAAGAAATTGGGATGTAGCGACTACTCAAACTAGCAAGTGAGTTATTGTTGAGACAAATAGAGATCATTGGTTATCAAGGATACAAGATGGTCCACCGGACAAAAAATGAGTGGTCTATGAAGTTTGGAAATTTGAGATATCTGCATATCCTTGGTGTGTGGTTTAACTTGGTTGAGAAGTGATCAATATTACTAGTAATAATCTTGTCCAATTGCATCTGCTGATATTCTCCTGCAAGTTTATGCTACATTAACAAGAATAGAAGAAGATTATGGCCACCCTTACTGCTTGCACTTCAAACATTTCTTTGGCTCGCCCTGCACTCCTACACAAGGGATGGAGTACCCGACCTTCTACATCCATTCTTGGTATTCATTTCTACCAAAACTTCTTTTGCAAAATATTCTTGTATATGGTCTTTGGTCTTTGTTTTGGGTTGGTTATTAGATAACTGGTTGGTTGATTTGAATTCCCATCTCTTAGCTTAACTTCAATATCCCAAATTTGGGAGATTTATTAGAAGAAGCAATCAAATATTTTTAAATTAATAATTAATTTAGTTGACTCGGAAACAATCTGCTTGTTATCGTATGGATAAGGATGCTTACTATCTGCACCTATACCGACCTATATGACAAAATTTGGAATATTGAAAACATATTTTATATAATGTCACAATTGATTGATCAATTAATTGTTGATGATCATAGCATTAAGAAATTACTCGTATGTACTTAGAAGTTAGAATTAGCTACATAGTCTGTTTTCATATTTCAATGGTCTATACCACAAGTTATTGCCTTATACATT
The DNA here is from genome assembly GCA_019722365.1 of Lithospermum erythrorhizon. Taxonomy (NCBI): domain Eukaryota; kingdom Viridiplantae; phylum Streptophyta; class Magnoliopsida; order Boraginales; family Boraginaceae; genus Lithospermum; species Lithospermum erythrorhizon. The sequence continues at coordinate 252,316 of JADFUC010001348.1, forward strand.
TGGTTTACAAGTTGAGTATCATGCTTGATAACTCATAGAGTTGATGCAATTTACAAAGGAAATGTGGTTGGAGGGCATCCACCCCCTTCCCTCCCTCTTTATGTTTCATGCACAACCAATTTAATAACAATCAATAAATGTAGCTTTATTCCGATGACTCAATAGCCTGGTCTGGTGACATCTGACTCAGCACTTATAAAACTTTCTTTATAGCATTTACTGAATCTGTCTGTAATCGTACTCTTCATCGCTAATTTACCGGAAAAAATATAGCTTAATATTTGTTTTGTTCCAATATATAAATAGGGTTGCCAACATTGACCCCAAGGATGGGTAAGGTAAGTTGTTCCATGAATGGAAAAGCTCAAGAAAGCAATGAGTCAAAGTTGGGTATGTGCGCATTGTCCTCTATGATGGCAGCAGCCATGTCGAGCCCCGCGGCGATGGCATTGGTGGATGAGAGGATGAGCACAGAAGGAACTGGTCTTCCTTTTGGTTTGAGCAACAATCTTCTTGGTTGGATCATTTTTGGTGTTTTTGGTCTCATTTGGTCTCTCTTCTTCATCTACACTGGAAGCCTTGAGGAAGATGAGGAGTCTGGACTTTCCCTATAATTGTGTTGAAGAATAGCTAATAATCTTCCTGCAAAATTGTTGCATCTTGTTTGTGGAAAAATATCATAAAAATTATGGTACTTGTTTGAAACTAATATCTTTATATTTTTCACCGGATTTGATCGTTCGTTACATTTTATGTGATATCCTATATATTTTTTCCTTGTTAAGTCTTTAAGATTTGACAAAATTTTTAGTTCATGTTCATAAATTAATTCGAAAATCATAAACTACACTTTTCATAATCTTAAACAATTATAACATAGCAGTATAAAAATAAATCAACATAATGAAGAAATTGCAGGATGCCTGACGGCATCGGTGACACACCATACATGATACAACTCTAGTGTTGGTAGTAGATGTCCAGCTTTGACAAGAAGATGGACTAAGCAGATGAATCTTGTTATAAATCATCACCCAGTGCAATTTTTTGTTTGATCAATTTAAGATATATTGTTTTCTTCATTGACCACAAGCATGCCATGAATAAGATAAAATACTCAGCACTCCATTATAGCAATTCAACATTGATTGGCTGCTACAATTCAATATACTTCTTTTTCTTTCACCATTTTACCCTATATATGAATGCAGCTATCAAATGATGGCGATCAATTATTAATTATTGGAATTAGTTTAAGAATATTAGTTGCTTTATTGATTTTTAATTGACTTTTTTATTTTTTTGTGACAAATATACAATAGTTTTATTGTGAATTTTATTCTAAATATTTTTGTTTAATCGAATTTTGAATCACATTTTTAAGACTCGACTCAAATCAATTTGAGACGAATCCAGTACTCCATTAGATTCGAGTCGTATCAATCGATCTGGTTCAACTCGCGTAAAATGCTTTAGATGTAATAGGCACATATATTGTTTGTTATGTTTTAGATACTGAAGGATGACAATAGATCGTCTGTTATGTTTCGTGCTCTATTACATTTCGTTAATACTATGACACATATATTGTTTATTTTTTTCAAGTTAATTCAAATATGAAAAATAAAACACATATCACGAAATTAATCGAGTGTAATAGATGATCCGAACTCGAGAATCATATGTAGTCGGTAGAGGATAATCTTTATGGACTAGAAACGAGCAGCCAAACACAGAAAACAGACCCCATCCATACCCATATAAATACTCCTTTCAAATTTTCCAAGTCAGCAAATCAAAGCAGACAATGGCAACATCTCTGTACCTTCGCACACCCAATCTCACCTCCACGCTCTACAAAACCCTCCCACCGTTGACTTTCTCTCCCACCGTTGACTTCCTCCACCACCGCCATCTCCGCCTCTTCTCCACCACCCACCACCACCACCTCCGCCGCCGCTACCGTAGATTCGCCACCACTAGCGCCCAGTCGGAGAATTCGCGGAAGTTTGACTTTGACTTGTTGACTATTGGAGCTGGAAGTGGAGGAGTTAGAGCTTCGAGATTCGCTGCAAATTTTGGAGCTTCGGTTGCGGTTTGTGAGCTTCCGTTTGCTACCATTTCTTCGGAATCTGCTGGTGGTGTTGGTGGCACGTAAGTGTCCCAAAATATTGTCCAGTTTTGACCTTTCATGATTGACTTTTTTAATTTTGAACTCGAACATTTTTATCGAATTTTGAATATTTGATTGTCTGTATAATATTCATCCGTTTTTTAGTTGCCGTTTTTGGACTAAAATCCTCTCCAATTACTATCTCTCCAATTCTCTCAAATTTTATAGAAAATGAAGAAATATGTTAAATTACAAAAATGTCAACTTCCAAAGAAATTTGTTTGAAAATAGTTATGGTTTAGCATAATAAATATCATTTTCAATGTAATTTCTGAGTATTTTTTATACATAAATTGATTGTCATTCTATATTTTCAATGCACTTTTTGACTATTTTTTATTACTTAATTCCATGTGGCAAATAACTAAAACGCATAATTAAAAAACGGAGGGAGTATTTGGTAAAAAATATAGAAGACCAAAGTTACTTTATTAAGGATTTATTAAGCATGTATGCAAATTTTTCGTATTGAACTTTATTAGTTAGAGTTAATTATTATACTTTAAGATTATAAGTGAAACTTTATTAGAAATAAGTGTAAAGTTAATAAAAAAAAGTATCGATTTTTGTTCGAAAAGTTCTAAACAATCCAAGTATTTTGAGTGATAAAAAATATAGTATAAACAATCACTTATATTGATATCGAGATCGAGAGAGAGTACTGTTTTTAATGCAACTTATTATTAATAGGATAATTTTGATTCAAGTCAAAGCTATGTATGTCAATTAAGCCTACAAAGTTCCTTAATTTTGATCATTGAAAATCAAACTTGACAATTGTTTCGGGATGGAGGGAGTATATGGATATGGATATCTTGTATGTATGTAACTATCAATAAATTTTATTATATGGTATGATAAACTTTGCCGAACTTAGTACTTAGTAATAATAAAAATGCATAAGGTATTAGGTATATACTTGCACTTGGGAATTGAGATGTTGTGTGGTTGCTCAGTGAGCTGATCTTGTAAACTCTCAATGAAGGTGTGTGCTTCGAGGATGTGTACCAAAGAAGTTACTAGTTTATGCTTCAAAGTATGCTCATGAATTTGAAGAAAGTGGTGGTTTTGGTTGGAATTATGAGACAGAACCGAAACATGATTGGAACACATTAATGGCTAATAAGAATGCGGAGTTACAGAGACTAACGGGTATCTACAAGAATATTCTGAGCAATGCTGGTGTCAAGCTAATCGAAGGTCGAGGAAAGGTGTAGCTGATGTTTATTAATAAAAAATAGTGTAACTTGTGCGAATGATTTGTAATGATTATATATCTATTCTAAATACAGGTCGTTGATCCACACACAGTGGATGTGGGTGGAAAAACCTATACAGCAAAGAACATTCTTGTTGCAGTTGGTGGACGCCCCTTTATTCCAGATATTCCAGGAAGTGAGTATGCCATTGATTCTGATGCTGCTCTCGACTTGCCCTCTCAGCCAAAGAAAATTGCGATTGTTGGAGGTGGATATATTGCAGTTGAATTTGCTGGGATATTTAATGGCTTAAAAAGTGATGTTCATGTATTTATTAGACAGAAACAAGTGTTACGAGGATTTGATGAGGAGGTAATTAAATGCAAATATATCGTAATTTTTTGTATTTACGCACGTGCCAAAGGAGTTGTCTTTATGCATCTATGTTTCTGTGGTTTTAATGATTGCAGATCAGGGATTTTGTAGGAGAGCAAATGGCACTTAGAGGAATTGAGTTCCACACTGAAGAATCACCGCAGTCTATTGTTAAATCACCTGACGGTTCCCTGTCTTTGAAAACTAACAAAGGAACAATTGATGGGTTTTCACATATCATGTTTGCGACTGGCCGCAGGCCTAATACAAAGGTCTGATTTTGTCTAACGAGTCCCATTTTTTCTGTCACGTCGTTCGATTTTTATTTTGATTTCCCTTTTAATGTGGGCCCATGATATTAATATGTTCAAATATGAGTAATTTGAGGCATGCCTTTTGTCCTTAGTGTTACTACTGTGGTTAAACAAGGTGATGCTTCTGTTCCTTTTTTAACTCATAATACGCTAGAGATGCATGTCAGACCAGCTTAGATGAAAGATGAATGGAGCTCTTCTCTAGGGGTACTCTTCATCTTAGTTTTACAAAATAGCTTTGAGTTGAACCCTTTTCCAATGTTTTATGTTCTCTTTACATGGTTACTGAAGAGATGGGGAAACTGTAGCTATAAAACTGTCTTTATGAGAAGCAGAGCCGATCACCTTTAGGTTTCATTGGATGCTAATGATTCCAAACTGCGATAATCGTGTTTGTTTATAATTTCTAATGCTTTACAGAATTTGGGGCTGGAAGGAATAGGAGTGGATATGACCAATAACGGAGCAATCAAGGTATTATATCCGCTTGGATAGATTTACTATCAGGATTCTCTCTAGACTGGTTTTCTGATATCAATTATATCATCAATTTTATTTAATAACATAACAATCCAATTTTTTGATTCACAGGTTGATGAGTATTCACGTTCTTCAGTTCCATCTATTTGGGCTGTTGGAGATGTCACTGACAGAATAAATTTGACTCCTGTTGCCCTTATGGAGGGAGGGGCCCTGGCTAAAACTATTTTTGCTAATGAACCAACAAAACCAGATCACAGGTTTGCTTACATTATTCTAATGGTAAATTGTGTATATATTACTGAATAGGCAATTAGCACATCATCTAATATTGGATAACTCTTTCCTTTGTGCATAGGAGTTCATGAAAATAAAGAAGCAACAGTTAGATGTATTTTCCTTTCATTAAGTATATGCCACCTAATTCAGTTAGTGAAGTATATTTTCCCCTAATCAGTCTTTTGCTTTGCTGCTGCAGGGCTGTGCCATCAGCCGTATTTTCGCAGCCCCCTACTGGACAAGTTGGTCTTACTGAAGAGGAGGTACTGATGGCAACTTGTGACATTAGAGTCGTGTTTAAACCAATATATTCTTAATACCTCATCAACATCTTGATGCATTCAGGCCGTGAAAGAATATGGCGATGTTGATATATATACAGCAAATTTCAGGCCCATGAAAGCTACCCTTTCTGGCCTCCCAGATAGAGCTTTCATGAAACTTATAGTTTGTGCCAAGACAAATAAAGTCATAGGTTTGCACATGTGTGGAGATGATTCACCCGAAATTGTGCAGGTCCTTGTCATTCTCTTTTTAAATTAACTAAGAAATTTATGTTATAGTTGGCATGTCTTTATTAGTGGTAGTTTCTGTTGTTATTGACTTCCAGGGATTTGCAATTGCTGTGAAAGCCGGATTGACTAAAGCAGATTTTGATTCTACCGTGGGTATTCACCCAACATCAGCTGAAGAGTTTGTCACTATGAGAACACCAGCACGAAAGATTCGAAGAAGCAATTCTGAGGTTTGTATAACTCTGTGCTACTTCATTTCTACTCGGGTCTAAAATTTTAAAGAAGCAGGTAGCAAGTTTTCTTAAGGGAAGAGAGAAAGGAAGGGTGTGAGAGGGAGGGGGTTGCAGGAATTTTATGCAGCAGATTGTGTATACAATAGTATTACCATATGCTATTCTATCTTCTTTGGTAATGTTATAAATGTTTTGACTGATTCTCATTCATGTCATTTTTAGGGGAAGGCAGAAGCGGTAAAGCGTGCTGGTTTTGATTCCATTAATGTGCTGAGGAACATCATATAGATCTTCCAGTGCGAACATAGAGGTCAAATTAAACTGACATTAATATCTTATATTTTCTGTTCTACATGATGAGCATGTGACAACTGCATTCCTGCTTAATTGTTTAGCTTCTCTATGGAAGTACTATCATTTGCTAAATATTCTTGAATATTGAACTGTGTATAATAGTACTAATCTTCAGGTCGTGTATACTTCATATTATGCGATAAAGTGATGTTGAATTTGAATGCTTACATGTTCAAGACCTATCTAGTACCCGCGTTGAACTCTTACATGTAATTACTTATTGGAGTACTGATTACACTTCCTCGTGTTCCAAGTGCTAAGTGTAATCCCATGCAGTCAATACATTATTACTGAAGATCTCTTTAGAAGTACATTTTCTTCCTTACTATGTCTGCATACATTGCATAGTACTGCGGTGTCACTTAACCAATGATGTTGACAGGTCCTAATTCGAAGAAATTTTCTTGTTGAAGAAACTCCAATTTTGAATTTTACTCGGTTCTGAGGAGAGGGTTCGTGGGGATATCAAATCGGTGAAGGATGCCAAACGAAAATTCCCTTTGGATCATTGTAAATTCATAGTGAAGGCAGAGCTTGGTAGATGCTTTCTTGAGGTGTTATTACAATTTATCTGCTCAAGTAAGCTGCAATGACCACAACCAGAGAGGCTATATAATTTTTCTTCATCCTACTTATAATATCCATCTTCTATATATATATCTGCGGCAAACTATTTGCCTGATTCAGGGAGTTATTTTTTGAAAATAATTATGCCTTACCTCCAATGAACAGAGAATAAAATGTAAGCATTATAATTTTTCTCTTATATGTTTTCCTGCTTCTCCTCCACCACAATTAAAACTCTTGAAGATCATTGTTGGCTCTGCAATAAATATTTTGTAAAGTTAAGGTAGGAAGATGGATGAAAGAAAAACTTGAAGAGAGTATCAACTATTTTGTAGACTTCTGTGATGGTCAAATCTGAAAAAACTATATTGAAATGATGCATCACACTTAGTATACATAGCATTGGGATCATTTGGTGGTTATATGCTGTTGGGTGGCACAATGCATCCGAAACACTTGGAGTATTTGTTTCACCCTATTTTTGCCACCAACCAACACTTGTATTCCCTCCAAAAATCGACGTATGGGCTAATGTTCCAATAACATTGTTGATCTCTATCAAGTAGACAAGTCAATGCAAATATGAAATGTGTCGATATTTTTCGAGTTCGTCTGTTAACTAGATCACTGATATTGAAAATAAAACCAAAGAAAAGTCTTTATCATAGGAATAAAAGCATTACATACCTTTTTGTACAAACAAGTTTTTTTGCCATCCTCGTATTCATTCATTTATAAAATTACGAACGTGTGTTGCACGTAGTATTCTTGTTTTATTATTATAGTTATAGAAGGTAACATAAGATTATGTAACTTTGTTATATGTGATTTCGTTGTTATAATTATAAAAAATAACATAAAATTGCAGTAAAAAATAATATTATCGAATAAATATACTTTTATATATTTTAAAAAGATCAATTTCCTCGTGAAATATCGCCTACTTCCTCTTCACGCCTTCTTCGCGGCCTCCTTGCTTAAGAAATCAGATCTCATGTATTACAGACATGTAGCTTATAAACGTGCTCCAACATACGATTTATAATATTATAAAATAGAGACACCAAAAAAAGATGCCACAACGAGGTAGATGATCTTCGCTGTAAATTCCTAAAACTATGAAATCGAAATATCTGAAAATATTCTCTATATATTTTAAACTTTATTATCTAAAAATTCAATTTTCATTCTTAAATCGTCAAAATTTCTCCATCTTTTGTCTTTTTATTTTTTAATTAAAGTTGATATCTTCAATGCATCATCATCCTTATCAAGATCAATTTACTCTATTTTTGGTTCTTGTTGTTTACTAATTTTGTTCTTTGTTGATCTACACTTCTTTTTTCTTAGTGTACAATTCTATTTTTTTTTATTATCTATAGTTATTCACTCATAATGATTTCAAATTAATAGTTTGTCTCAACTAAAAGAATATTAAGCAAGTCAATGTTAATATTTTGGTATCTTCTCTAACAATTTTATTTCCTAAATTAAGAACTATTATGCATAGTTAAAAAGTAAATAATATGAAATCATATATCACTATTCTATTTTATCGAGAATTAATTATGAATTCGCTCAAAGATAAATGTGAAGTTTAAGTTTCATAATTATCTTACATTTGTCAAAGTATTAGTCTTATCAATTATGTCTCCAAATGTGAATTATATAACTTTATCTATTATGTGTGGCATTTTGGATGTATTGTTAACTCTCTTGATAGTTTTGATTTGAGTAGTTCTCCCTTATTATTTTTAATTTACTTTCTCTTGTTATATTATGAGAAAATTATACGCATATGGTTAAAATCTTATACACGTATGTTTACCTTATTACTCGTAATTACTTCCTAATACATTATTACTAAGACAATTATGATCATCTAAGTAAGTTAATGATTCCTATATCTTTGAGAAATCTAACTATATAACTAATATAATTTTTCAACCATTTAAATATAAAAATTATGAATACTACGTACTAAATTTATCTCTAACAGATCTTAAATTTTTTTTTTCAATAATTAAAATTGTTTAAATCTCAACCAACAAAATTTTAAAATTATGAATATTATATACTACCTCCATCTCTAAAAAGGTTGTTTGAGCTTTTTCAATGACTATTAAGTTAACTTAACCACTAAATAACGGTACTACATACTAAATCTCTAAGAGATCGCTCAATTTTTTTTCAATAGTCAAAATTTTTGAAGCTCAACCAACAAAACTTAAAAATTATAAAAACATCATACTCTACATCTCTCAAAGTGACAACGATTTCCAAACAAAAAAAATTTGATATGATGTCAAGTAAAAAAATCGGAGGGAGTAATATTTTTAGTAAATTACGTTAAACATATTAATACTTTAAATATTTTTTATCGTATATTATATAATACCAGATAACGTAAAGAATGCAAGAGGTTTCCTCGCTTCTTCATATTAAACCTCGATACAATAGTGCTTAGCTGCTTTTCATATTAAACATCGCGACAACGACTTCAACTTATACTCCTTCCTTCCCAATATTATTTCTTAATACTTTACAATATGTGAATTACTTTATTATAAATTTCCAATAAGATAAAATCTACACGCTCCATATAAAAAAATTGAAAATTGTTCAACTTTGATGATTGAATTTTTTAATTATAAACTCGCATTATTTTTATACAAGTATAATTTTAAAGAAAAATATGTAAATTTTATAAATTTCAACAAAGATCAAATTCTATATGTTTCCAACAAATTTCAAGTAAAATTGTACAAATTTGAAGAAAAATATTAATACTAATAATATTTTAAAGAAAGAATTATTTTTAACATAATACTTTTAATTATTCAAGTAAAAATAATGTGTTAATTTTATATCAAACATAATAATTTTATTAGGGGCGCCGCTATATACAAATGTAGAAAATTTCCCTAAACGACCAAAGTGTGAAAATGACTAAATTATCTTTCATATAATTTTAACACAATAAATATAGTTAAAATCACTAAAATTAATTATCTTGTTCTGTTTTAATAATTGATACCCTAATATTTCCTTTCCCATTGTTAACTACCATACAATTAATTATCTTGTTCTTTAATACTCCCACCATCCCAAAATGATCGATGCTTTCCCCACTCTTAGAAATCCCTTAAGAGGTTCCTACTGTGACTAAATTCAAGTAGAGGGACAAACGGAGGAAAACTATCGATAATAAATTCTAAAATTTTCTTAAAATCTGTGTATAGTCAAACCTCTCAATCATTTTCGGGGATGGAAGAGTAATTCTTACCCTAACTCCAATGGTTGAAACGATGGTCGCTCCCGGACATGGCGCTCTAACAATAACTTCACCTTTAACGGTACCGACAAGATTCCAGGCTGCTCAGAAGAGATAATAAACAAATGGAACAAATTGTGCATTTTCAACTTGCACCCTGCACAAAATCACCGGCTAACGGGCTAACAAATCACCGATATGGACATGGATTTCGCTTATCATTTCAGATGGTCATTAGTTCTTTAAAATTACTTCTTGAACTAAATTTCGCCGATCGCGATTAGAAATGTTTCTTAAGGATCAGATATGAGCTATTTATGTAAAATATTAAAATATAATTAAAGTAGTTAGTTTGCAAGTATGATGGATCGCGATTAGAAATTTTTTACATCAGATAGTTAATTACATTTGCCATGTAGTCCTATAATTTCATACCATATACAATCTCTGCACAGTCTCTATAATGAAATAATTATATTTGCATGTAGAAAGTAGAATCCTATATTATAGGATTTATATTTGTAGTCTTCTAGTTTAATTAAAATTTATCAAAATACAATTATACCATTCGTTAAAGATATTTCATTACTTAGTTTGATATTTAAACCCTTATTTGATTTCATTTCCTTAACCAATCACATTACTCATATGAGCATGTTAAAACCATTACCCCCTAATACGGCTGTAGATTGACACATTACCTTATATAGCGTAATGAAATATAAACAAGTTATTAACATTATAAATATAATATAATATATATAATAATAAATTATATATTTATATATAATATAAATATTAAATATAATGTGTTATATTAATTATATTAATATGATGTATATATAATTTTTTTTAATTTATCTATAATTAATCGTCAATACTGCATTTGGTAAATATATTTAATTTAAAAATTATAATGGAAATATTTTATAATAAAATATAGAATATTATAATAAAATATAAAATATTATAATTTTATGATAAAATATATTAGTATTGTTCAAAGTTTAAAATATTAACATACTTTAAAGTAATAATATCTAAATTATGCTAAAATCTATAATTCTAATGAATATCTTAATATCAACAATTAATAAATGTAACTTTTGAATACATTAAGTAGGGGCTTAAAAGAAAAACTAAATTTAAACATCAGACGGAATTCCAAAGAATAACTATTTCAAAATAATTTTTTTTTTTTGCTGTGAGAGCAGCCGAGAAACTAAGTGAGGCATGAAAGAATCACACTCAATAATTTTTTAAAACTTTAATTTTATTAGTTAATTTTTTCAAAAAACTATAATTATTCTTTCAAAATTATGTCATTTCGCCCCTTAAATTTTTATATTTTTTCTTACAAGTATATTATCAAGTAATCCGCCCCTTATATAAAATCCTTTATTTTGACACCGGCTGTAATGTCAAGTAAAATTGAGAATTACTTTTTAATAAGAAAAGTATTCATTACAACGTCTCTATACAATGCACCATGATATATTTCTAAAAATATACGATAAAATTACCTACCTAGAATGGTAATAATGCTTTTATTTCAATATTAATGCATTGTTCTAAAATCAAACATCGAAATTTATATTTACTAATTTACTACAAGTATTAAATGATCATCAATACGAAGAATAACATACTCTCGCCATCTCTTAATGTAAGATAATTTTTGTCATTTAAAAAAATTCAAATTACATTCACACTGTGGCTAAATATTAAAAGAAAAAAAATGGAAGAAAATTTAGGATAGATAAAGTAATTTGAAAATTTATAACTCCATAATTTTCTTTTCAAAGTCAAAAGCAGTACTAAAAGATCAACAAATGTCCTTAAATGATCATCAATGTGAAGAATAACATACTCCAACTATTATTCCAAAAATAAACATCCCAATTCAAAATTTACTATATCAATAAATACTCATTAATTTCAAAATACATAATAAATCGACAAATCACAGATTTATTAACAAAACAGTCCGTACAATGGTCCGATGCATGTCTTGCATGGCATCACGTTCCCCTCCAAAAAACAAAGAAACTTGTTTTAATCATTTGGCGCCAATTCCCCCCTCCCGCGCCTATTTCAGACACCCTCCTATATTTCTTCTTCCTTCCATTTCTCTCTTAAATTTATTCTACTTTCTCTTTCTAAAAATTTATTCAAAAAGTTTTCGAGTTAAGTAGTTTACATATTCATCTATACAGTACTTTCTCTCTAATATTTTTTGTTTTTGTTTTTGTTTTTTCGTGTCAAACTTATATCTATTCATTCATAGATTCATCTATATTTTCATCGGATCTCCATTTTTATTTTTATTGTTGAATTATTCGAGTCGAACTCTGTCGAGTTTTTCACTTATAAAAACATTAATAATATATTTTAAGAGAATGAAAGTACATCTTCCCCACCCTGTGACACCTTTATCGGACTCCGGTTCGATGAAGGAGGCCGGGAAGAAACGTGGTGGTTATAACTGTGGTAGATGTGGTTTGCCTAAAAAAGGGCATGTTTGTAGTTTTGGTAATCAAGTAAATGGTCTAAACCCTAACCCTAAGACAACTACCACGATGACGATGATGACTTCTACTCCATTTAATAAATCTGGGGAGGAATTTGGGTTCCCTGTGGTGTCTTCTTCTCATTCAGTTGTCCGTTTGCCGCATCAGCAGATGCGGCAACCTTCCAATCTCCGTCGAGCCCTGTCATTCGATGATATCGATGTTCAGGACTCGATGGAGGTTGAAAATGATGGGGTTGAGGAGGTGGTGGGTGTTGATCCACAATGTGGATCTGGGGGCACTGATACCGCAATGCCCCCGATGTATTTGTGGGAGGTGTTGAGGAGGTTGCCACCGCAATCATTGGCATTGGCAAGTGGGGTTTGTAGAGAGTGGAGGGATACTGCTAAGATGGTTTGGGTTGCGGCCGAGGAGATTAGGCTTAAGGTTCCGGTTAAAGCTCCAGTTGGGTTCGTTGGATCGGTGTTGCAGAAGTGCTCTGGCCTTGTTAGGCTCTCTCTTAGAATGGAAAGGTGTGGGCTTGTGATAATGCGATTTGAGTTTGATAGATCTAATTGGTTAATCAAAATTATCGCAATTGTTAAAATTGTAAAATGATGTAATAAACTGTTTGATTGGATAAATTACAATTTTTAAACAGAATTTAGTAAAAGATTCTTCAACCCCTATATAATAAATGGTCAATTTAATCAGGATGCCTTGATGTAAGATTTGATGGTTTAAGGATGTTGATTGGTTAAATGTTATTGGTAAGTTGGATGCATTGATTGATCTAATTGTAATTGACTTAGATCATTGCTTTTCGGTGTAACAGTGATGTGGATTCAATGACACTAGCCTGCATTGCATTTTCGTGTCCGAATCTGGAGTCCGTGGAGATCTCTATGTTTGGTGAAACTGTCAATAGGATAACTGGGTACTGTTTCTATTTCGAGCTACTATGATCTACCTAATTGGTAGTTAAAATCTTTTATACCAGAATCTAAAGTGACTAATTATGAAACTTCTTTGTATGCATTGAGAATGTTGATGCTTTTAGAAAAATATAGAAATGTTTTCGATATATACGTACTATTTCTTTTGAAGCTACCATAAGAAACCTGAGTACATAAGATCTAATGTTGGAAGTACTTTTCCTTTGTTGTTTGATTCCTTAAAGGATTGGATCGTTTCAATCCTATATAAAGTTATAATCCATAAGTTACATAATTGATTAGTCTTGCGTTTTTTAACTATTGGCTAGAAGAGGGTATTTATATGAAAAACTTCAACTCACTATATGAAGTATTTGTTCTTTTGTTTGTCTGTGTCCCCTTCTCTCACTAGTTGATCTTTGAGCCATTTTGCATAACTCGTATATTACAGTTGGTGTTCTAATGATTCTCTTTAAAAAGTAGCACCATTTTCTCCAATGTGGACTGAAAGTTTGATGGTTTGTGTAGGAATGACTTGGGGCTCTTTGTTGGTGATAGGCGTTGCCTTTCTAATCTCAAGTTAGAAGGGTGCTCTAATGTTGGCAGTCTTGTTCTTTCTTCAACCAGTCTCTGCAAACTTTGGCTCTCAGATCTTTACAGTCTCTCGAAGACGGTAGTCATTCTCAGCCCTGATTTCTCTAGTTACACTTCTTTTTGTGTGTATTGTCAAGTTTGATTTGTTTCCTTTATAGTATTGTGCATACTGCATAACATTCCCTTAATTTACATAGGTACTTAACTGTCCCAACTTAAGAGAGATCTCCCTTGACTTCTCCCGGCTAGAGAATGATAGCACTGATCTTACAACTATGGTGGGTAGTTTGGGAAGAAGTTGCCCTTCCCTTCAAAGAGTCAATATTGCTTCAATTCGGCTATCAAATTCTGTCGTACTTGCTCTCACAGCTGCAAATTTAAGGTGTTATTATGTTTTCCGTCTGTGCATATTGTTTTTTTAACATTAGGCCTCAATATTTATTTAAAGCGAAATTAGTAGCAGTCCACTTTGCCGCATTAATGATGTCATTCTGATTGTGTTTAGTAACTTTCAGGGGATTGCGTATGCTTTCTCTAGTTCTTGGATCAGAAATAACAGATGCTTCAGTAGCAGCAATAGCTTCAGTTTACTCAAACTTAGAGTTGCTCGATCTGAGTGGGTATGTTTTTGGCCGTGTGCTCCATTTATAGAAAGAACGAAATATCACCTTGTTAGTAGGTGAAATGTAAAACCATGTACACAACACACATCCATTAAGAACTTAAAGAAAATGGTTATTTAATAATCTTCTACTTTGCGTATGAAAAGTTGTCAAAATCCAATGTCTCATCTTCAAGCTAAATGTTGTGATTGTACCAGGTCTAGCATTACTGACAGTGGCATTGGAATGATCTGCAATGTTTTCCAAGAGACGTTATCCAGCCTTCTCTTAGCAGTTTGCCCTAATATCACTTCAAGTAATTGTTTGCGAATCATGAACCAACCACTTGTTCTAAGTTTCTGTACTTGGAACATTATTAACTTCTTTTGATGGTTTTTTTTATGTTAGGTGGTATTCAGTTTGCTGCTGCCCAGTTACCTTATCTGGAACTCATGGACTGTGGAATGTCTATATGTGATCCCAATTTTGAAAGTGAAACCCCTCAAGATCACATTGATAGTGATATACTCAGAACACCCACTAACAAATTACACCTTATCTACCAGAAGCTGATCATTAAGCACAGCCGATTGAAGAAATTAAGCTTGTGGGGTTGTTCTGGCTTAGATGTGAGATCTCAGACTTTTATTGTTGGTGCCTACTTTGCAAGTAGTAGATTGATGTATTTTTAACATTTGGAACTTTTGTGCAGGCTTTGTATTTAAACTGCCCTCAACTTTTTGATCTGAACTTGAATTCGTGTAGCAATTTGCATCCAGGTACCAACATCTACCCCTTAGAAGGTTTTTTTGGTTATTGATGCATTTGTGTGCCTGATGTTTAGTAACACTGTACTTTGACTGTAGAGAGTCTGCTCCTCCAATGCCCCAATTTGGAATGTGTGCATGCAGTAGGGTGCGAAGATATGTTGCTTGATGCCCTACAGAGTCAGGTGATTGTCATGGTGCTAAATTATCTACCAGGCTACTTGCAATGATTTCTAAAATCGTTCTGTTGTCTTTTCTCTATTGTATAAGAGGGCGTTTGCAAATTTTTTTTTCTGGAGCTCATAACTTAGACAGCAAAATCTTGAACCTGAATCATTTTTTTTATGAACACTCCTGAGAAATCTCCAAAATCATTTTGCCAACAACCCATGAATAGCTTTGTCCTGTTGGTCCTGATGCTGTTTTTTTCTTACCTGAGTTATGGAATAAGTCTTTGTTGGTTTTGCCATGGAATAATCTTACACTGGAGCAGTATTAAGCCATATGGTTGACTCCATGCAAGAAGACAGAATATTTCCGATGACGGGGAACATCTCATTTTAACGGTATATTTTTGTTGTCGTTCATATGCAGGTCTGTGGGAATACTTCAGCTATGCAAAACAATTTTTCTAGAAAACGTTTACCAGATGGATCCAAAAGGGTTCAGGCTCAATTGTTTTGCGAACAGGTTCGACTTATGACCGTCATTCTTTCATCTAGCGATGCACTGAATGAACAATAATTGCAGCTGATCTGAGAAAGGAAACAAAAACGTTTCTTAAAGAACTTGATATTAAAATTGAATTCTGCAGAAACCTTCAGGAAAAGAACATAGTTAACATAAACAGGATCTTGTTGAGAAGGGCCTTAATTACAAGTCACCCGAAGAGTTACTTTAGATTGCACGAATATCTCTGATTTTTATCCTTGCAACATTTTTCTCATTCAAACTTTCACATTTCCCAATGCAGACCTCTGAAGATCCAAAGAAGCGAAGAAGGGTGTCCGAGAAAACACCTGCAGTGCTTATAAAATGATGAGTACTAGCATTGTTGCTATGAACTTCGGTGCATTTCACTTCTCACAACTGTTGATGAGCACCGAAGCATGTAATCTATTACCTTATTGTAGTACTGTATCATCAATGTATTGCTGTCTGTAGAAAAGGTTACTGCATCGTCTTCCTGATAGAAACCTGAATAACTTGCAATTGCAACATTAGGGAAAAGAACCCCAGGGACATTGTAAGGTTGCGAAGAATAAGAATTTCTTGTACTTCTATACTACACACATTATTATTATGAAATACAAAATATACATTGCAAATTCACTGAGTTGGGCATTCAAATTTGGTATGATTATTTATTTGTGAAGTTTGCTATGGAACAGCCTCCACGTTCCTGCCACTCACTCTTTAGAGTGAAGTTGCCATCAGGTGACAAATTCCAGAACTACTCATCCTAGGCATCATTCAGTTGCTCCAGTAAAAGCTTTAGTTCATCCTTTAACTGTTTGATAGCATGAGTTTGCCTCTTACTAGCTTTCTTCTTGTGATATTTTAACTCAAGAACCTTATTGTTAACTATTCTCAATCATTGCAATTCTTGAAAAAATAATATCTGAATTGCAGGACAATCCAAGTGTGATTTGTGAACGTTAGTTCACATATTTACTTAATATTTACTTCCTCCATGTTTATTTGAATGACCTTCATTGACTTCCTCTTTTTTTAGTAAAAAATTAAGGATAACTGGTGCCATGGTGTAACTGACCAACTATGCAATTTTTTTATGGTTAAAGGAAGAGTTGGTATCAATCAATCACTTTGTGTATTTGTTTCATTTTTGCTCCTTGTGTTATTTTATTCTCTAAATATGATAAAATAACATATTTTCCATTTTTTTTTAAATTAACAATAAAAGAATCTGATAACGTAATATTAAATTACAATCATTTTGGCAGGTAGAACTCAGCTCTTGTGAAAGCTTGTGAAAGAGCAGTTAGATGTTCTGGGTATTGAGCCTTTGAGTCATGGGTATTGATCAGGCAATAGATTTTCCATTTTTGAGATTTTGAAAATCCACTTATTTTTGGATATCATCAAATGAAAACAACAATCTAATTGGTAAGTTTTTGATTTAGGTTAAAATCTACCAATAGATTTTCTTTCTTGAGATAAGGTTTGTTGATCAATCTGCTGACTTCTGAGAACAAATAGACAAATTTAATATGTTTATTAAATCTAAACTCTAATGTACATTCTTGAATCTCTACCGAACAAGCAATGTGAATTTATCATCTAGAGCTATATTCTCAATCTCTCTCAAAGAACTTATCATCTAGAATTTAATGAGAAAGAGATATATTCTTCCAGTTATTGCTATTTATTAGGAATAAACTGAAAAAATAAGGTAAAGATGGATGGAACTTAAGAAAACGTAAATGCTTAAAAACAAGAATTTTATGTTTGAACGATAACTAATAGATAAGAATCAAAGGTTTGATGGGGCGTGGAGAGTATAATAAGTAGCGGATAGGCTAACCCATTTATGTATTAAATTGCACTAGTACTATTAGTTAATGGTGGGGGTCGGGGATGTACAATTAAACCGTAAAACAGTCCAAATCTTCGAGGATATTTTGATACTATATGGTAGATCAGTTTTTAAAATATTTGATTCGATTTTGGTATGTGTTTTTCAAATATTTGTTAGATTAAGGTATAAGAAATTTATGATCGTTATTAAACAACTTCGTTAACCACAAAAGAAGCCAACCATAATGTTAGAATTAGACAACACAAGGAAACAAGAAGGGAGATGAGTAGGGCCTCATTTGCAAATTGCAATTTCATTGGCAGAAAAGTCCAAATTAGAAAATCCTTCACGTGTGGTAGACTGATAACCCCACATTTGACATTTGGTTCGAAATTTGTGGGCACACACGTGTGTACCATATTAAATTTATGAATTGTTTAACTTGGCAATTTTTCATCCTCACATCTTCTCTTACATTCTTTGTTCTCATCCTCATCTTCTTACATTCTTTGTTCTAATCAGCTTTTGCATTCAAAATAAATAGGTGGGCAGGTGGCTTGCACAAATTTGAAGGTGATCATGTACACTGTACAGATCAGAGCACGAATTGGACTGAATTATTATCATGTTAGCTCAAAAATTATTTAATGGAGTAATAAAGATACAAAATTATGTGATAAATTATTCGTAGTTATTTATATTGATTATTCCATATTGTTATAATAATAATCATATCTTGTATCTATAAACACTCAACTGAATTGTTATGGTAGATTTTCCATTCTAACCAGTTCAAGTTTATAGAGTCAGGTTATAATTTAATAATTTTAATGCTTAAAGTGATCATGATTATTGAATCCAAATAACTTTAAATTTAACGATTAGGATAAAATAGGGATAAGATAGTTATTAGGTAGTTATTTAACAATTGAATTTAAAAATTATAAATGAATGAGTAAGCATGATCCTTACAAAATTATTGTAAGCACCTAAATGGAGCTTTCAGAGAGAAAGTAGGATCGAGTTGTAATTTAACAAATAATTAGAAATAGAATTAGGTTTTAGTCTCCGATAGTTTCTATACGGTTGTATTTAGTCCCTACTTTGACTGTGTTGTTAAAACCTAAACGTAAACCACAGCCAGGCGTGGTACTCTGCCTTTCCTAAACCTATCATAATTTATACTCAACTACATTGTCAAGTTGTGAAAATTCTTATACCACTAGAGGAATAGTAATCGATGAGATTAGATGCCATTGTGGTTTTCTTTACCATCCAATCGCCGTGAAAATAAGTAAATTAGCGAGTTAAAGCGGTTTTAACGAATCATTTATTTACAATCTAAATGAAAGCTTACGTAGCCTTGCTCGGGGCTATTCAACTCTTAAATTACAGAGCTTATAAATTCATGAGTACAGTCAATTTATAATATCGTCATGCTCGCGAATAACCTTGATTGAAATTATGTATTTTCAAATCAATTTGTAGTATACACATATAATTTAAAATATCATTCAAACAACAACAATAAATAATGTGTGTACACATGCATATAAGAAAAGATGATATTTTTATTATATATTTTAGTAACATTGATTCATATTCCATGCCAAGGATAAGATATGTACGGGACTACGGGTGGAATATATAGATCGTCTATAATAGATGTGTAAAGTCCGTGGAGGAACAAGCTTCATGTATACAACTTGTAAAAAGCGTTTTGTTAGCTCCATTATTGAGTAAAGGTGCCCCAGCTCCCTCCCTCTTTGTCTGTGGTCCTTCAAGTATGAAGAATTAAATGAGTTGGTTTCATAAAGGAATGCCAACAGTACTCATCCTACAAGTCTACAACAAGACACCCTTCATTTCGTCCCATCCTTAAATGTTTGATTTATATCATGTCTGAGTTTAGTGAGTTGTTTTAATTTGATTGGTTTGAAGTTGGATATTGTTAAAGGACTCCTTTCATATTAAATATGTCAAAAATATGAGGTGATTCATATGGTCTTGGTTTTATCCATTTATAATCAATTAATTTTAGTATGACCTTTCGATTTTATCTACGTGATGATTACCATAAAACCGGATTAAATATGTTCGGGAGAATATCGAAGGAAGACATGGTTCGCTTACGAAATGAAAAGCGAAAGAGGAATGCGAATGTGTCATTTGTGGGTATTATGGAAGGGGAAGGTTACACTTCCTCATTTTTATATTTGGTATCAATAATGGTTCCATTGGCATGTAAAGGCAGTAAAGTAAGGTGGAAGGGAATTGGGGATAGGAACGTCCTCATCTTTATATTTTGGATGTTAATTAAGATCGTAAAATTTATTAATTTTTAACTATAAAAAGATAAACTTGACAATCTTATAAAAATGGAAAGAGTATTATATATAGTACTAATAAAATAGTTTTAATTCAAAAAAAAAGTTATATAAATCAATTAAGATTACAAAATTTATTATTCTGATCAGCAAAAAATAAATTGAATAATTTTTTTGAAGTGGAGGTAGAATTAAACGTTGAACTTTGAGATTCCAAGCCAAACTTCATTCTCGACATTGCACGCATAGTCGGCAAAATAGGTACAAATTCACATTGGAGCTACTCATCAGCTACCAAACAAATTAAAGCTTGTGTTCCAAATGGGTTGTTTTCTGTTTGGACTTTATTTTGGGACACTCTCACACTAATAGTACTATCTAGTTGGTGAGTTGCAATTTGTGGGACTTGAACAGCGCAAAGATAGCTAAGGTAGTGTTGCTGAGGAGATATGGTCAATATATACAGTTCACTACTTTATTTTTTGTTTAAAATTTCTAGTTCTTGATTTAATGTGATATAACATGCTACACGTCTACATTACTATGACCACCAAATTTTCCAGGACTAATAATTAAGTCTTGCTTTAATTAGCTTCGTTAAAATCAATTACTCATACTTCTTTAAGGGGTGTACTTGTAACTTTTTCACAAAACCAAGCTCTATGTTTTGTTCTTGCTTGGCTATATTCAAAGTATTATTACAAGTAAAAAAATTGATTTGGAGAAGTCTCAAATATATATAAGTCTTGTTCTTTCCTGGATCACACTATTTCTAAGTAAAAATTGATCGAATTTATTTTGTCCTTATTAAAACAATTTTCATATTTTTTCCTTCATGTATGAGGATTTGAACATTCTAATGTGGACGCTTTTATTGAAAAGATTGTGAAAATACAGTATTAAATCGAAATACTTGTACCGTTTACTTTGGTAATTTTTGCAAGTAGAGACGGACCATCACTTTTAGTGTCCGGCGGAGATAACAAGTTCCAGAAATTGACTCCGATCTTTGCTGTCAGGGAGGTCGTGTAGTATTTGCTCGTGCGCAAGGACCACTTGCATAATTACATTGTTCATATACGTAGTACCTAATCTCGCCGTCACTTAAAATATTTGAATTAATTAATTTTAAAAAATTAATGTGTTATATTGTTTGAAAAAATTATGTCGATATATAATATTTTTAATATAAATTCTTATTGTATTAAATTGATAAAACTTTGATTGAATAAAAATTTGAATATCAATCGAATCATGAGTTTCTTAATTTTTCTTGTAGAAAATACAATGTAATGACGCTTTTCTGGATGGAATTAGTACTATTTAATCATGTGTGTTGACCGGAGACAATACAAGTTTAAGTAAAAATTAAGGTAATTGTCGATTTCTTCATAATGGAATTAAATTGCAGTTTATTAGTTTCAGATAGTTATATTGCAGGTTAGTATCTAAAGTAGTATAAATGTTGCATATTCTTTACTAAAAACGACAATTGCTACACATACATCTTTTAACATTTAAAATAGTATACATGTATCACTTTCCGAGATCATACTGTAATATATGTACCTAAAATTGTAAGGGATGTTTTTCAATATTTTCTACGCCTTCTTGTATGTCTTTCTACTATGAACACGTGTCATTCGATAGGCACATTGAATTTATTGAGATTGATCTGACTTGTAGAAGATGTCAGATAGTTAATGTAAGAAGATAATAAAGAAATAGTATTAATGAATATAATGATCACGACCAAACTTGGGCTTGTTATGCGAGAAAGGCAGCTTTTAGAGTGCAAGCTGCTTGGCGGTATATTCTGATTAATAATCACAAAAGCTAAGATCTGATAAAGAGAAAATTACGGATGAGCTAAAAATATTTGAAGCTTTTAAAGAAAATAAACAACTATAGATTCATATTTTCTGACTAAGGTTTAATAATTTTTTTAATTTCTAATAATTATTAATTTATATGATTTTCTTGGTACCTATATTATAAAGTATTTTCAAAAAATTATTATCTTTATTATTTTATAGATTTTGTAATTTTTAAATAGCTCAAGTCGGGACCTGTCAAATTTATTATTTTAGAGAATTTATTAATTTGTTGAGTATTAATTTATAAAGTTTTTACTGTATATAATGTTATAAAACATTTAAACATATAAGAAAATATATAAATTAGGTAGAATATAATTTGCGCTATAATATAAGTGATCTAGCAGTGAGTAGGAGAAAAAACAGGATCATGAGCCTTTGAGATGTCTATAGGCACATGCCATTGACTACACCACATGTTTGTGTATCCCTCTCAATTCTCATCAACATAAAATTCCATTTCATTCCCAAATTGGGGCCTACTAATCAAAGGCAGCCCATACTTTCCTCACTATTTGTGAAACCTCTGACTACCTTACATGCCAACGCTCCTCTACCTAGATAACCACCCCCCTATTAACTCAATCTCAACCATTTATCAGAGTAGATAAAGAAATCAAGGTTTAAAATACAGTATTAAATTTACATTAATACACTTTAAGGTCTAATTTATACATATGATTACAGAAATCACATAAATGTTACAAATCTGGTCATAAAAGAATTTTACATGTAAACCTCTAATAAATGAATGTATCGATAAAAATTTGAGTATATTGATATTAGGATTCAATCATATAAATATGAGTGAATAGGAACATATAATTAAAGATTCGAGTAACTTGAAACATAATTTTGAAGATGTGACGATATTATAAAACCAGAGGAAGTAGTATTTATGTAACTACAAAGACTAATTTACATATTCCAGAATTAAATACATCATTTTTTTTAATTTAATTGAAAAATTATGTTCAACGCATAATCATCTACTCCATATTTTTTAGAAGATAATTCATTGTTCTAATCTTATATTTATGTGAAGAAGTTATTATTCAATTATGTGTAATCATATAATCATTTTTCATACAATGTTTGTTAACTTTTAATTTTAATTAAATATTTTTAATTATTAAATTTAAATGAAGATTAATTTACATTTTTAGTTAACGTTATTAAATTACTTATCGCCTAACAAACATTGCAATTATATCACTTAAATAACGAAGACTATTGTTGTTCCCTCACTGTTCCCTTTCTCATTCACAATTCATCAAAATTGCCATTTCTTTCACCAACAATCATATCTGTCGTCCCAAATTTCTTGTCCCCTTTCTCATCTTCACACTCCACAATCATATGTTTTACCATAACGTACCATTTTAATTGGCTAATTATTAAACGTGTATGACTATGCATGTGGATAAGCACATTTGTACTTTATGAATTTCATGCAAGATAATAAATCACTTAGATGCTGTCTCACCTCAATTATCTTATAAAATGTCCACTGCCTCATTCCCATTTCACACCATCACAAATTCACAATTCAAGAAAAGCTCTCAAACTATTTAGTTCAAGAATTCAACTTGAGGGGAAAATACCATATTTTTCAGTTATCATTATAAGTCAGTAGAAGAAGTTAATTTTCAAGAATTCAATTGGAAATGGAAAGATCAGGAAAGTTTGAGAATGATCTCAACATGGAAGCAACTGAGCTGAGATTAGGATTACCTGGAAGAGATGAACAAACATCAACAACTGCAACCAAAAGCAATAAGAGATCTTTATCTGAGATAGAGATTAGTTCATCAGCAGAAAACAAATCTGAACTAGATAGTGCTCCTCCACCATCAAAGTAAGTATATATTTATGTCCAAACAAAACATATTTTTTTGGTCGAATGACTTTCACCCTTTATGTCCAAACAAATCTGAACTACATAATGCTCCTCCACCTGTAATAAATAATCCACAATTTTTAAACATGGCTGATGTTCAAAATCATTCGGGTGTTTTTTTTTTCAAGAAATCAAATGTTTTGTTGACCCTTTATGATGTAGAATCCAAATCTAATGATTTCTTGATAAATAATTTCAGGGAACAAGTAGTTGGATGGCCACCAGTGAGATCTTACCGCAAGAATGCTTTACAACAGAAAAAGACAGAATCTGATGTTATGTTTGTAAAAGTGAGCATGGATGGAGCTCCTTATTTGAGGAAAATTGATCTAAAAGGTTACAAAAGCTACCAAGAACTTCTAAAGGCATTGGAAAACATGTTCAAATGTGGAACATTTGGTACTTACTCTGAAAGGGAGGGATATTATGGATCTGAATTTGCACCTACTTATGAAGACAAAGATGGTGATTGGATGCTTGTTGGTGATGTTCCATGGGACATGTTCATTAATTCTTGCAAAAGGTTGAGAATTATTAAAGGGTCTGAAGCTAAAGGTTTGGGATGCAGCTTGTAGAAAACTAGGCTGCCCCTTGAGTTGTTCGATGTTGAGATGAGTTCAAATGTCTGGAAAGAGGAGCCTGAAGCTTGAGTTGCCCAAGGAATTCAAGAAAATCCATACATGGTTACATCTAGATCTTGGAACGAGTCGAATCGGATCAAATCCTACCTGATTTGATTTCGATTTGATAATTATCGAGTCCAACTTTATTCTTCCGATTGATGTGATGCCCTTTGCTTGATTGGAGCCCATCAAATTACAAAACATGGACTTGGAGTTTTAGATATAGCTCAACTTCTTCTGTACAAAAGAAAATTATACTTATATATTTCATACATTTGCAACTTTTTTTGTGTTGTCCCTGAAATCTGTTGTGTTTTTTTTTGTTAAATGTTACATAAATATACTTCTAATGAAGCTTTGCTTTTGAGTTATCTTTGCCTGGTTTATAGTTTGGAATCTAAAAGTCATAAAGCACCACAATTGATGTTTACTTATTTCACCTTTGTTGATGATATAGATACAAAAGTTCTTATGATTAGAGATAAAACTTAAATCAAGATCAAGAACAAGTTGATGAGTCCCTGAATCCCTCATTGGTTGAAGATCAAACTCAAATCAAGATCAGGAACAAGTTTTCGAAGTCCTTAAATCCCTTCTAATCTTCAACCAATGTTGGAGATCAAATTCAAATGAAGATCATTAACAAGCTAATGAAGTTCTTGAACCTTTCATGAATTTTATTTGACCAACACCAAGACCAGCAGCAAAAGCCCAATGCGCACAGAAATCACCTTACTTTTCAAAAATGAAATTGATAGAACTCAGAGCGTCAACATTTAGAAACAAGCCTCATTCAAGAGCAGTATATTGAGATTGATTAGTCTAAACAGGATATCCGTTGGAAGGTAAATGATCAAAAATTCATTAAGGATCAGTTTTTAAATGGGATAGAGAGCGCGATAGGTTGAAAAATAATCTAGTCGGGTGGCATGGCATGGACCATCCACCTATTTGCCACCTTTATGTGCAAACTTTTTTATTAATTTTGAATTTTTTTAGAATATACGTATACAAATATATCTTTCACAAAAGAAATACATGAGCAAAAATAATATCTCCGCGTTGAAAAGAATTTGTATAATGTCTTTCAGGTATAAGTACATAATGCTGGACACATTAATAATTTTATGTTGACGTCCAGCGTCGGTCGGTCGTCTCGATGATCTTTCAGCCTGTCAGCCGACCCGACTCACGATGATCAGCAGGTCGACATTTATGAAAGTTCTGAAGTTCTTATTTATATTGATGTTTAAATTTTTCTCCATTAGTTAGAGGCATTAAACTTCATTAAGGATCAATGGGCCAAAGAGCGGGCCCGTGGCTTACTGATAAACAGTACAGGCTCGCTCTTGAACATGCTCGGGATGGCTTTATTAAGCATATATTAGCAGACGTATTCGGCCCCTGAGACCTCTTTTAAAAGGGGCGCGAGGATTTCGCTAGTTAGAGGTAAACTTCATTAAGGATTCTGACGAGCGGTTACTTGCGAAGATGCAGCGGACTGAAACTGCTGCTTGAACCGTGCTCAGATGGCTCATTAAGCATATATTTGGGCCCTATTCGGCCCAAACTCTTTAAGGCATGCCTTAAGCGGGGCACCGTTTAAGCAATTGGACAAAGTTCGGTAATTTGGATTTAGTTTGATTGTAAAAATAATATGGTTATAGTATGGTTTGAGCATGCGCCCATTATAGATATGTATGATACAATAGTCGCTTGATAACAACATATTATTCTTTGTAAAATATTCATATATGAAACTATAAACAACATGATATTCTTTGTAAAGTATTCATGTAAACTATAAACTATGAGGATTATTTTAAATACAAAATGACCCTTAACGGATAAAAGTACAGCTTGTCTGATTAATGTTCATTTAAATTTTCTTTTGGTCCTTATGTAAATATCTTTCTGAAGATTCGATTAGCATCTTTGATGCTTTTTAAAACAAGCTGCAAACATCTTTTTCGGTGGTCAGTATGTTTTTAGCAATGATGAGCCCTTTATACTATCGGTTTGACCTGAAAATAGTATTTTGTCCTGTATTTAAAAGCCCAAAGTATAGGGGATATTTTCACGTAAGTAAAATAGAACTGCCTTTCCTTTGTTTAGGCATTTATATGACATAGTCTTTTTAATTACTGGCAGCGCTACTTCTTTATCTTTCTCACCCGCCTTACATTTATAGTCGCGACGACCCAACGACCCACTGCCCCAGCCTAAAAGCTTGCTTTAGTTTAAGGGACTATGGTTATCCTAAAGCTATATTGGTTGTCAAGTATCCCACTTTGTTTGTCAAGTTCTTTGAAAGACTTGATCGTCAAGTTATCTAAACTTAAAAGTTATCCCAAAATCAAACTGCCTCAATGATCTCCCATAGAGAGACATATATCTCTAGAAGCACGAAGACATATTTGGGATGCAGTGCCCATTAGTCTTAAACTTGCGTGACGTCCGGGTTCATCATCTTTGAACTTCACAGGCTGAATTAACCAGTGTCTTTTCACCAATCGAAATGCGTTGAATGTATAGAAACGACTATCAAAGAGAAATAGTCAAAACCATTACCTGATTGGACTTTTACCGTATTCAAATCATTGATGATTTATTTTCTTCACTTTTGCCCGGACATTCTTGATCTTCTTACAGATACCTTGAAATCAAAACGGTGCAGTGCATCAATGAATCTCTCTTCTCTTTCTTATGACCTCCTACTTGATCCATTCATTTGACATTCCATTTGATCGAACATCTTCTTTATTTATCAAAATATTAAGAGGTGGAGGGCCTGCACGTCTTTCTCGTTATGGCCCCCGGATAATCCTTGCAACACTTTGGGTTTTATGACCTTATCTGAGAGAATCGGTTATGACAATATGTCTTTCCATTGTCACTTCCCGGGGACTCGCTTACAATGCAATTCCACCAGCCTAAACGTCCAATTAACTTGTTAAATGGTGTTACTGTCGGTTTGGGCACTCAGGCCGTAATCCTCCATATAGAACCATTTGATAACCTGAATCCAACATCACCCATACCATATTCAGGGGCCATGCAAGATGAATCTTTAATCTAAAATAACTGTTACAATTATGCTATAATCATAATGATTTGATATGATGCTCGAAATCTAACACCCTAGAGTCAATCGAACTTCGCACAGGTGTGTTAACGGATCGCTCTGTTCTATGATATACTTAATGTGACCTTTCTTTGATTTCCGGTATTCAAGCTGGTACATGCGAATCTACCACTTGCCGGTTTGTTTCATAGTTGTTCTTAACAAATAAAGTAGGCCCTAAATTCCTTTTTGTTTCCCAACCGATTCAATTCCTGTCCAAATCGAGAGCAAACATCCTTAGAGTTGTGGTGCTTTCAACGAGTATGACTCCTTGAACCCACTTATGGATTCATAACTGGTTGAGTAGCGATGTCAAAATAATTAATGCTTTCGTCATAAACAAATCCGATGGTTCACCCGATTGATTAATAATGTTGTTCATATTATTCGAGTGTGTGTTACTTAAAAAAGAAATGCGGCAAATATTCTTTAAAATTAAAGAAATTTTTCGCCGAGATGCCTTATTATGAGTAGTGGGTTTCTCGTACAAACTAAATCTCACTTTCATTGCGTATTGTTGTGGTCTCTTTTGCGTTATGAGACACGTGCTCCGGTGAGCTTGTCCCGGATCGTCCCCCATAACTCACAATAGTTGTTTTAAACTACATAGTGTCTTTAAAACACCTTAGGATGTTGGTTCGGTAGGAGTCCTTTAGTATCTGAGATAATCTTATTCATGTGACAAAAAATTTGTTCCGTCAAGCGTCTTGTACGCTTCCCGATTGTCATGGTTAACAATTCTTATGACCATAAATCTCTAAATTATTTCTGGTTAATAAACCCTTAAGCTCAAATCCCGATTGTTAGGAATGCCAATAGTTACAGAAGCCCAATTCATGGGTACCTCAAATTAATATAATAGCTTAGATTAAAGCAGGGATGATAGCCCCCACTATCAGTTGATAATGCACTATGCTAATTCGAGATATGACCAAACAAAGGAAGCGATAAGCGACACGAGAATTACCACGATTCGCCTACATTGAGGATTAATCAGAAGCTCTAACTAACGAGATCGCATTAATAACTGGGAGAATTGTTTACAGACTTCAGGCAGTTATATAGTCTCGATTCGTGTTTTAGCATAAATTGAAAACAAATTTAAATAAATCTATAAATGTTACCTTGATTACAATATTTGAGTCTGATAATAATCGTCAAACAAACTGTCGCCCAGATAATTTGGACTCAGTTGTTCGGCTCTAGCGTGTCGAGCATTTATCGAATTCTCGAAACTTGCAATTAAGTTAGCTAGAATATGGTTTATTTGTTCCAGAAAGCTGATAAAACTCTTCGTTGCTTGTCAGGCCCCTAAACTATCGAGCATGTCCTACTCGGTCGGAGCTCGAAGGTAATGGTTAGCCGGCTCGGCAATAGCCACCACCGTTGTGTCCGTAGAGCCTGGTTGTTGTGGTCTTGTGTCGAACACGATCATAGATTCATAAATCTCTCTCTCTCTCTCTCTCTCTCTCTCTCTCTCTCTCTCATTATCACAAAAATGCTGGGTCGTCTAGCTTCCAAACGCCTTCTTCAAATTAATCAAGCTTTTCGTCAAACTTCCCAGGTATTCTTTACAAACGTATTTCTTTTTAATATATAATATACAGTTTTCAAATTTTGAGTTAGCAGTATGTTATTAAATATAAATATATAATATTAACATGGTATTTGATTAAAATCAGAGTTATATATCCCAATTAAGTTTATCAAGTTTGTTAATTTTGATAATTGAATAATGATAATTGTTTATTGTTTCTAAAACAATTTAATTCTAATTTTATTTATCATTGTGCAGACAACAAGGTCCCTTTCCACAGCTCTCAATTATGTAAGCTCAAGTGATCATTTTGGGATAAACTTCTGTAATTCGATTCGATTTTTTCGAGATATAATTGAAAATTGGATTTTAAAATTTTGGATTTTGTGTTTTATTTATGTAATCTCATTAGTCTTGATGATTTTGTATTTGGGTACTTTGTGTAGCATATCCATTCGCCGGATAATAATCCAGACCTTCCTTGGAAATTCACACCAGTGAACAATAAAAAGGTTGGTAATGCTTATTTATTTACAACATTATTTGATATGTGAGTGCGAATTTTGTTCGAAATTTGAGTTGTAGTGTTTTTTTTAGTATTGAATTGCAATATGGTATTTTGATTTGTAGTTTTCTTGAGCTATTTAAGATGCTATGTGATGTAAAGGTTAAAGCTTTGGTGGATTTTAATTCTTTTAGTAATCCCTTACTTTCACCGGGCTTAGAATTTTTCGCTTAACGGTATCTTGATTGATCTTTCGGGCATCTTCCACTTGCATACATTGTGCTCCAATTCAAGGTTTATATGATTGTCGATTTTTCACGGTGTCGAAGAGTAGTACATGATAAAAATTGTGTCTTTTCTTCTTGTTGCAATCAAAGTGAAGGCAATGTGATGTGCTGATATATTTAGTGATCACACACTATCACTATTTAGATCGTATTTGGTTGAGATTTTTTGAGAGGGAGCTATAGACTAGAAGTAACCATCTGCTAGAAAATCTTGGTTTGGACTAGGGAGCCCCTTTTTCCGTTTTGTGGTTATACCCTTACTTATTAGAAGATATGAAAAGGGCTTACAGAGCAAAATTTTCTAGCTTTGCACATGCATTGCCCAACTTTATCAAAGCAACGCATTCTGTTTGTTCGTATATTCATTGTTGACTACAAATTCACTATTAATAGGTGTCGGAGATATTATCCCATTACCCATCAA
Organism: Lithospermum erythrorhizon; assembly: GCA_019722365.1. Lineage (NCBI taxonomy): Eukaryota > Viridiplantae > Streptophyta > Magnoliopsida > Boraginales > Boraginaceae > Lithospermum > Lithospermum erythrorhizon. Next base: position 282,630 of record JADFUC010001348.1, read on the forward strand.
ACTATAAACGATCTGCTTGCATTCCCTTGCTTGATCTTGCTCAACAACAAAATGGAGGATGGCTCCCTGTTTCTGCTATGAATGAGGTAATTTGATCCACATTCTTCTGTTATTCATGTTTTCACTTGCAAGTTTCTCGTATTTCTAATTGTTTTAAGAGTTGTGGTCCCTATGACCTATCTGTTACAAAAGTTTAGAATTAATTTCAGGCTGATATGAACAGGAAATCATCATTTGGTATCCTAAGTATTTTTTATCACTTGGAATTTGTCGATACTCAATCCTTGAGGTGTAATCCTTGCTGGTTGCTTTTGTAACTTTTACCTAGAACTGATTTATCATAAATCGAAATTAATATGCACTCTTATTTATTTTAAATGAAACTTTTAAAATATATGTAATCTTATGAATGTGTCATGATTTGAAAAGGGAGGACAAATATTGAGGTCGTTTCTTGTCGAATAACAAGATTCTATATAATGTTAGCAGTTAACCAATCACATTTTAAGATACTAGCATGGGAGAAGCTAGAGTTATGACATTGAGCATTTATTATTAATTACAAATATAGTGATATACTTAGGCCACTGATCTTATTAGAGCCCATTGGTAGCTCTGCAACACTGCAATATGCGCTACACTTCGATTTGTGTATCATGCTTGTCATCGTAAAACATTATGCGCTTAGTTTCCATCCTCAGGTTAAATATGGATGTGCTCTCCTGTTCCTTTGTAGAGATGCTGAAAATAATGCATGAAGAGCTTGGACAATATAACTGAGTTTTATAATTATCACATTTACAATATATGATCTCCATGTCTTTACATAATTGTATCAGATCAATTTAAAAATGAAAGAAGTGTAAGATTATATCTTATGATTTAAGTTATTTGCACTTTCTTGTCTTTAAACTTTTCTGCTCTGACGCATGTACCTGCTACAGTTCACCAATCTAAACTCATTTTATTTTTTATGTGAATGTCAAGGTTGCTAGAATCATTGAAGTTGCACCGATTCGTGTTTATGAGGTTGCAACATTTTATTCAATGTTCAATCGAACAAAGGTGAGTGTTATATCTTCATTGACCCTTAAGTCCAATGGTTTCCACTGTCTTTCAGAATAGTCATTGTTATACATTCCATTCAGGTTGGGAGATATCACCTTTTGGTATGTGGTACGACACCTTGCATGATTCGAGGTTCAAGAGAAATTGAAGCCGCTTTACTGAAACATCTTGGAGTACAGCGAAATGGTCATTCTGGCAAGCCTTTGTGTTTTGTGATGCAATTTCCTGAAATGTTCTTTAGTTCCTTTGTCCAATCAAAGCTGTTTTTTTTTCACTTTGCAGAAGTGACAAAGGACGGCTTATTTTCTGTTGGAGAAATGGAGTGCATGGTTTGTTTGCTGACTGTGTTAGGTGGCCTTTTTTAGGTGTTGGTTGGTTAAAAATATGCATGGATGTGCTTGTGCGTCTCTCTTGTTTTTCTGAGGGAGGTTTTATTGTTTCTGTAATATTCTCGAGATTAATCAATTCAATAAGATGCTGAAGATAATAGTTTGTGTTGGTATTGGATACAACAAAAAGAATAAAGTAGTAAAAACCAGAAGTATGGCCAACACATATCTTGTGCCTTATCTGCAACGGAGCGACAGTGATTAGTTGTCCGAGACTCAAATAGATGGAAATTCTAATGTTTACTGGGCATATAAATGATTTTTTCTCTGTTGATTTTGCATTGAAGTCTTATTATTCATCCCTGAGAAGCAACTGTTGGATTCGAACCACAACTGTAATTAAGATGTGATAACCAAATGCACATTGTATGTTGTTTTCTATAGGGGTCCTGTGTAAATGCTCCTATGATCACAGTAGCTGACTACTCCAATGGCTCTGAAGGATACACCTACAACTATTATGTATGTATATCTCGATTAAGCTCTTCCATGCTCTTACTCTGCCTTCAGTTTTACACTTCCCATTTATTTGAATTTCAGGAAGATGTCACACCTGAGAGAGTTGTGGAGATTGTTGAGGCTTTAAAAAGAGGGGAGAAGCCACCTGTAAGGAAACTTAGAGTTATTCCTGGCAGCCACCCCTACACTAAATTAGTGTTATTTATTGCATGCAAATGACAATTTTTCTTCTTTTGAGCATGGAACTCAAAACTCAAAGCGCATCAATTGTGGTCCAGAAGGAGGAATTACTACTTTATTAACGGACCCGAAGCCTCCTCCATGCCGAGATCTTGATGCTTGCTAGACCAGTTGATTCTTCAAATTTTTGTGTGCTAATAATCCAAATACTGGATGATGGGCATCCCACCACTGTAAGCTTACAATAAATCCTGTGAGGATTTTCTATTTACTTTGCATGCTATGCCAGTAAGTGTGTTGTTAGATTACTTCCTGTCTGCCTTTGTGGTCAGTGGTTACTATTGTTAAAAGTTAATAAAAGGTCAATTAATTTTGTGGGATTGCGTAGACGAAAATTAACTAGAACTATTATGTTAGTATATTACCATTATCTCCATGTCGCATTAGTATTAAGATAGGGTAAGGGTGTTACAACTTACAAGTATTGATTAGTTAATTAGTTAATTACTACTCTGTAGCCAAATAAGATTATTTGAGTGCGTCGGTGCGAATGGATACCAGCATTTCGCGTTGTTCGACAGCAGTCAATAATACTTGAATTGGCTTGATGCAGCAGAGAAAATAAATAGAAATAAATAGTGCGAGCGTAAAAATTATTTTAAAATAAGTACTTAGGTTCGGTGTCGATACGACACCTAGATTGCAGTGACAACTTGCTAGGTGAAGGATTATATAAGCTTGAAGAAATTACGAAGGGGACTTATACGAATATGCTCCCCGTATTCCTACTATATGCCTACTCTACTCGAAACTAATAAATGAGTATAGGCTCCCGCCAACATCGGCTCACTTGTGACCGGTGTTTACAATGAAAAACTCTCGATGATTGTTATAACGTGGTGTCGCCTTGTCGTCATTGGTAAAGTTTGAGAGAATTCTTCTAACACAAAATAAGCGATACACTAAACTTTTTGATAATTGCTCACTAAACACAAGAACACTCTCCCCATGAATAATATCGAACTTACTTAGCTTGTGTTTGAGCTCCTTATATAATCTTAGTCACATTAGGGTTTCGGTCTTTAACAAATAAAGTATTTGATTTGGACTCAAAAACCTTTTTTTTTTTAATAAAAAGAGTCTCAAATTCATCGCTATTTATATCTTGCGACAAGAAACACGATGCCATGAAAAAATCTTTTTATAGGGCCATCTAACTTTGAGAACTTACCAAAATCAGCAAATCCGAAAATATATACTTAACTTACGACGATGTATTTGTCCTTCCAATGTTTGATAGTTGGTTTTAACATAAATCTTTGGTTTTGCTACCAAATAAAATTATCCCGACTAACAAAACCCTTTCAAAACCCCGGCACAGCTAATACTTGCATGGGCAAAGACACATATTCTCCTTTGTCATGCTCTTTCCCCCACTTTTTGCCTCTCAAAGTCAACCCGTAGCTAGGCTGTGAAGGATGAATTTTCAATTCATTGCTTGTATACGAGTGCGTAACACTAGTAGAACCTCAAGACGACCATTGGCTCCGCAGCATATCCAAGAAGAATTCACCATGAACATGTACATACGGGGCGAAGACAATATTGGCTTGACTTCTTTCAACTTCTCACGAAGATCCGCGATCCTCCATACTTTAGGCTTAAGCAACACGAATTACCTCGATAATCATTTGACTCTCCGTTTCTTTGTTTAGTTACACGAACCAACCATTAGACCCTCAATTTCCTTATGATGAACAAATTTAGAGTTTGGAACATGAGAGATCTGACCATGTTGATGAATGCTCCTTCCATAGAGCTTGTAGCAGTATGGTCTTATGTGACCTTCTTTCCACAGTGATGACAAACCCATTTCTTCTTCTTTTTTGTTCTTGCTTTGTGCTTTAACATGGGAACGACTAGTTGTCAGATCAATTGTTGGCAACATTTGGTATAACAATTGGGATTCTGTAACTTTTGCAGCTGGAATAAACTTTGATTCTTTAGCCGCGTTCTCCGGTGACATATCCTTTGTATGGTCATTTGGAGATTAGCCGAGGAGAAAGAATTTAATCCAGTTTAGAAGTACCAAGTGAGCATGTGGACGGATTTCTTCGTGACTTCTAATTGACATTCAATCTCTAAGAGCCCTTCTTTAACACAATTGAAGTTAACACAACATTTTATTGTTTCATCAGAAAGCCGTTTATTTTCCTTCCACTTGTTTCGTGTATAAGCACATCAACTTGTTCTGATGGATGAACAAATTTTTAAGTACATTACCACAACTTCTTCATAGGAAATCTTTTTCCTAAATATTTGTCTCTGCTGTGATCATACAATCGAATTCGATTGGCTTTGGTACGTAAAATGCAATAAAATTCTCAATAATGCTCTTGTGTTTCTTGCTCTTTTCTGAGATTGAGAGTGGCATTACACTTCTTTTGTGAAAAAGTTGGACATTGAATCGATTATGACCATAACTTTCTTCACGTACTTTGACATGATTTGGATCTACGTAGTTTGTTGATCCGTCCCATACTACGTTATTTGTTAATGCATTGAGTACCGACTATTGAATGAGGCTGTCCACGCCGACTTACGGTTGATAGTGTTGCCATATTTCTTATCTTTACTCCTTTGAAGTCGTCAAGAGACATTTCAAATGTAATAAGAGAATCAATTACCTCGTCAACCCTCATGATAGAGATGTGTCATTCGCTTCTTCCATGATCACCACTTTAAGTTGAATCTACCGGGAAGGAATCGAGTATCTTTCTAACAATCTTTTCTTGACATCGTTTCTCCAATCGTAAAAATTCATTGATTTATCTCCTTGAGCACGATAATGAACTTCAGTGATGGTCTCCTATTTCATACCTTCTCGGATTCTCCATTTGGTTTGGCGAGAAGTTGGAGCGACACACACGAACCTTGTGAGTTCCTTTAAATACACAAGCGAGAGAGTTTCCCGAAGCTTAACAGATGCGAGTGCGGGGTTGGTTCGGTCTATCAGCATTTATGTTTACACAAGCTACGTATTGCGTCAGAGACCTTTGAATTTTCCATTAGAACTACGTGTTTCGCACAATCCATTCATTTATTGATGTTTATTTAGATTAAAGTGATATCTTGATTTGTTATTGTGGATATTGAGGATGAGAATGAGAAGATAAAGCATAGTGATTGGTCTACTGAGTTTCTTAAGGCTAAGGCAGATGAAAGGGATAAATTAAGTGGTGAAAGAGTTAGTGTAGGTGTTGTTGAATTTAATTTGGAGGAGGAGGATAGTGCTAGTGATTATGACACTGGGGATGTTGAAGACACTGAAGCCATGGATATGCTAATTGAAGAGAATTTGGAAAATGAGGAGGAGCATGAGAGGAGTGATGAAGATAGTGAATATGATTAGGAGAGTGAGGAAGATGATGAAGGGAGTGATAGTGATAGTGAATACTTTGTAGAAAATGTGATGTATGGGAAAGAACAAGACAGTTTTGATGATGGAGAGTTAGGTGGCTCAGAACCCCTTTTAAGTTCAACATTCTTAAAGCAACTTGAAGAAGATGTTGTTGTGCATGAGAAAGATGTGGCTCCAGAAGAAGATGAGTTATCAGAAGATGATCCCGTACTTGATTCTTTATGACATAGTTGTTCTATTAGGAATAGGAAAGGGAAAAGGAAAGGAAAATAACCTAAGTTCGAACATTTGATGCGATGATGTTGATAGTACAAGTAGACCATGATCTTTGCACATGGAAAGAAAAAATCTAGTCCTTATACCGGACATGGTATTCGGTTTAGAGAAATAGAGGTTGGCGGGTAATGTTGCTATATTTGATGATTACACTCATTACTCGGATAAAATTTGAATGACTCATAATTTGAATGAAAGACTTTGATAGTGATAATGCTAACTTCTAAAAGATAAAGGATATATTTGTTAAGTTCACAAAAGTAGAGAGAAGAGCATATATGTACACTTTAATGAAAGGACTATCAAGAATCCAAAATTATTCTCAAATCTTGTTTTTTCAAGCTCTAGTCGGTTCAAGGAGGTAATGATATGGTATTCTGCTTTTAGGAGGAAGGAAATATGGTTCACATGTAATGAAAAACATAGATTTGAGACTAGATGTGTATTTCCTTGTGAGTGGTCTGTTTGGATGTCAAGGGATAAGCAGTTGAATAATAGAGATTTGGTTATTAAAACCATCTCAAAAAACCATACTAATTGTGTTACTTCAAAGAGGAGGAGGTTGATCAAGAGTAGTTGGTTATCTAAGGTGTTACTTGATTGGTTTAGGCTACTCCCTGATATGTCTCTTAACGTATTGAAAGTGGATGTGGACAAGAAATTTGGATTGATGATAACAGATCACCAAGCTAGGAGAATTAGGGAAAAAACCTTGAAAACTATAGAAGGTGACCATAATGAGCAGTTCAATCTCATATTTGATTATATTAAGGAGTTGAAAAAAATACATCCTGGATCAACTGTGTTTGCAGAATAGGATTTAAGTTTAGAGGATGGTAATGCTGGTGTATTCAAGAGGATCTATATATATTTGAAGCCATTAGTAAAGGGATTCAAGATTAGTGGTAGGAAACTAATTGGACTTGATGGCTGTCTTACAAAGAGGGTGCATAAAATGCAAATTCTGTATGCAGTTGCCCTTAATCCATATAATGGTTACTGGCCCGTGTGTTGGGCAGTTGTTGAAAAAGAAAACAAGGAAATCTGGAAATGGTTCATACAAGCCTTGGCAGAAGATATTCAAATTGTGGATGAAGAGTACTATGTCACAATGAGTGACAAATAAAAGGTATATATTTCAAGCTCTAAAATCTAGTCTTTATTTCCATTTTTTTTTTAAAAAATGAGTGTAACACATTCAACTTTCACTAATGCAAGGGTTATAGAGTGCACTTGGTGAGATATTACCAAGAGTTGAACATAGAAATTGTGTTCGACATATCTATAAAAACTTCAAAAGGCACCATGGAAGTCAGTTCTTGAGGAACAAGTTCTGGGCTTACGCTAGAACATCTACAAGGACTAAACACTTGGCTGAAATGTTTGATTTCAAGGAACATGATCTTGTAGCCTATGATTGGATTGAAAAGAATGCAGGTAATCCTAAACACTAGTGTAAAACTTTCTTTTCATTAGAGGTCAACAACAATTTGAGTGAATCTTTCAATTCATTTATTACGTTTTGCAAGAGATAAACTATCATTTAATGTTAGATTAGGTGGCTTATAATGGAAAAAATTAAGGATAGAAAAGTTTTATTAAATTTATGAACTGAACGCTTTTATGTCACTACGTTATTAAAATTCTAGAGAAGAGAATGAAAACATGCGGATAGTTTACACTTATAGTTGGAATGATCATCGTTAGACAAAGCTAAATCCGAGGAACCGAACCGATTGAATTTTAATTAAAAAAATTAAAATATTATATATATAACCGAAAATAACAGAGAACGAGCTTAGAAAATAACCAAAAATAGCAGGAAAAAAAGCGAAACTAGAACAAGCCGAAAATAACCGAGAGCCGAACCGGAACGGCCAGAACCGGGCAGTTTCGGTTCCATCTAATTAACCGGCCAGTCGGTTCGAGTTCGAAAATACTAACCGAACGAACCTGCGACCCGATGGAAACCCTTTAGAATGGTGTTGATGGTTTTGAAGTATACAGTAATAGTGGTGCCCATTTTAAAGTTGATTTAAGAAAGAAGGAGTGCAGTTGTAGGATTTGTGATTGGTTTAGCATCGCACATACATCTGATCCTGTAATTTATTCTAGGAAACAAATGCCAACTGATCATATTTCAAATTGTTATTACTTGACAACATTTGGTTGGGCCGGTATGAGAATGTTTTTGCGGCTCGCTGATTGGACCTTCCCGGGCTGAGAAAAACCAACAATATTACCTTGTGCCCACAAGTAGGTTAGACAAAATTTGGTAGACCTAAACAAATTAAAGAAGAGACATTACAGCGATCAAGAGCTGTAAAGAAAAACAAGCACTAACTAGGTGGCATAGTCATACCTGCAAATACTGTGGAGTTCAAGGCCATAATGTTAGGACTTGTGCCAAAAAGAAAGCCAAGATTGAGGCGGAGTGGGGCCTCTGTGGAGGCCAAGAGGAGAAAATGCGAAGAGCCTTGAGAGGAGAAAGTTCAACACAAAACATGAATGAAGCTGAAGTAATTGATCCTGAACAAGCTGAACATGAGCTATATTTTAAGTGGTCTTTTTATATTCAAAGTTATCTTTTCTACTTCTATTGAGATTTTATTGAAACTTGTCTTTTATGAAGGTGCACAATTTGTATGAATGGATGAATGGCATTAGATCGATAATTAGCCGTCAACACATTTACCTGAGAACACTTCATTACCACAAGAAGAATATCGCCCAAAGACTCCGATTGTTGATCTGTAGAACATGCTCGAAGAAGCTCTACTGACCAAAGAAGAAGAAACATGTAGATTCGCAGCCGGCCAGCCAAGATATGACAAAGGAAGAAGTCAAAGGCTTAGGCCAAATGATCTGACTCAGACAACTAGGCCAGCCGATTCCTTGACCTCGCCAAACATACGGGGGAAGCCCTAGGAGTCCAAATTTGAAGCGAGAATGTCCTGTTTGGGTTTTGAGGATTAAAATAGCAATTACAAAAATTACTAACCGGGATTCTACGAATATAATAAAAATAATAATATCTGAAGTGTGTACCGTTTTCAAGAATTTGTAGCGGGGAATAAATGGGGAGACTACGAGACAATCAATGTATATTATCTCTAGAATAGTCCACACCCAACATATGAGCAGATCTCTCAGTAAAACTTTACTAGAGCTCTTTAAAATATTAAGCGTGAGACGGGGTTGGTGAAAAATCAATTTTTACTTTTCTTAGTCGACTAAAGGGAGAGAAAAAAAGAGAATTTTCAACTTCAAAAGTTGGAAGAATTGGTGCAATTGATTTCATACAAATCATGGCTTTTATATAGGCATTAAATGTCCTATTTTATGAGCTTTTAGCAAAAAGGAGTTTAAGAAAAATTCTTCCCTCCCTCTGACCCACTTAGTCAACTAAGGCGTCTTCCGGACACTTGTGGCTTAACATCTACAAAAATCAAGGCATGTTAAGTGGCTATGAAGAATATTCCGGAACCCTTATCTTCAACCTCTTTTAGTCGAACTAAGTGTATATTCCAACTATTGGAATTTCGTCCCGATATTCTCATACAGTTCTATTTTAAACCCTGAAAGTTATAATTAATTTATAGTTCGATTTCGTTATTGTGTGTGACCTCTTAGACTCGATCGAAAATAACAATATATTAATTATGTTAAAACCGAACATCATATTAATATATAGATTATGGCGGATTATTAAGCCATCGTAACCCCTAATGCCATCCGAGTTAATCATAATATATTAATTGTCAACCAAATTAACATATATTGAACTTATTATTATTTAAATGTAATAATTGATTATACAATCTAATTGTTCAGGACATATACCCCCATGAATATAACATCTCGTATTTCGACACTCAGCTTTGCCATTGGGCGATTATTTGTAAAGCGATTGCCTAATCGAATCATCATTACACGATCCCAGATGCGATTTCAACTGACCAAGTTATGGTAAGATTTGTGTCGCGTACCCTTGCGCTGTACTGCTTGGTGGTATGAGTGATGTGATCTCGGTATGGTGAGGGCGGCGAAATAAATCACCGTCGGTTAATAAGAGGCACAATCCTAAGCGGGTGCCTGTCAGTTTGTAAGAATTCCATCTTGTGTACACAAGATCTACCGCAACTATACGCCCAGTATAGAGGGCTAAATTGTCTTTTATAATCCTCCTGACTACGGAAGAGATGTTTAGATAGGGTGAAATCTGGCTACTCTTATCCAAGTGAAACTGGGACATAGTCTATGAATTTACCATTTTAACATAAGTTCTATGAAACTTCTTATGACACGGATATACAATCTTCTAAGTTTTCGCTGGCGTGATGTAGGTATTACGGTTGAAATCATTTTCACCATTATATATACCTATGTGATTAAGCCCCAGATAAGTTCTCCGCCCACGATCCAGCGTGATCGGACAATCCGCCTTATACTAATCGTGTAATTCGATTCCAATAGTAAATACCGATTAAGGATGTCACAATATACAAATGCGTTTTCTAGGCTTGATAGACGGGTTTCTTGTTTGGAGTCACTTGCTCCAAAGACCTCTCTAGAAACATATTTACAATGAAATAAATTTCATTACTCATGGTAATGATGCATACATACACATTATAAACATATATATGTTGATCAGAGTTCAAAACAAATGATATATTTTATTGAACTTGGAAGCTTAAAATTAAATCATTGTCTTATAATCAGTTATGACATATATAAAGAAAAACTAGCTCTCCTTTGAGAGTAAGATAACTAAAAGCGTAATCCTTAAGACCCGGTACTATACATGTCTTTATCATGCTTCTTTGAGGTAGTGGTTTAGTTAAAGGGATGCGCTACATTATACGTGATTGGAACATTACATATTATAACATCTCCTCATCGGTTATCTCCGAATAGATGATACTTCTGATGCATTACTTGGATGCAGTGATGTAATCTTGAAAGCCTTGCGGTTGAGCTATTGCTCAGTGTTAATGCAGTATAACTCCTTTGGACCTTGATACGAGTCTTACTCAAGTTCACTTACGAATTTCTTCGCCGGTTTCAAAAGGCATCTGATAATACCCGACTTACATTGTCAGTCGACTCTGATACCTTGCCCTCTTGCACGAACAACATGCAATCGTTCGAGGCGGGGAATACATAACCGGGTTAAATCGACTATCGGTGTGGCCGACATCAGTTGTAACCTACTAATAACTCATTACTCCAGCACCGTATACAAGGAACATATCTTTAGTCCTTCGTAGGTACTTAAGTATAGCATAGCGATGAATCCAGTGATTTTCACCTAGACATGATTGGTAGTAGCGACACATTTAACGAGCGTATAATCGTCACGGGCGTGTACATAACATGCTTATCATGATGAATCACATGGGCGTGCATAAGGAACATCATGTTGAATAATAATGGTATTCAGAACTCGAAACCTATTTTAAAGAAGATAACAAATTGTTTAATCGAACTAATCCCGTTTTCAAGTGAACATGTTTTGGGGTTGTAATTCTTAATATGTTCAAAAGCGCCCAAATGTTGATAAGGTGTTCGGAGGCTAAATGGATGAGTCTATCAAGCGCCAAAGCCTTTCAAGGGGCTCGTGTTCTTTATTGTTTATAGGCGTTTGTAAAACTCTACACTCTAGTATATTGTCGTTTTAAATATGTGAGTAATGACTTTTTGATTTAATCTAATTGTGTTTTAAAATCGATAATTAGTAATTTCTAATCGAAGTATAGATTGATTAAATGGTTAAGTCTCGTACAAATATTTGTGTCATTTCGTTTGAGAATTGGCGTGAAAGCGATCTTTATTTTAGAAAAATTCGAACCGTGAGACCCCATCGAAGGGTTCTGGTCCAGATGATCGGGAGACTCGCCAGACCCACTGGTCGATAGAGTCCCCGATGATCGAGACCACGACCTCGATAGGGTCTACTCTGAAACGGAGCTTTTGACGTTGCCTCGATCCGTCGTGGGCTCAAAGCCGAGACCCCACGGTCTCGATGAGGTCACGATCTTGGTAACTTTCGGCCTTAAATTTTTTGTGCACTATTTAAAGCCTCTTAACTGGCTTACAAATAACTTTTGCAAATCTTTTGACCTAATTTTTGAGACATTCAATTCATTTGCAAACAAAAAGCAAAAGTCATATCTCACATTTTAATTGACATTATCTTTTTTGTAGAGAGTTTCCTAGTTGTGTGATATTCAGATTCTCGATCATTTATTGTATTGAGTGAAATCCTTATTATTGGGAAAAGCATAGGGTTGCTGTTATTCTAGGTTGAGTAGTATATTGAAATCCACGGGGTGTGTTCTTGGGTTCTACAATCGAAAAAAGATTCGATTAGGAGTCGAAATCCCTTAAGCGGGGTAGCTTGGGTCATAGTGGAGGCTAGGTGTTTGATAATAGGCTTGAGAGAGAAGTTTTAGCATTGTGTATTCAAACATTTCCTCCAAGTGCGTTTATCTTTGCCAAAATCCCGAGGTTGGAAAGCCCGACGGTCGGCGATAGGGGAACGAAGCTTCATTAAAATCGCTGTTGTTTCTCTTTCCTTACTCCCTTACTTTCAAGTAGTCTTTTATCATTGCTAATCAATTTGATTATTAATATTGTTGACTAATCTTTCCACCGAGCTTGGGTAGTAAAATCTCACATTAATCTTTGTCATCATTGTGTATTAATTCCGCATTCTTAAGATTAAAACTTCGAAAAGTTAATATAGTAACTTAAAACCTTATTCACCCCCTACAGGTTAAATCTAGGCTAGCAGCATCCTTTCGTGCTTTTCTCTTGACCTTGTTTGTGGGACAACGTCGAGAATGGCGAGAGTAATGCCATGTCTCGTAGGGGAGAGTTTCCTTTCTTGAAATTATCCATCTTAAATCTTTTCAACACTTTAGCCAGGTACAAATTATTTTGGCTTAATCCAACTTTTAGATCGATTTCTATGGATCTTAATTCCAAGTCTATTGAGGCTTTCTCTAAGTCTTTCATAGAGAAACACTTGCATAGCCATGACTTGACGATTGACATAGGTATGTCGTTTCCTATGATGTTATGTAAATCCACATACATTACTATAAATACTGATATTTGCTCAGCCCAACCTTCTTGTATACCCAAGAATCTTAACCGTTCTAATGAACCCAAACTCTTTTGATCGCCTCATTAAAATGAAGATTTCAACTCCTAAATGCTTGCTTTAGTCCATAAATGGATCTGTGTAGCTTGTATACCTTCTTAGGTCCACTTGGGACATGTAAGCACAGGTTGTGTCGTAGACATCTCTTCCTAGATTACCATTAAGAATGCGGTCTTTACATCCTCTGCCGAGATCATGTCATGTGGCGATGGCTAAGATAATCCGAATGGATTTAAACTTTACAACTGGGGAGAAGGTTTCATCATAATCAATTCCTTGAATTTATTTGAAACGCACAGCTCTAATCCCAGCCTTATAACATGACATTTCCATCTTTTATCCAATTTGCGTTTAAAAACTTGTTTACACTTTCGATAGATGCAAGCGCCAGTGGATCAATCAATGTCCAAACATTATTTTGATACATCAAATCTATCTCGAATTTCAGGGCTATAAGCCATTCATCGACACATTTTCTTTCGTAGAGCTTCTTCATATGAAGAGGCTCAAATCATTCAATTAAAGCTTCCCGGCCTTACCATCATCGGGTTCTGGCGAGTTCTATCCGACATCCCCAGGATAGTGTGAGTCTCGATTGGCTTCGATCGCGGTTCCACGTGGATCGAAGTTGAACTTCACTCTCTATAAGAGGCTCGCCTCTGGGGTGAATCGGTCGCGTTTAATCGGCGTTGACTTCTCGCTATCTTGAATAAATTCAAGATTCTCCACTTTTTCTATTTCTCTTGGCTAGGTATTCGCCGCAAGGGAAAACGCCATCTCTTTATGATAGAAATCTTGTTACCGTCGTGAGGTAGAACTATTACCCTATGGTTTCTTTTCGGATAACTAATGAAATAACATTCGGGTTTGGGTCCAGAATTTATTCCTTATTCAATTTCTTGACATAGGGTTGACTACCATAAATCCTCATGTGACCAATCTTGGGACGGTTCCCAAACCACATCTCATGTGGGGTCTTAGCAGCTGATTTAGTTGTACATTTATTTAGTGTGTACATGGTAGTTTGTAATGCATATCCCCAAAAACTAACCAGGCCGATTCGCATTTGAATTTTACGGATTAAAATAACGATTATCCCAATCGATTCTTAGGAACTTCTAACGGGATTATAAAACGATAATTTAATAAGAGATTATGTATTTACTTACATTAAAGTTGCGGCGAATAATGTTAGAGGAGGCTCCGAACGACCAAAAGCGTAGGTTGTCTCACAGAATAGTTCACACCAGCGATTGGTCAGGCCACTTGTCGATTTCTTTAAGAACAATTAAAGTAAACAAAGGAAAAGCAAGAGAGGAAGAAAAAGCCGATGTTTCTTCTCCGTTATAGTCGAGCAAGGGAGGTGGAAAAGGAGAGTTTTGCTTTTAAATGCTTTTGTCAGATGAATAATGATTATGATTTTACCAAGTATTTAAGCTATAGGCACACGAGGCCCTAAAAAGTACGCATCTAAGGTGATGTGATAAGGCTTCTAGAATCTTCCATCCTCATCCCTAAAATTAAGGCAACAAAGAGATATGGTGAAACTCTTCCACCTTAAAAAGAACATTCTAGAATTCCCTCCTCCATCTCCTCAGTTCGCGTGCTATAGGGTAGAATTCCATAATTGGAATTTTGCTCCCTCATTTTCATACAATTTAACTTTAACCCGGGAAGTTATAATCGTATTATAGTTTGATCACATTATGGGTACAGCGACCTCTTAGGCTCGATTGACAGAGTAATATATTAATTTATGTTCATCGAACATTATATTAATATATAGATTATCAACCAATTTCTAGTAAGCTAATCAGCCTTTTTAATGTCAATCTGAGTTAATCCCTAATATGTCAATTGTCAAACAATCGAACATATACGAACTTATTATTTGAATATAAGTAAATGTAAAGTAAATGATTTATGCAATCAAATTGTTCAACGGGCATATTGTGAATCTAATATATCTCATGGCTGACACTCAACTTGCCACTTGGGCGATTACTTGTAACCGATTACTAATTAACCGATTATCTTAAAAGCGATCCGCACTTTCGATTTTCGGGCGACATTTGCTTAAACTTGGAAGGTGCCGAAGTTGAAGAATCTGAGAGGCGCATTTTTGCAAAATCTTTGGAATAGAACTTATGTTAGTAATACGCTTGTAAAGTGTCGTAATAGATCTATTTTATTTTAGGGTCATATCATATATCTCCTCGATGTGTATTATTTGTTTTTATTTTCATGATATGCGTATTACTTGAGTATTTGCTATATAACATTTTACATAATAACAAATATTAATCTCGCCAACTTTAGTTAGTGATTTCCACTAACGTTGTGGGCTTTCAGATGATCATTCCAAAGTAACGTATTGGTTTAATTGGTTGCTTAACCGGTGATTTCCACTAACGTTGTGGGCTCGGTGATACACTGTCGGGTAGCACCCTGTTAGGAGTGTTAGTGACCCAAGAGTTGTGTCGTGGTACACAATTGGTTAGTTAACCTACCGTTGTGCTGGGATTCAAAATGTATGAAGTGTTGCCGTTTGGATTCAAACCACAATGGATCTTGGATACCTTGTACATTTTCTGAGATTTGAAGTACGGGTATAATATTTACAATTCATTTGTAATATGTTTGATTGTTTTTTAGCTACACTATCTGTAATTGCATGTTTCCTATTATGATTGGCACACTACGATTACCTGTTTATTCACTGATAATTGGACAATTTAAAACATAAATTTATTATGTGAAATAAAACAAGTTAAGAAGAAATCCATAAACTTGTGGTATTATAGTGTTATAAATGATAAATGCATTTTCCTTCACAAGCCATTGAAAATGGTTATTGTATGCTAATAAAGGACAACCATTAAATACCATAATCACTTAAGACTAGACTTGATCATGTGGACACGTTATATGAACTTTTGTTCAAGTGAACGACGTCACATGATGTGATTGAGAGGTAATTAATTTTGATCTCAATTAAAGATGATGATGTTATGAAGACTAATATGTTATATTTTCTCTTAGCCACCAAACAAGCAATAAATGAATAGTTCAATCTCTTTTATAACACAATTGAGAAAACTGTTGGATGATCTTGAATGTTGTGTACACACACAATTCGAGACATGTCATTGGTATTTAGTTTCATCGACAAGGTGGGCTTTCTGTTCATGAATTGTGATGGAAAGCGTATCTTTAATGGTTTGTATAACTTGGACAAACGTATTATTATTTGGTTCCGCAGCATCCCTTATAAAGTTGAGCACAAAAGAAGCTATGATGTTTGAAGTTAGTGATTAATTTCATTATTTCAAACACAAAGCACAGTAAGAAGGACATCGATAACACTTAAGAAATAGAAAGAGAGGTTTGATAAAACCTCATATCTCAAATGGTTTGTTGTCGAGGAATTATCATTGTATTTAAAACTACGATGTCTTAGACATTGTTTTTGACTCGCATGATTTTTGGGCCGATTCTGAGCCAAGTATAGTAATAGCCAGGTATACAAGGCCTGAAAGAAAGATAATTGAGCTCTTATGTAATGATAGGTAGTATATTATAAAACACGTAGTTTTAAATCATCCATGAATGGTTGAAACTTCAAACTATTTTCTTTGAACCTATGCTTCCTTGAAAGACATTTTGAATAACAATTGAGTAACGCTTGTGGAAGATGACTTTAACAAGACTTGAGTTCAATCTTGCAAGATGAATGGAGTCAACTCTTACTAGACTTAGTGGGAGGTTCGTTAATCTTGATTTAGTTTGTATGCTCGCATACAAGTTAGTCAAGGATATAAGTCATTGAATGATACACCAGAATTGATAAGAGTATGGGGAGGACCATATAAATACTATCAAGTTACGAGATTAAGTATAAATGGAGCATACTAAGTAATCCAAAAGAATGAGACATCATTCTAATCTTAAAGGCGTACTTGCTAAGATCCGTAAGTCAAGAATTGTGTTTCATGAAGTTAAAACACAATGGATAAAATATTTCAATTTTATATACCAACATAATTTTACTTCTACCTTAAATATGTCACTAGTTGAGTGATACAAGTAAGGATTGTGTTTAATGCAGTTGAAACAAAATGAATGAAATAAATTCACATATTGAAAATTGTTGCACCTACTTTAAATTTATTCATACTCAACGGTGAGACAACTCAATAGTTATGTTTCACAAACAAACTTTGAAGTTCTCGACGGACAAAGTTAGTATTATGTATTTGAAGTAGACATAATTTAACGAGGGTCTAATGTTGAGACTATGTCGTAAATGTACATAAGCCCCGGAAGTAGCATGGTATTTATTTCCGTCTACTATAGAATTATTATTTATTATATGTATATTATCTTCATTATGGAGTATAAAGAGTGAAATTAAATATATGACTTGAATGTATTCAGAAGTAACTTCTTAGGAACCGCCGTCAGTCATAGAACCTTCAGTCATATAAGGAATATTATGTGACAATTCGAGAACCTTGATTATATAGAATATTATGTGACAATTCTGGTGCATTACTAAAGCCTAATGCAAAGTGACGGGGATATTATGAATAAGTCATACTCCAACAAATGATTTGAGGTCATCGAGTGAAATAGGAGGTGGGGAATACACTAGTCGAGTATATAACTCACTCTATTTACCTTCTAGATGGTGATTCATCAGAAGTAAGAAACGTAATTCTATTAAATGAACATATAGTCATAAATAAATCAAACATTTGGTTTCGACCAAGTTGAATGTATTCATTAATTGACTATGCACATGTCTATTTTAAATTTTTCCTTATTACCCACGTGTTGCAACATGTGTGTTTAAGTGAGTGATCACAAAAAGTGTTCCTAAGGAATAATGGGTGATGATGCATATGACATTCTTATTGGAAGTTCGCATCTCAAACTAGAACAGAAGAGCGATTATATTATCGATTATCGAGTTGCAAACTTGAGATAGAAGTATAATGGAGTTAAATTTTCATCTGATATTTTTGATTAAAAATCGAGAAGGGTGAGTAGGAACATGAACGAGTTTCTCAAAGGTTAGTGGGAGCACAACTACACGTAAATATTTTACATGTTTCAGTACTAAAAAATCCTCATACAACCTTGAAAGGTATGGTACTGAATTGATTCATGTACATCTGTAAGCCCAATTATATAGATGTGACATATGCTATATTAGTCCCGAAATATAAGCTTAAATGACATTTTCTTGTTAAGCTATAATGAGTCATGAAGCTTGAGGTGAATAAAATCTATGATAGATTAAATTCTATAATGGACGGATTCTCTTATTGACAAGGCAACTCTCTATTGAGGTTCGTTCTCCTGATTAAAGGACCTGTGTGATTGAGAGTGGTTGGACTTTATTACATGGTGATTTGACTATTGTAGTAGTATGATTCACCGTATGTCATGTCGAATCATGTCACATGCGACCATGACATAACACAATTATCACATAATATGAATTATTGGAGTTTTACTAAAAAGGTATTCTTATTTGGATGGGGAATAAGCTTTGTAGTAACTTTAAGAGAATAGAGGTAAATATAAGTTCTATGGAATGGATCACCTATTGATCTTCACCTAGAACTGAATGTGAAATAGTGCCATGAATTTGTTGTCCCATCGCGGAACCACTTATTAGCCAAGTAACTCATTAATGGGGTTGAGTCTAGTATACTCGGAGAGTAAACTAAAGAAGCTTGAACTCAGTATTATAACATTGCAGTTGTTGATAATGTTGACTAAGAATATAATTTAATAAGATAGATGTGTTTTAGCACCTTTAGTTGTGTTGTAAGCACTGCTTAAAATTAGTAACTCGAAGTGGTTAAGCGCCTGAAACACGAGATAGTCACTAGAAATACCAAACCAAGGTATTGTCCTTGTTACATTTAACTAGTGGGTATTTGCTTGAGAGAGGAAGCTGGACGGATAGTATGTTCACGATTTCAAAGCAAAGCTTGTGGCAGAGGCTTAAATCCATTTTTTCACATAGCTATATTGCCTATACTAAGATAGTGTAGTCGTCGCTAATTCCATGGTTGAGGAGCCGAGTAGATGGATGTAAAGTCTCTTTGCAGTTGTGATACGGGTTATGATATGTTTGTGATCATTACCGCTTCCAACTTCGTAATGTAAAAAGACCTAGAGTTTAATGCGAGCTTAAAGATTCCACGTGTGGACTTAAGTAAGTATCTACGGAGTTGATATATTCTTACGTGATTAAATCATGGTTTGATTTCCTTGAGATTGAAAGCGAAAAATGCAAGGGTTCGGTGGGAGCGAGTTCATTTTGCTTTCTAGAATAAGTTCGTGATTGATTGAGCAGTAATTCTTGTTTACAATCTAATTGTTAACTACATTATATGAATGCGTAATTCATTCATATAATAACGAAATAATAAATCCCAAGGCAAGTCTATAGTTTCTAGAGAGGCAACCTGTAAGCGTTGGCAACTCTTCAAGTCTAGAAACATGAGATAGCCATTTCCACTTGTCCAAATCTTGATGGTTTTGGGGCAACTAACTAGCATTTGATGGCCTGTAGTGATTGATTTATGATCAATTTTGTTAAGATCATGAGAGCTTGTAAAGTTTGATCAATCTTATGGGCTATCGCTGCATAAGCGAGGCTGGATTGACCCCATTGCAAAATCATAGAAGATATGTATATCGTATCCTATGATGTTTGCTTCGGCGGTAAGTTTAATAATTCTTAGACACAACGTATATAACTACTTATGTTGCCTTATGAGTTGTGTGTTTGACTCGTCAAGCGATACACTTAAGCGGGGATTATAACGGCATATGTTGGGTGACCACATTGAGTATAGCGATAAGTGTTGATATATTATAAAGAGATTTATCCATCCTTAATTACTCTGAGTAGATCTCGAAGGAAGCCTTACGAAGTTTGGGGCGGTGGTTTATGGGGCGCCGTAGTACGGTCAGTTATTCGAGTAAAAAGAAAGTCGTGGGTGTTTAAAGCGGCCGCTTCTTATGGTGCTTTGTGACTAGAGATCGCGGATAAAGGTGTAAAAGTAGTCGTCGAGGCCGTTGCGATAATTCTTATAACAATTCATTTACTAGTTTTAGTTAAATGAGATTACTTTCAAAACTAAGTGTTCAATAAATAGTAATTGTAAAAATTACTAAAAAAGCGAACTCACGATAATATCATGGGTTATGCCGGATTGCTAGATACCATTGCATAACCGATATAATATCATAATAGTCAATTATATTATTATACGACTAATATTATACGTGTGAGGAAGGTCAGCGCCACTTGTCTGATAACTTTGGTATATTCCATGTATGGAATTAAATCGAGATTAGATTGGAGTTGATTGGAAATCAGAGATACTGTCGAGTTTTACATTGATAATGTAAAATCTGAATTGAATAGTGAATCGATTAAATTGCTATTTGATTGGCGTATTAATGAGAGCTTAGCGGTAACTTGTTAAGTTGCCTGCGTTGCAGCAATACGTTAGTTAGCGACGCGAGTTAGCTATTTATCAAGCGAGTCAAGTTATTGACTGAAACAACGGGACTATATAATGAAAAGATGAAATTAAAAACTAAGTTTTTTATTTAAATCCTCTTTCAAAGCGGTGCCCATCCCTGCCCTACCATTTTTGAGTCAAGTTTTTTACTTTCGTTTTGTTGTCCAATTGCTCGTCTGATTCTAGCAAATCCAATTCGAGATTCAAGCTGCTCTTGGTGGACTAGCTGGAGACGTTATTTTTCGATCTTCGTTGCTAGAGGAATTGAAGGAGGCTTCATGAAAGATTAAGTTGGGGTTTTCGGCTGTGATGTAAGTACTCGTTTTATACATATATGTATATATGTATTTTATTGTTGCGTTGTTTAATTTTTATTATGAACGAGTTACGTAATTTTCCAAAATTTACGTCAAGCCATAAAAGCATTCGTGATGTAGAGGTGTTAGCGCTAACTTCGATCTGATAGATATGATGTTGTTACACGTCTAAAGGTTTTCATCTTGTTCGAACATGACCGGCCCATGCGCTTAGCACCACCGGTCTGCTAGCCAACTATTGCATATCCTTGTGCTATCTTCCAACGGTCAAACTCTTTTCTTGTCAAAGGTAGCAATCATCAAGATTGACTTCTTATATTCACGGTATGAGTATTAGAATCTTGGTTGTATCGATATGGTACATCTTAATTGGAACAATTCCTTGATACCATTAAGTTCATTTAGTTCAACAATGAACATTGTAGAAGGATCAATAATTGATTTTTCTAGAACTAACCACAGGAACAATTTCATTAATACATTTATTCTCTTTCGATGGTTGGAGTATTACTCATAACAATTCATGACTTCTCGGAGAATTTGTTGCAGTAATGGTTGGCAGTGACATTTTATATGAGATCTAAATAGGAGAAGAGATCACTTATTAGTCATGTTAGGTTAGGACATAAATTTGTCTAATTTTGGTTTGTTCACTTGCCCAAACTGCGTAACATTTATCGTATATAAGCTGTTATATAGAGCTTAATCCATATTGTATGTCGGCTGATCTGATCCTCTTCACTAAGATTAGCCAGTTCGGGTAAATTTCATTGGCAACTCAAATATGGTAGGGTCCTTTCTTAGTAACTTGTATGCATATATACAATGATGTAATAAGTTAAGCTCAGCTGACCTTTTTGAAGTCTTAATTCATCTCCTTTGTCAAAGACTTTTACTCGCATACTCAAAATATCTCAAGTTCACAACTTCAATATTAGTAGTATACTCGTTTTCCTTTATTCTAGTTTTTAAGATGTGAGTGCCCCACAAAAATGTCAAGTACCTATCCTTCAAGGATCATTACCTAAGAACATTTCTTGTGCACGATAGAATGTAGATGTCAAGTATCCATTCATAAGAAATTATTACTTAGGAACATCCATTCTCTAATATCTTATAACTAGAAAACCTATAAGCTTGAATCGGAGCATAGTGCAGTACTGACTGGCAGTCCCTTTTTATCTCATATCAAATGATTTCTAAAATAGAACTGCAGTCTGATTCATTCATGCATTACGAATGATCAATATTAAGGTATCAATGGAATCTATTAAATGTGTAAATAGAAAGTTATTTATGTACTTGGACGGTTACATATATGTACTTGCGTCATATAAAGAGTCATCCTGTGGAATCTCATTCCTTAGATGATTTATACTCACAATTTGATACCTTATAATCATGGACAGTTCCATGTTATTGTTAACCGATTTGTAACCGTTATCTTAAGTTGACATGTATTTGTCAAGACAATACATTTATCAACTAAGATTTGTAACCCTCCCACTGATTTTAGCAAGAGTTGACTCAGTCCATCTTTCTTAAGATGTGGATGTCAAAGAATGCAGTTCGAGGGGTCCACTGATATGAGTACCCTTAAGTGCTTGTTGTCACTCATTTCTTGAAGAAGAAAGGTTGATTACATTCCTTAAACAAAGACATTCTTTGTAAAATAGGAGTACGATGTATAACTCAGCGGTTTGAGTTATTTATTTAATGTCAAAAGGTAATTCAAAAACCCATTACTCAGAATCAATAATTCTAGATGAAGATTCCAAACAACGTGTGATCCACGGTTTAACGTTCCTCATTGGGATCACTTATTTCCTTGATGCTACTACTTTATTTGTCGTACATACTTTGAAAATACTAGCCAAATCTGATAAATTTTACAGTGGTGTAGCTTAACTATTGGCATCATACAATATTTTACGTAGGTGGTAGGAGCTCAAGAGTCTACTTTCTACTCAGGTTACTTATATTCCACTTTAACGCCTGCTTGAAATGAGTGAAAGCCCAGTCACCCAGCTCTAGTTCATATTGTACTTAATATCCTGACTTATTGTGTTATCACACAAAGAAAAAAGACATAAATAAACATAGATTTACCCAGAACCATAGGTTTAATATTTTTATTTACATGAAATGAAAAGCTACAAAGTTCAAAAGACTTGTATGATAGCCATGAGATAATATACGATATATTACTCTTATCAGCATCATCAATTTTTAGCTGAGATCAAGAATTACAACTGTCTCATATGGAGAGAATGTATATGAAATAATATACAATTATACTATTAACAACCATCTTTGATTTTAGATAATGTCTAGAAGAATAGTATTATTTAAATATCTTTGTCTAGTATGTCATATATTCGTAACTTTCAATACAAGGGCGTTGAGTTCTCAACTCAAGTTGTAAGTTATCAAGGAACGTTTTCTTAACTTGATTACACATTTGTAACAATTTACATTAAATGCTCATATGGTGAAAAATTAGACAATACAGGTATAAAGGGTGCCATAAATACTATATGCAAAGATAAAACCTAACAACTCATAAATTCTTGTCACATTGATAGAATTGAATATTTGTTAGCACAACCTAAATACACTAAGTATACCTAGACCCTACATGGTGAAAATTGAAAGGCGGCGACATACATTTAACTCTCAATCACATTGGTAAGTACTTACTACTAATTATGTCAAACATAACTCTTGGCATCACTAAAAGTTCATCCTAGACTATATTAGTGACCTTTTGTCAACGGGCCCAAGTCTGATCAATTGGAAATCACCGTTTAAGTAACCAAGTCTACCAACAATAGTCAGATTGGATGTTTATAGCCCAAGTCTGGTCAATTGAAATCCATATAAACACCCGTTGGAAGGCACCTTAATTATGATGCGTCTACCGTCCCCGGTAGGTACGCACATAAATGAGGCGGAATCCATGTAATAACCGTTCCATTACTAATATTCGCGTAGAGTATACTGGTTGCTCGGTGGATTATTTAGGAGAAATAAAAATTCGAAATTGAATAGTTGAAAATACAACGAATCGATTAGGTTGGTAGTACATTTCGGTAAAGTTGTGTCGAATGGAAATGATATTATTTGGGTGGTAATATAATTTGAGTGTAGGAATGTTGATGTTTGAAAGTTGGTTGTCGAGATAAATTAAGCGAAGTATCGATTGAATTAAGCGATCGGGTTTCACACACAAAAGCTGAGTGGCGAGCCATTGGGTCCATAAACCAACCATTAGGCCAAAAGAAACCTTGACGCTTCTTTCTACGCCGGGCGAGGCAACTCCCCTTGAAATTTCTTTCTTGATTTCTCTTTGCATCTTGCGAGCTTTGACCTCTCAAATTTTTGGAAACTTCCCCTCATGCGTCTACGTTTCAAGGTAAAAAAAGGTCCGATCTTGTTGAATATTTTGGGGAGATTGCCGGTGACTTTTTGTTGACTTTTTTGTAATTTGATTTTTATTGCACAATGATTCTTAGTTCTAAATTAGTTATTCTTGAGTTGAAATTCGTGTTTGATTTGAATTTGAGGACATTTTTAAAGGGGCGTTAACTTTTTGGAATTTTGGGTTGACCGGTTTTATGAGATATTGAATATAATTATTATTATCTAGGCTTAGATTATAGTATAAGAGATGATAATATTCGATATTTGGGGTAAGTGTTGTTATAGTTGAGTTGACTTTCAGAATATGATTTTGGGTTGACTTTTTCTAAATGTTGTTGAGAGTATAAATATGTTATTGGACCTTTATTGTTATTGTTTTGAGGTAAAAATTATGATTTATAAGTTGTTGGAGGAATATATGTTGAAATTAGTTTTATTAGATTTTCAGTAATAAACGGGCTTTGGGATTTGAGATTGTTAGAAATGGGTTTGATTAGTTGGAAGGATGATATTTTGGGTTGATTGAAATTGGTTGAAATGTTAGTATTTTGGTTAAGGTGTTGACCGATTATGGGATTTAGTCGGGATAGTTGAAATTCGTCATTTTAATAGTCTTTGAAACATAATTAACAATCTATACTTAAGTTGTTAATTTGTAACTAAAATGGGTTGAAAAGTCAGAAATTTAATTAAGATAAGGGTTAAAATTATTGTGAGTAGTAATTATATTTTCGGGTGTTTTGATTAGACGCGGAATGTGGGAAAGGCAAGCTGGGATGGAATTAGGTGGGACGTTTCCTTATTCTTTAACCAAGGTGAGTCTCTTTATACCATGGTCTTCTTTGCGTCTTTACTTTAGAATTGTGTGAACTGTGTCATTGTGGTAGGAATTATGTAGGAATGGTATACATGACATTGTGAATGCGATTATGTGAGAATGGTATACATGTAATTGTTGTATGATTATCATGTGATTCGTTGGTGTGAGCCATGTTATGATTATGGGATTGTGTATTTACGTGGCGTTGGTGCTGAGGTAAGTAGTAGCTTAAACTCCCAGTATGTTCTTGTGATTACGTGGCATGTCGCATTTCGATTTCTACGTGGCCTTATATCGGCCTTTGTTGCTTATTTTGGCCTTGTCGGCAGTTGTATTTCTACGTGACGCAGCCGGCACTTTTGGTATTTACGTGGCCTTGTCGGCACTTTGGTATTCTGTGTCTTTATATTAGGCACTTTGGTATTTACGTGGCCTTGTCGTGATTTGTGATTGATTTATGATTGTGAGATGTTTTAGGCTATTGTTAACTTTGATATTGTTTGAGAGAGAAAGTGATTGGTTGTTGGGGAGGTGTTGGTTGGGTATGCGTGACTTTGAGGTGACTTGAGTATTGGATATGACCACATAGTGGGGGCGATTAGGGGTTAGGTGACTCTCCCTACCTTGCGGAATATGTGGCGTTGTTGGCCTTTATCTTGGTGCTCGGTGCAGTGAGATCTGTTATCACTTTACTGTGTGCATTATCGGTGTTGGCCTTATACTTCGGTATAAAGATGCGGTAAGATCTATTATCGACTTTCTTGTGTGGGGTGTCGGTGTTGGCGCTTATCTTGGTATAAGTGCAATGAGATCTATTATCACTTTGTTATATGCATTGTCGTTGGCCTTATACTTCGGTATAAGTGCAGTGAGATCTATTATCACTTTGCTATGTGCATTGTCGGTGTTGGCCTTATACTTCGGTATAAGTGCGTTATGAATCTATTATCGCTTTCTTACATGTGCATTGTCGGTGTTGGCCTTATACTTGATTTATAAGTGCGATTGTGAGATCTATTATCACTTTTCTATGTGCATTGTCGATTGTTGGCCTTATACTTAGTTATAAGTGTAGTGAGAATCTATTATCACTTTGCTATGTACATTGTCGGTATTGGCCTTATACTTCGGTATAAGAATGCGGTGAATCTAATATCGTATGCATTAGCCGATTGGTAGCCCTTATACTTCGGTATAAGTCAGTGAGATCTAATGTCGCTTTCTTTGTGTGCATTGTTGGTGTTGGCCTTATACTACGGTATAAGAGCGTGTTTATTAGCGATTAGTTCATTCACTTGAGGTAGACGGATTGAGCATATGCGCATTAGAGGATTGAGCATAGTTATGGAGATATGAGATAGATGGGTTGATGGCCCAGGTTATAATCGTTTATTTGAGTCTACGTGATTTTATTACGGGTGATGGTGTGCCTTATTGGACTTTGTATTATATCTTGACTGTTGTTTAAATTGTCTATGGTGTTGTATGATCCGTTTTATGACTCGTTTATTGGTTATG
This sequence comes from Lithospermum erythrorhizon, assembly GCA_019722365.1. NCBI lineage: Eukaryota > Viridiplantae > Streptophyta > Magnoliopsida > Boraginales > Boraginaceae > Lithospermum > Lithospermum erythrorhizon. The sequence goes on from JADFUC010001348.1 coordinate 309,225, forward strand.
GATATTGTCTTTGATTTTTACTAGATGTTGCCATGATGATTATGTCGGGTAGGTTTCGGTTGATTTATTGATGATGTTATGATTTTTGGTAAGATCATAGGTGGGTATTAATGGATTATATACATCCTTTAAGGTTAAAAGTTGAGTTGGTTAATGGTTGAGATAACTTTTTGAATGAGAACATTAGGTAAATTATAGACCGGCGTTCATGCTAATCTATAGATGATGTTGATATTATATATATAGTGGAAAGTTGGATTAAAACATTAATTATATAAGTTATGATCCCTAGCAGCGGCGTTGATACCATTGAAAGTGAATAAGTTCCGTATACTTAATGAAGAATTTGGTGAGATAATTCCGTACTTAAGTTATCTTTATTTAAGATAATGAAGCGATTTAAGTTCTTATGATAAAAATTAAGATAATAGGAGGTGTCACGACTATAGTGGGAGTAGCACTTTAAGGTGAACTTAAAGCATAAGTGGTTGATTTGTGTATGCTTGAGTTCTGAGATGTTGAGATATATGTTTGAGTTGTTGTGTGTTTGAGTTGCATATAATATGTTGGGAATTATCTATCTTAAGAAAGATATGAAATAGAGATATCTCTGTGATTAAGGTGTCTTGTGAGTAAGTTGTTGGCGTGGTGTCGATTTGTCGGTGTTAGTCGGGAAAGCCATTAAGGAAAGATTTATCTTGTCGAGAGGAGTATATAAAATATAACTATTGAGGTGGATAGTCGTTAAATAGGTAAGGGTCTTGAATTATCCTTGTTTATATGAGTGGTAGGTTAACTTTTGTGATATTTGTTTCACTCAGCTTTTTAGCTGACTCCCTATTTCCTATGGGCGGGCGTTCGAAGTACCTAGGTTGTTGGGATAGTAGAATCGTGGCCGAGTAAGCTGCGTACCCGCGGAGGTGGCGATGGTGGCTTGAAGACACAGCAGTCGTACTTTTATTTTCTTTGGAGTTTTTGTTATGCGTAATAAATTATTGTTGTCTCGAGTTGTAAAACTGTTGTTTGATGTTGTATTTATATTATTACTCTTGAGTTGTTGCTTAGTGTTGATTAGTTATTACGATGGGCGAGTTGTATTATTTTTTTATTATCACGTTAAATGATGTCATTTTTTATAGATTTATCCGTCGTTGGTGACTCTGTTTATTCGGGTTGATGGCGGTCGGCGCCGAGGGGGCCTTTGAGGCCAGTCGTTACAATCAACTTGAGTTGATATATGATACTACTTAATTTAAGATGAGATTAGTTATGTTAACCATTACTAATGATCATGCAAGCATACATTACTCAAACAACCAAAATACATATTACACTTGATCATAAGATTAAATATAATACATATTGAGATTAAATGATATGATTTAAAAGAAGAAAATCTAAACTAAACTAGTTCAATGTGTTAAGTTTTTTAATAATTCTTCATTCTTCTAAAGCTCCTACGGTGGTTTCATATTTTAATTAATTACATTTTATATTTAAATAGTAACTAATTAACATACGAGACATTACTAGTCAAAGGCTAAATCATCACTGGTCGTTTTCTCTAAAACATAACTTACGGTATTTGAAATGTCTGAGAATAATTCATATCATTAGTCTCATGACATCCATCAATATATCTCAACATATATTATACATGAATAACTAATTATATTTAGGCATGCATAGCATGGATGAAGCAAATGTATATGTACAACACAGATCTAATATATATGTCATTGAATATTCATCAATATGAATAAACAATTCAATTACATTGGTGTAAAATATTTATTTGAATCTAATTCAAATATATCACTTAAAACGTATTTTAAGTGTATTAACATTTAATATTAAACAATTAGTACTTTTAGGAAAAATACTTGTAAAACATATATTTGAATCTAATTCAAACATATCACTTAAAACATATTTTAAGTGTATTATCATTTAATATTAAACGATTGGCTATAGAGACATCATAGAACAAGGGCTTTACTTTGGGCACATCGTGATATGAAAAGACTTTCTTCGGCTTTGGGAAGAGGCTATAAACACGAGGCATTACTAGTATTTTTAGAGAAAAATACTATCTATTGATTTTACACCATTTAATTCAAGATAATATACTATTCTAAAATTTAATTATCAAATAATTCAAAGTTTTTAATTAAAAAAATCCATTTGAATTAATAATTTCAATTACAATTCCTAATCAATATTAGAAATTTAATTAAATTATACTCTTAGTTCAATTGTATTTCAAATACTAATTAAACTAGCTCAATCAAGAGTGGGAGTATTTAATGTAGTTAAATAATTATGCAAGTTTTAATTATATTCGAAAATATCCGATTGAGGCTTCCTCGATCAAATTGGAACAATTAAAATAGTTAGATTTAATGGATTGAAACAATTTTCAATCTTAGAATTGAGAATCGAAAATAATTTTAATTGATATCAAAATATCGAAGCTACTGCGAGATTATAAACGATAATTTAATCATAGATTATGTATGTACCTTACACCTTGAAGTTGCGGCGGAATAATAATGTCGGAGGCTCCGAAACGAACCAACGTAGGTTGTCTACAGAATAGTCCACACAGCGATTGATCAAACCGCTTCGTCGATTTTACTAGAACAATTCAAAAAAGTAAAAACAAAGGAAAAATATGACGAAGAAAAAGCCAATATTTTTCTTAGGGATGATGGAAAAAGGAGAGAGTTTTGTTGTCATCTTTTCTCAAAAGATGAATAATGAATTAGCAATTTTTCTCATCAACTTAAGCCCCTTTATATAGGCATCTAAGCCCAAAAGTGGCGTCTGGGTGATGTGTGATAAGGGCACCACCAGAATCTTCCATCTTCCGTCCACATAATTAAAGGCAACAAAGAGATGTGGTGAAACTCTTCCACCTTAAAAAGAGAATTCTAGAATTCTTCCTAAAAGAAGATTCTAGAATTCCCTCCTCCATCTCCTCGGTTCGCGTGCTATGGGGTAGAATTCCATAATTGGAATTTTGCCCCACTCGTTTCCTCTGTTGATTTAACTTTAACTTAGGGAAGTTATAATCATATTATAGTTAATCCCTAATATGTCAATTGTCGAATAATCGAACATATATAGAACATATTATTTGAATATAATTAAATGTAAGTAAATCGGTTGTACTATCTAATTTGTTCACTTGAGCATATTTATGAGATCTAATATCTCATTTCAACGAGTTCGGATATTAGCGTCATGGATCGAACGATATCCAATAGTGTTCGATTTCTTGTTTCGGATACCATTATGTTGAGGTGTTCCAGCAGGAGTGAGCTATGATACAATACCACACTCCTTAATATGCGCTTCAAATACATAGCTTAAGTATTCTCCGTCTGCGGGACCCCGGGAGAACCTTAATCGTTTTATTAAGGTTGGTCGCAACTTTATGAAACTCTTTGAACCTTTCCAAAGCTTCATTCTTATACTTGATAGATATATGTAACCATATGTCACTTTCGCCCAGTCATCAATATGAAAGTGATGAAATGCAGTAACCTCCTCGGCGAGGGTATTCATTGATCCTGTAGCGTCGTTATGTATGATACCCAATAAATATGTAAGCCCTCTTTTACTCGTTCTAGTAAAGATGATTTGGTCATCTTGCCCTAGCAAGCATGATTAGCGTTGATTATATGGTTCAAAACTAGATGATGTCAAGAATTCCACATCAATATGCAAGTTTTTAATGAAACATCGCTTATGTGACCAAGTGCGCAATGTCCTGAAATAGGAATGATTCAGTCGTTTGGCTTGAGTCGCCTTTATTTTTTATGTTATAGGTCTGACGTTTGTATCTAATACATAAAGACCATTGACGGGATAGGTACCACCAAACTATACACACTATCATTAATTGAAAGTAATAGCCATCATTTTCAGGTTGTGGCGAAATGATGTTTACCCTTTCAGCAGTGCGTTGTAGACATTGTTTAGTTTAATTATCATTCATGTTGACAAACTTAATAAGCGATCTGCACTAAATTGCTGTCGCGGATCTATCTCCTCGCACTACCTTTCTTCTATTCTATAGATCACACACATTTTTACAAATGTGAGTGCCACATCCAGTGTCTAGCGCTCATGTGTCGAGAAAGTAAGAATCTAATTAATTCGACATAAATATACGCTGACTTGAGTGGTAGTTGTCTTACTCGTCTAAATACGCCATGTATTTATTATCATTCCATGATTTGTTACGTATTATCGAGAATAGGCAGTGACATACATATTGCATTTCTCCATAGTGGAGGCGGAGTATATTAGAGTTATTATTAATAGGACTATTTGTAATAGAAGATATGTAAAAATAATATAACTTTAGTTATTCGTGTCATAATAAGTAATTCTAAAAATCATAATAAATTAATACTTGTGCTTACAATCCCCTTTGAAATGCACTAAGTATGCAGATCATGACTAAGAATCGAATAGGCGCTCGTACTAAGTGCGCAATCGCGATCATGACTATCGTGACTCTTATTAAACAAAGTTAATGTTAGATTGTATAGTAGTACTCTTTTTTGTCCAAACGGGCCCAAGTCATGCACTTGAAAATCATCGTTCAAGTAACCAAGTCTACCGACATAGAGTCGGGTTGGATGTTTATAGCCGAGTCACCAACGATTTGGGGCCAGCGTATAAACTTACAAAATTGGAGCTTTAGTATGATAGATGCAAACGCAGGTCCGCACATAAATGAGACTCATCCAGAAACTTTTAGAGTTGGTATGGCCAATCTTCTTAATTTATGGTGGGATTAATTATATTTTAACAAGTCTTGTAATAAAGTTAAGCATATATACATGGAGTATATATATGACATAAAATTACAAGCATAAAATATAACACTAACAAAAGACTTCGTGATATGACCTCTAAAATCTAGCCCAGTTCTAGCTACAGCTGAGTGCTGACAATCTACATCTTCTGGCTCTACAGTAGGTCTCCAATTTTTAATTATATTTATATTAAATAATAATAAATTAAAATCTCTTTTACTCATTCATCTTAGGCAAAGATTAACTTGGAACCGTATTTTCTAAAATATATTAGAATCATATCCTTTGTCTGCTTTCTTATCCGTTTATCAAATATATGTATCATGCATTTCTCATTATCCAATAATAATAAATTTAAAGCATGTTATTATAATAAGACAAGAATAATATTTTAAATGCACACATGTAGTCTAAATAAATATTTGTGGGTTGTATATTCATCGACACTTTAGTTGCACAAGCGTAAAATATTCCACTTAAACTATTTTAAGTGTTTTAACATTAATATTAAATAATAAGTATTTCTAAAATACTACTTATTTAATTTACACTTTTAATAAAATTTATTCTCAGATTCTATGTTCTTGAGAAACTCCAATTATCAAATAATCATGAATTTCTAATTTAACTAAATTAATTCGAATTATTAAATTTAATCAAATTAGAATTAATTAATTAATAGTCTTTATTTTAATTTGGACATCAAAGACCAATTAAAATAAACTCTAATCAAATTAGAACTATTAAAAGTAGTTAAATTAAATTAATTTCCAACTTGAAATTAATTTAAAATAATTTTAATTGATATCAAAATATTAATTTGAGTAAAATAGGGCTTAAAACAATTTAATACCCAAAACATAAGCCAAAGCAAGCCCAAAATGATTGTTGGCCCGCGGACAGAATTAGCCAAGTAGCAGGCCCAAATGCTAGGCCCAGCAAGTGAGCCCAGCATGCAATCGTCCAGGAGCGGCGTCGAGAGGCGAGCCGGGGCGTCAGGCAAGCGTCGTTACTCGGCCCGGATGCCACGCTAAAGGACAAAAACGTGATGTCATGGTGACGTTATCGTGGCGTGGCGGTGGACTGACATGTCGACCCGTGGCTATTGGCGTGGCGTGCGGGGTTGACTTCCGGTTTGACAGTCAACTCGGGAAGTAAGAATCAACTTGAGTCAACTGGGTTTGACCGAGTTGTGGCTCGATCGGCTTGATGATGGCGTCTCCTGCCCGGCACATCGTAATTCGGAACCATTCTTTTTTCTAAAAGCGATCGGTTTTGTCGATTGAGAACAAAGCGATATAAATTTTTGCTCAAAAAATTCGGAGAAAGTTTATAGAAATTCGGGAAAAATATTTACGATTTAACTACGGTAATAATTTTCAAAATTATTAAAAAGAAATTTCGATAATAAAAAGTAAGTAACCGAGTTCTACGAATATAATAAAAATAATAATAGCACAAGTGTACCTTTCTTGAGAATTTTGCGGTAGATAATGCGAGGAGACTCGAAGAATCAACGTACAGGAATTATGCATAAGAATTGTCAACGTCGGCGTATGAGCAAGCACAAAGTGAGCAGCTGAGAGCTCTTTAAAATATTAAGAAAACATGAGCGAGGTTGGACAAAAAATCCAAAGAGATTTTTACGACCCTCTACTGCTTGACTAAAGGAGAGAAAAAGAGAGAGAGAATTCTCAACTTCAAAAGTTGGAAGAATTGGTGCAAGTGATTTCATACAATCATGGCCTTTATACATCAAATGTCTCTTTTTTTAGGCTTTTATGGAGAGTTTAACTTTTCGACCTCCTATTAGGCTAAGAGAGTCTTTCGGGACATGGCGCTGTATCCACAAAATCAAGGCATGTTAAGTGGCTAAGAAGAATATTCCAAACCTTTATCTTCAACCTCTTGAGTCGAACTAGGGTGTATTCCAAGCTATTGGAATTTACCGTCCCAAATATTGTGCTGCAGTTCTATTTTAAACCTCAGTATAATTAAATTATAGATCGATTCGTTGTTATGTGTGACCTCTTAAGGTCGATGGACAATAAAATATATTAATTATGTTAAGCGAACATCATATTAATATATAGATTGTAGGACTCTGATAGCTTAATGTCAATCGAGTTAATCCTAATATATTAATTCTCCAATAATTAACATATATACTAACTTATTATTATTTAAATGTAATAATTGGTTCTATAATCTAATTATTTAGCGGGTATATATTTATGAGATATAACGTCTACGTATTTCCCTCTGATCCTAAAAGGTAGAAGCTAGAACAAATAGTGAGAAAGAAATAACTTTTGAGCACTTAGTGCTTAGTTCATGTGTTTAAAAACTAAGTACTATCGTTTTATGCACAATGTGTGCTTTCTTTTAAGACAATTTCATTGATTAGTTGGTATGTTGAACTATGTATATGTCTATGTGACTTTGGTGCTACTTTTTGAGACAATGTCAATGATTATTACCTTTTGCACCATATTACATATAATTGCTAACATTGAATTTAACTACCACACATACAACATTGAACATTAGATAATAACATTCATACATTAGCTACTCCATAAACGGTCATAATAGACCAACATTCATACTACAATGAAACTACCAACAACTACTTCATGCACCCATTTCAAACACAATGAAACTGCCAACAACAACTACAATGAAACTAAAATGAAACTGTCATTGAGGTATTTTGTCAAACACAATGAAGTTGCATCATACATCCATTTCATTGCACCCAGAAAAGAAGAAATTCATAAGTAAACCAACAACTACAATGAAGCTGCCATTGAGGTATTTTGTCAAACACTTGGTGCGCTTCTTTTCTGCAACAAGTGTTGCTGCAATTCGGTCATTATCCATCCGAAGTTGTGCAATCTCTTCATTCTTTTCCTTCAACAATACCTCAATTGCATCAAATCGTCCACCATTACACTGGGAAGACGAATTACCATAAGCTCTATCCGCCCAATCCATCCAACCATGTCCACCAACAAACTACAACCAACAATGAAACCAATCAATCCACTTCAAAAAAACTAAGAAAGTTTTTCATGCAATCCACTTACCCTCGGCGTAGGACATGCGAAAAAGATTCTGTCAGGATTGTCTTTTGTGGTTGACACCAGTTTTATGCAAACTTTACCACAATATTTGCAATAAACAATTTTCTCTTCATTCTCGGCCACACTCGACATAGATGACACGCTAGAGTAGTTCATATTAGATTTCGACATTTGAATGAGACAATTGAATTAGGAAAATCGAATTTAGGGTGTTTCAATTGAAGTTGAGGGGGGTAATCAATTTTCAAGGTAATCAATAAGGGTTTAATTTATTTTGGGGGGGAGGGGGATTGGAGAGATTAGGTTTCAAAATTCAATTTGGGGAAAATTAGTTCATGTTTTTAATTTTGCCTCAAAATATGTTGAATTACAAAAAAGTTAGTATGTTTTAAAAATAATTGTAAAGATATCCTTATTAAAGTGAGATAATGATCAAACTTGACGATCAACAGACGGAATGAATGTAAATAGGTGATTAGTGACTTGTAATGGATTGAATTTAGAATGTCAATTATGAAATGAGCAGAACTAATTATGTAAGAGAAATTACAGGATGATGGGCATAAGTGACTTTTGCCCACCAAAATATTATTTTCCTATAGGCTCCCTTTTTCTTAATTTCAATGATTACTTCCCAATAATGAAGAAGAATTAGAAGTAAGTCGAACCACTTTTGGAAACTCATCCACTCATTCATCTGGAACACTAATGGCAAAATGTGATTTCTCATGGGCTATAGTTCCTACTTTTTAGAAGAAGAAAAAAAACAATACAAAGTCTACTCTTCATTCCATTAGATTAAATTACAATACAATTATTACATAAAATAATTTACACGACAACCACTTTTTAAGAAGGCCCACCTCAAAATGGCTCCAATCATCCCCACAATTGTTATAAAAACACACCATATCAAATTATCAATCAAGAAAACCTAAAATGGACCATAAGGGTATGCTTCTATTATTTTAAACATGATATATAAATTCTTGTCTTGGATATAGCTTAAACAAATGAGAAAAGGGGGAACATGGCATCTGACTTAGATTTCACTTAAAAGCTAACCAATACATAATTTTAGCCGATTAAACAAGAGAATATTATATGGTTTTATTTATAGGTAGTGACTTTTTTCCCTCTTGGTGGGACCAAAATATGTGAGGTTAGGAAGGGGGGTTTGTTTCTGGCTTAACAAGGGAGGTAGTATCTGGTGGTTGTGTGTGATAGATAGCAGAGGCCAAAGAAATAGGCATAATGCATAGGGCTTTGGATTGAAGTAATTGCATAGCTGCTCCCACATTTTCTTCCATCAACTTAGCTACTTGCTTTTCTGTGCCATCACTTGACCACTTCTCCCATGCAGGTTGGTTTCTTCCTCCTTCATTTCCTTCATCCTGCAGGTTTATGATTAATGTATATAATTGAAAACTATAAATTCCTGAAAACTTTAGTTCCAAATTCGATTCTTACGAGGAGTGGGAATAATTATCGATGAAGTTGATGCATTGCTAATAGAATTAATAGTGGTTAGCCACTCATTCAATGAATGAACTTGTCAACCTCTCGATAACAAGTGAAGTGTGTTACCACTAGATTTTAATTTAATCGACTATATGACAAAAAAAAAAAAAAGAGCAAGACACTTGAGTACCTAGATAGGATTTAGATATGTGTTACCTCAAGGGATGAAATGGGAATATCTGTGACAAGGGGTGCCACCGCACCAGCTCCCCCTAACCTACTCATGCTTAGTACCTGTAAAACAAATTATGTACAATATTTCAATAATGAAAAGGACTTGGCTAGATAATGATTGTCATGCTTTCCTAGAAAAATGATAAGAATACCTTATTGTAGCAAAGATGTCAATAGCATTAAACATCAATAAAATGACAACTAATTCTGGGACAAACAAACATAACTGCAGCACTTTGCTCATTTAGCTGATAATAAACTAACCACTAACTCAATATTAAAACAGAACAAGTATAACAGTATCATCCATTTGATCATTCAGTATGAAGTGTAGAGGTTATAGTATTTTAAACAGATCATTTAATAGACTCAATATCATAATGATGTTGATGATGATTAGTTGATGTATGTATTCATTTTCTAATATAAAAAGCTCAACCACTACTTCAATTATTAAACTAATACAGTAAAAAACCTTGTATTGGTTAGTAAAGTTTATGTAAACAATTCGATGAAGGGTTGTGATTAGGTTCATGAACGTGTTAAGTGTTTTAAATAATTATCTTGGTTAAAGTATTGATTTCGTTAACCTTTAAACGGATGATAATATAAAAACATGCATTATGAATACAAAAATAAACATAGTACTCAAGAAATGGTTCAAGAATTAACATATTATTTGGTAACATATCTAGCAAGATGGCTTTGTGAATGATACCAAACAAAGGAATAATAGAATGTCGAACTTGTTCAAATAAATGAGATCTATACCTTGACTTGAAGTCTTAAAAATTTGACATAGTCAACTATTTCATCAAGCATAGCAGCCCTATCTGTCTGCAGAAGAATGATTTGTTCATCATGACATTTGAATTGAAATCATACTAAATCTTGCACCAAATAGTACATGCACTTAGTTTTAGAATAATAATTACACTACAGAAACATGTAAACTAAAGCTGCCATGTATTATTAAAGGGCACTAGTAATGAGTAAAAGTAGTTGATTTCTCTAATCAAATCATATTCATAACTTCCTAATTGTATTACTCCATGTATTATTTAAGGGGACGAATCGATATTTAACGAGATACATGAAACATTGATTCTTTCATCGAGTTCAGGGGGGCGAGTGTCTCCTAGGCCCCTAGGTTCCTCCACTGGATTATGAACAAATTAGAATGTTGAGGTGCAAGCGGAGGTATGAAGTAGTAGAGGGGAAAGAATACCTTGTTAACACTAGGAACCAACTCTTGCAATGCTCTTATTCTTTCAGCTATCCTTTCTCGGCGCAACTGTATCGTTCATACATTATAGTATGAATACATAGAGGATCGGAACACTAATAATAAAATCGACAATAAGGAAGCTAAACAGTCATAATGAATTATTATGATTTCATTTTCAACCTCAATCGATGGTGACCATTCAGGCATTCACGTTTGCTTAATCAAATTAAAATGTTTCTATAACTTTTCCGAACTCAAGTAGACTATTACGTAAAACTTTGTTACCAAGTTGCATAAAACTTTACATTAATTGATGTTTGTGTATAAATATATACTCCCTCCATCCCACAAACATTGTCCATTTTTTTATAGTTGTTGTTATAATGGCAGAAACGAATTTGCTAACATACAGTTGTGAATTCTAAGACAAGGAATTAAGTAAAGTACTGAAAATAAAAAAATATATATTTTAACGTGGAATGTGTTAGTACTAATTCACGGGCAGAGCTTGAGCTAACTTAGCTCTCAGATGTGTAGACTACATCCAGACAAATAGAATCACAGCCTACACTATTCCTAGAATAGAACTACAATACTTACTATTCTTGGACCCAACACAACAACTGCCACAATCCTGAAGATCCTAAAAATGGATATCTTCCTACAAAACCTATCATATCTGCCTTGGATAATAGATTTAAGACTTTGATCGTTACATATATCTATTTGGTAGTGTTAAATTTTATATTGAATAATTGAGGTAATGCTAAGCCTAGCAAAATTCAATAACTATTGGGACAAGTAATAACCAAGATACTAAGGCCTTTTTATAGTTGAGACTTTTCTCTCAAACTTTCGATGTGAGACTTATTCCAAAGATTCAAGCATCAAATTCCAACAGTTGTAACTTTCAAACTTTCATCTTAAATATATTTGTTTGTATTGTATAATATTTTATAAAAAATATATTAATGGAAAGAGTTTGAAATGTATTTTTCAATAATATAGTTTTCATCAAGTATTATAGAATACAAATAAAAATATCTACGGTCAAAATTCAAGAGTTAAAACAAAAAGTCAAAAGTGAACGATCTTTGTCGGATGGAGCGAGTATTTTTTTTTTTTAAAGTGATGTTTGAGTATAAAGTAGCATACCCTTTCAGCAATGCTGTGTGGATCAGTGGCCTGTCCTCTCCTTGCCCGCACCCTCGGCCTGATCGCCGGTGGATGGGGAACTGCAGGCACTGTGTTCTGCATTGGCTGCCCATGAAATACCTGGATACACCAAGGAACCAAAATTGCATCATAACAATTGAAAGTAACACAATTGTCATAGACTCATAGTCATGAGAAAAAATTATTTTAAAGGAAACGAAGAAATTATAAATAATCAGTAACGAAACTAGAATATCCAATAATTAAAATTTATCCATTTTCATATAAATGGCATATATCTAAGAACAAGTACATAATAGAAGAATGAACGTACTTGGAATAAATTTCTTCACCCAATTTAATTGAATACGACATTTTTTAGAGATACTAAAACTATGTCATATTTTGATAAAATGACAAAAAAACAAGTCACTGATTGTCATGTACAAGTGCACAACTTGTAATGATATAAACATCTCAACTTTTGGAGAGTAATATGACATGGACGGAATGAGTAGTGAAATATACGTAATGGTAAATAATAACTTTCAAAGAAAGTTTTTATAAATTACTTCCTCCAAATCAAAATAATTAATTTTTTCACATGTCGAGATAAATCTTTAATTTTTAATTACTCTTTAATTATATTATTAAAAAAATTAATATTATAAAAAGATTTTAAAAGACGAATCCAATTTATAACTTTTTAGATTTTTTAAAAATACCTAATAATCACGGTCAAAAATTCAATTTTAAAAGTTTCAAACGCCAATTATTTTAAATAGAGAAGATTTAAATACCATCAGACGTAACAGGCACAGACAGACTAAATATTAAGAGATAATTGCATAAGTCCCAGACTTAATTTGGTCAAAGTCGATATTTCTTCTTAGTTTATACGTAGTATATGAAATGTTTATGCAACTTCAAAAAACGTACAAAACTTATGTAATTTTTATGATTAATTTTCACCTATCAACGCAATTTTTTTTAAATTAGCAATGAAGAAAGATAAATTGCTAATATTTCAAATTATAAATATATATATTTAATATTATAAATAAATATATAAATCCTCATTATAAAAACTCAATTGATGTCAGACTATTGAGTCATCGCCACCTATCAACGCAAATTTCAAAAATTGATTCTCTAACTTATGCTAAACTCCGATACTACTTGTGATATCATTTCAAGCATGTAATAACAGGAAATAATGTATATATGTTAATGAGAACAATCAAACAAACAATAACTAAAAGGGGAAATAATATTTTTAATACTTACAGGTTTAATATTGCCAGAAGAAGAACCAGAACCTCTACTATCAACAACATGATCTCTGAACCTCTTTATATTACCTGATGAAGCTTCATCCATCTTCATGAACCCTCCCCCTTTCCCTTGGTCCAAGCTCAACCCCAACGGAAAACCGCCGCCGCCACCATGCCCAAATGGTCCACCACCAATATTAACACCCATGCCACCAAGATGATGAGCAGTGCCACCATCAATGGCTCCTGAATTTAGCTGCAGCATCATTGGAGAAGCTTGATGATGGTGATGAGATAAGTTGGTTTCTGTTCCTCCACCATATGGTTCGTTTTGAAACCCAAGAATCTGCTCAAAGAAGTCATCTGATGGGGGTTCTTGTTGATTATTATTTGCCATGAAAGCTGAGTTGACTTGTTTGAGTTAATTTATAAGCTCTGTTCAAAGAAAGATTTAGGAGATTAGTACCACCTTGGTTATATATATACTGAGACATGCATGTATATAATACTCTCAATCCCAAAACGATTGTAAAGTTTGATATTGAATGGTCAAAATAATACTCCCTTCTTCCCATTTATCTATTTACACTATTTTTATATGGTTAATTCTCATTTGGCTTCGTTTACTATGACATATGGTTAACTCTCATTTTTTAGGGGTGGTTTTTGGGTCTTTATACTATCGGTTTTTGTATATAATGATTATTTTGCTCTAACACTAAACTAAAATATAGGAAAGATATTTTACATAATTAAAATAAAACCTCACACCTTTTTTCTTTAACACATTTTTCACACCCCTCCTCCTAAACTTTCTTCCCTAAACTTTGACCAATCCTACACATTTTTTCTTTGATACCCCTACCCCACTCCTACCGCAACTTTGATTATTCTTTCCCAAAACCCCACATAAATCCTCCATATTTATCAACTAATAATCTCCAATTAAATTCTATTTCTACAAAAAAAAAATACCAAAAATCTTTTGATATTATTCTCAAAACTGTAAATAGTCAAGATGAAGTAAAAAAAGGTTCCAGATTGGTTAAATAGTTCACTCTGGTCAACTCCAAATACAACTCAACCAGATTGGTTAAATATCATTTTTTTGTAATGCTTGTTGACAGGGGCAGATTTGTATGCTATTCACCATGTGCCCAGGAAGACTAAAAGTAAAAAAAGTAGTTTTGCCATAGTAGATAAGTGTAGAGTTTTGGCTGAATGGCTCGAGTTCGAATCTCAGGAGGATCACCTTTTTTTGGTTTTTAACAAACAACACTTCAAATACTACGTATGAAGAATCCCACAATACATAATTATCTCCAATAATTTCGGCCTCCTTTCTTTTTTTTGCTTTTACAACCTAAAAATCTAAAATTTCACACAACACATCTCTCTAATTCTCCAATGGGTGTTCATATTCTTCCTTTTGAATTTTTTTTAGACCGATTGGCATTGCCGTTTCTTAAGTTAATAAAATCATTAGTTGAGGTGGTTTATACGACAAACTTGGACTAGAATAACATTTACATTTGAGTTTTAGTTTAAAAATTTCTCACGTAGTATTCGTACTTTATGAATTCACTATTTTTATTATGGTTTTTTTTTGTTTCTATATTTTGGTATATATTGAGTTTTAGGAACACTCATTTTTTAAATTCTGGATCCGCTCCTGCTTGTTGAGGATAGTGTAGCTTGTTTTGGGTGAGGATGGGATGGAGGGGAGGGTTGTGGGTGAGAATAAGTGTAGCTTGTTTATAGCAATTACTATAAGTTTAAATTTTTATGTTTTATTTTATTAATTGGATTATTATTAAACATAAAGTTCTAATTTTTATGTTTCATTTTATGAAATATGAATAAACAAAAAGTTCAATTTTTTATGTTTTATTTTATGAATTGAAATATTGTTAAACATAAAGTTAGGATTTTTATGTTAATTTTGTAGAAAATTCATTGAGAAGTTGGAATTAAGGGTTATTGTTTACGATAATTGTTGACTAATGGACTAATGGAGGAAATTTGTAGGATCATTTGAATTATCCAAAGCAGAGGGAACTTTGCATTAGAGCTTCTGCTGTGTCATCACCATCTCTGAAATCCCAAAATTATTGAATTGGAGTTCTTGAAGCTAGTGGTTATACTGGTTGTGAGGTATTTAACTCCTAATTTGGTTTCTTTTGATTCAGGTTTTGGGAATTTGAAGTAGTTGCTGCAAACTGGAGCTCCTAGTTTAGGGAATGGGGGTAGAGGTGGGTATAGAGCAAGCAAAAGCCAGAAAAGCTTGGAGATATAGCTTGGCCAAAGCTTGGCGAGTAGATTTTAAAAGTGCATTGGAAAGGCAGTTAAGAAATACAAGCTTCTATTTTTAATTACGTGAAATGTCCCTATATACTTTGGGGGCTTAAATGTATCCCTATATTTGGGCTTAAAAGATTTAAGAAAATAATGACTTTGTGCGTAAACCTATAGTATAAGGACTGTAGACCAATTTAAACGTAATGATGTCAAGCGACTACATAACTAAGCAATTGTTTAGGAGTCCAAATGTGAATTAGCCTTATCTCATTTGACCAACTTTCACATGTATTTTTTTTTATGAGATATATCAATTTAACTAGTTATATCTTAAATTTTTTTTAAAGACTCAAAACTGAACAATGTTCAACGAATGGAAGGAGTACATTTTATTCAATGGTTAAATATATATATATAAGTCATATGTTTTATAGTTTTAACTGATAAATTAAACATAACTTTTATCTTAATCGAATTTATATAGTTAATCCGTGGTAAAATGAGACGAAAATATAATTTTTTGATATTTTTACCAAATGCTATAATACAGCATACGCAAAAGTATTATCTTCAAAAGTTAAAATATCCATCATCAAAATTTGTCAATTATTTGTTGTCAAATATGAGAAATTAAATATCCACAAAGAGAGGATAATTTTCTATTAGAGTAATGAGAACTAAGAAGAAAGAAAGACAAGCTGAAGAAAAGATAAGAAAATGGGTGTTCCGGAAATACAGGTGACTTTTTGGCCTGCTTTATAAAAAATGGCACTTTAAAATAACAAAGGCATTCCTTCAATTGATAATTTTTTTGTAAGTTAGCCATCTTACTTTGGTTTTGCTTCGGTCTTGCTGACGATAAAAACCATTTGGCTTTAGTCATACGGAACATATCAAAGTGACCGTGTCCAAGAAGATTGCAATGATTTTGATTTTGAAGATCACTTCACACACTTGCATACCAAAGGTAAAATGTTTATGAGATGTTGACTTGCATGTAATATATGTATATTCTAAAATTTTACGTTATTAGATTTTAATTAATCGACTTCAAAAACCATCACACATTTCATCATCAATCACATATTATTTTGATACACTAAACATTGGAATTCTTGGGGAAGTTAAGTTCCAAAGATAATATTTCAATCCTATCATATCAATTTTAATCACAACACTCGTTCAAGAGTTACGAATATTACACTCTCCCTCTCGATGTCCTTGTTTCACCATCATTCAAAATTGTATAATCTCAATGGGACGTACTCTAGAAGAGTATATCTACAACCTTAAAATGTGGTTGTCGTCTTAAATCAAATTTTTTTTTTTATAATTAAGAAATCAAACACATCAATAGTAGCTATAGTTGTTTGCCATATGGCTTACATTACCATTGTGACTAGAATTGACAAATTTAGAAATACTAGTAGATTTGCAGGTGTTCTGAAAAAAGGAAATAACAATAAGTTATCAAAACATCCGATATCAGTAGGATGCCATAGAATAGAATCCGATCTCTTTTCCAAGTCGGAGGTGATGGCAATCCAATCTTGAGTCTTCCGGATGAAATTGAAGCTTTTAAAACCAACTTGCGTAAAAAAACCATCAGTGATAATAACAATGGAACTATAGTTTCCATAATTACTATCTCTAATCATTAGTGGTACAGTGAATGAGCCTTCTAGAAATTTAATAGCTTATCGCTTACTGTACAAGTAACCGTAGTTTGATTTGTGGGATCTTGTTTGGTAAAATGGAACCTTTGATAGTAATGGCGTTTCTATTGCTTTTAATGGAGATGACCCATTCAACAACATCTTCTTCTAGTAAGGTTTGAATGCCAATACATAGTTGTATTGGATGAGTATTCTGGTTATGATTGCTATGATCATTATGAAGATAACGACCACTTTGACTAAGGAGAAACATCTAATTGCTGCACAAATTTTGAAAGCATCATCTTATTGTATAGGAGGATTTCTTGTAATCGCCAAGATTTTGTGCATCTTGTGGTGTTGATAAGAGGAAGCTATTGACCAGTCTTTAGAGAGATTATGAGACATCATTGATATAATCAGGCTATGAAATTTGGTTCCATTAAAAATAATGTCGTTCCTATGAAGCCAGGTACTCCACAATATCTAACAATTTTAATAATAATCTTTTTATTTTGTAGAGAGCTTTCATGGGTTTTGAAAACCGCATTGTAGGTAAGATCGGCCTTACTTTGAGCAACAAACACTTAATTCTCACACACTGATTGGTTCCGCTCTCAAACAATCTATAACTTAGACTACACAACACAAGGACCATTATGTTATTCAATTTTTATAAGCTGACATCACAAACCAACAAATGTCTTTTTAACTCGTTTTATCTTCCCCTCACTCGTTCAAAGAGAAAGACTTCTCAAGGAATCCCCAACAACTAAAATTCTAAATTCCACACACCTATAATCATGGAGTTCTTAAGAGTGAGGGTGTTATATAGAATTATCAGAGCAATTTTAGTCTAATCACCTGCCTAAGCTACCGAGCATTTTTTTTCTAAAATTCTGGAACGCTGACAGCTCTAATTTGGTCACAGAAGGATAATATTGAATGACAATGTCGGCCCAAAGCATATATATACACATTGGACCAAATAGACGAAAGCCAACCAGGCCCATTTATACATCTGTAAATTAAATTGAGTCTCTAAACCCTAATCCCACCCCCCCTCCAAACTGATGGAGAAAACAGAAGTAAAGAATCAAGAAACATCATCAACAAAACCAAACAAACAAGAAGATGATGAAGACATTGTTTGCTTAGATGGGTCTTTTTTTGTCAACGATGACTACAAGCTAACAACATTCACATTTGGTTCCCAAGTTCTTGAACTATATTGCCTACAATCTGCTTCAACTGACTTTGACTTAACTGGACAACTAGTATGGCCTGGAGCAATATTACTCAACAACTACCTATCCAAGAATGCCAACATCCTCCAAGGATGCTCCGTTCTTGAATTGGGTTCCGGGGTGGGCGTTACAGGAATACTATGCAGTAGATTTTGTAAGAAAATAGTCATGACTGATCACAATGATGAGGTTATCAAGATCATGCAAATGAACATAGACCACCATCAAGATTCAGAAGAATGTGGGGAACTACAAGTTGCTAAACTTGAATGGGGGGATTTTGAGCAAATGGATTCTATATTGCTAAAGAATCCTGAAGGGTTTGACTTGATTCTTGGAGCTGATATTTGTTTCCAGCAGAAAAGCGTTCCTTTGCTTTTCGATACAGTGAAGTACATCTTCAGTTTGAACACTCAGAGAGAGTGCAAATTCATTTTAGGGTATGTGTCTAGAACGAAAGTGATGGACGCCATGGTTGTAACTGAAGCTATTCGCCATGGATTTCAGATCAATGAAGTTGATGGAGCGCGGGCGATAGTTCATAATCTTGAGGGAGTGGTATATGAAATTACATTGAGTTCAACATCCTGAAACTCATCAAAGATCATTCATAGCTTCAGATGTTGTAGTTACTGGTTCAACAATAGCTGTAAGAGTCTTCTCACATATGAAACATCTCTAAATGTATCCCTGTTGTAGTTCTTTTCTTTTCCCAATACAGAATATGTTTTCATCTATATTAGTATGTGTTGCTTTCATCAATTTATCAAATCAGCAACATATTTTCTAAGAACACATTATGTCCTACCTATTCCCTAGTGTTACTCCTGATCCATGGACTGAATTGTGATACAATTGCAGATAATATCTACACCACAAAAATGGTTTATATCGAAACCGAAACCCCATAGTGAAAATGAGCTCTATAGTGAAACACTGAAACATATACCAAACATCATCTGTAAGGGGTCATGAGAATAAGCAGCAGAGGTAGCTGAAAACAACACAAAAACATTCAATTCAATAACCAAGTACTACATGTGTAGTCAACAGTATCATATATGGAATTTACTAGTGATCAGGACCCTTACAATAAAAGGAAGCAGGGACCATCAACCTAATGTAAGGTTGAACCAAGTCCTTTGTTAGAATCTTAAATACAAACAAAGGATAAAGGGTTAAAGGGGAAGATCAAAATTTTAAGGCATGTCTTCAATAATACAGGCTAAACCCCCAGAAATCTTGATTCCGGAAGATTTCTTCAGTGTTATGGGTTGTTGCTCAATTTGGGCCTCAACCAGAGTCTTCTCATTCTTGTCAAAATTGTTGGTCAGTGAACAACCACCTATAACTCTACCCTCAAACACAATGGGCGAGCTTTTCTCGTCAAATATTAGTTTAGGCTCTGATTCAGGATACTTCTCAGAAATCATGAGCTGGTCCTCGAGTTTCATGTCATATGAAATGTTCTTCATAGGATTTGGTAATTCTTGTGATTCTTTGCCTGTGTTGGTTCTGCAATAAGCAGAAAGCCATTTCGATTTGACATACTCAACTTTACGCCAAGGTGGGAACGGCATGCCTTTCTTCTTCAAGCTCTGTTTTGCAGCCTCCATCACAACCGATATGATCCTCTGCAGACGATCCGATTTCCCAACAAAAATAGCAGGCAGTGTTTGCAGGATGGTTCGGTACTTTTTAGTTGGCCTAGCAATTTCAAACTCCGACCGAAAATCAATATCGATGATTAACCTCTCGCCTTCAGTGATCACATCAACATACTTATACTCCCCTGCAAGCAAGTAAAAACTTAGTCTTGCATCCAATGAACAGACAATAGTCATCCAATTACACAATTTCAACAAACAAATCACACTAGTTCATACCAGCAGGACAAGAAAACGATTTTTCCCAGTGAGAATTGCAAATCGAAGCATCATAACCTATAGCTGAGAGTCCATCAGCTACAATCTTCAAAAAAACATCATCTTTTCGTTTGCTAATCTTGTTTTGTTCAATGATTCTTGCAGTATCGGCCAACAGGTTTCTTTCAGTCAAACTCACACAGGGTACCAAACTCTGTTCTCACCAACCAAAACAGCTTTCAAATTCATGTAAAAAACAATTGATAACCACAGAAAGTACAGCAAGAATTCGCAATTCACCTACATACTACTACAAAATGAAAGCATTAGTATTCAGGTGTTGAGAAATTAATTTTAGTAAGAATATACTCCCTCCATTTGAAAATGATCGTATCATTGCCAATTTTGATGATTGCCTTTTAAAATCTCAACTCAAACATTTGTTGCATATGTTAGGTAATTCTCCGAATTTGGTAAAAAATATATCAAAACGTTATATTTTCAACCCAATACTAGCATCAACATGATAATGCAGGCAGCTAAATTTGTCAATTGAAAATCTAACCCGGCAATCCTTCCGAGATACATGTAATAATCAAGAATACCTTGACATTTTCACAAGCATCACCGGACGATGAAAGATTCAAATCCCCAAAACAGCTGCAAGAATCAAACTCATCATCCGAATTATCGATACACTCTCCATTCACACAATTGCACCAACTCCTTCCACACCTCTGCTTCTCAGGACTCTCTTGTTCCATAAAACTCCTTACCATCTTAGCCAAACAAGCCGAACCCGGCTCAAACTCATCATTTTCATCCTTCTTGTTACTGATATGCTCTTCATTACCCGAAACAGATGAAACTCTAGTAAATTGCCTCTCGAAAATCCTCTTAAACCTCGATTTAGCCACCGTTTTCACCCCCTCATCGCATCTTGGATTAAAATCCACTGGCCTAATCTTCACCTCAAAAGGCATCTCTATATAAATTTTTTTTCCTATTCAACGACAATTAAATCTTCGAATACGAATCACCAATGATCTTGTAGCTTAGTTATACAAGCACCTAAATATTAGCTTACTTTTCAGCTAAAATTCCAAAACCTCCAATTTTTACTAAAAAGTCAACGATTATAAAGAGAATTTCAACACAATGCTAATGAATTGATTACTCGAGTACAATAACACCTAAATATTTTCTTCAGCTTTCAGCTAAAACTCCAGTCAACACAAAAAACCTCCAATTTTGACTAAAAAGTCAACGATTATACATAAAATTTCAATACAATGATACTAAATTAATCACACAAAAAGCGATCAAACACAAATCAGCTCAAAATCAAAACAATTCGATAAAATCAACCCCCTTTAATTAGCCTTAATAATATACTCATAATAATACTTTTGATAATTAGCCATTAAATGAGTTTCGAACACTGAGCCTTTTTTACTAGGCTATTCGATTAACTCAATATTTATACTAATAGTTAAACAACAATACTTTGCTTGTAAAAATATCCTAGAATAACTTGTAGACACTACTAATTAATCAACTAAGTTATCAAAATTGGTATAATTGACAAAATTGAAAGTGGACAATATTTTGGGACAGTTGAAAGTGGACAATATTTTGGGATATAATTAAAAGTGGACAATAATTTGGGACAATTAAAAGTGGACAATATTTTGGGACAAGGTTGTTGAAAGAGAGGAGAACACTTTTGGCGTGGGGGTGGTTTGGAGGTAGTAGGAGACTGAGTAGTCCAAAAAGCAGATGATGCTGACGTGTCACTAAACGACGAAATTTATTATGTTTAATCTGGTTTTTAGTTAAGGATACGTGTCGTGAAATTAGAGATGTGTTGCCACGTGTAAGTTGATGGAGGAGATGAAGATTAATGTGGGGGGACTAAAATGCCCTTGTGGACCTCAAATGTTTCTTTCGTGGTCCATAATTATGAAAAAGTACTGTGTTTTACTTTTACTTTTTCAATCTTTTACTTTTATTTCATTTTTTTTTGTAAAATATTATGCACTCTAGATGTGTCTAGCATCCTTTGTTTCTGGATTTGTACAATCTAGAACTTCCAATGTTTTTATCTGTTTGTAGTCATTTTGTACAGAAATTGATAGTATACGGACTTAGAAACCATTTCTGAAACAATCGAAAAGTTTAGGAACTATATAAAAAAGTGCAAGACAGTTCAAGGACAAAATGAGAATTAACATAATTTATTTTGTTGTTACTTCTTCGAATGTTTTAGAACAATAATTTGTAACATTTATAAAATAGCTAACGAAAATGTCAGAGTAAAGTCACTCATTCCAGAGCAAAATTCAATTCAATCATAATTATTTAATATCTTCATATTTCAATGATTCATGTTAAGCAATCTCTTAGTCGACTATTTGCGTAATTTTTTACCACGGACCTTTGTAAACTAGATTAATTTACAGGTAATTGAATACAACAAAAGTAAGTTTTATTATTATTTCTGTTTGTTCGAAGTAATTGATTTTAAGGAAATATGGTGGACTTGAGGTCATAACACCAACCATACATAAGTACTCAGGTAAATACTCAGGATTTTAATATAGTATATTTATTTTATTATTTAAAATATAAAATTTAATATGAATATTCATTTTAGAGGAAATAGAAAAGAAGAAAAAGAAAAAAAAATGGTTGGAACAAGTTTTGAACTACCATGGACCATCATGTCTGCGTGTGGTGTGCCATCAAAATTAGTTGAAATGTGGTTGGATTTGGATAGTACCTTACATTTTGCAATACATTTTACTATGTTACTATTGCTTAAAATTATGACAGTAATCACATTTATAAACATGACATTTTGTATAATGTTAACATAACATATGCAATTATGCATCATAGAATGTCACAAATAGTTCAAACAATCCAAATTCAACAACGTGTGTGAGGTGTGTACCAAGACCTTTATTTGTTTCTAAGGCAGAAAGCATGCTAAAGTTTTCTAAACTGAGCACCAAATATTTGCCAACCACCAAATATTCTTGCAGTGCTATGCTGACTCTTTGGCTGGCCACACAATAATTATCAAACTATTATCAAAAATTAAATTTTTTCTAGATAATTATTTATTTCAAACGTAACGCAGCCATACGGACCTGCATGTGACTAATGGTGCAACTGCACCACCAGTTTTTTGGAAAAAAAAGTCCGACTATTCTTCTTTCAAATTCCAAATACATACATAGTATTATTTGTTGTGGTGGTAGACTGGTCACTTACTAATTAATAGATTGCTTTTTTAATTTGATAAGTAAGTTCACTTCTATTACAAACTTGAACTTAACTTATTATGGATTCTTTTTATTAGAGTGGACAAGTGTAATTAACAAATTATCTTATAAAAAATATCAACCATAAAAATTCTTTTTTTATGTTGATTTCTTATCTAATTGGTTAATTCTATGTTGATTGAATGTTTAATTTATGACCCAATTTTTTTTTAATGACACAATTTGTTAATTTTATGTCGATTGAATATTTAATTTATGATGTAATTTATTAATTTTATGTTGATTGAATGTTTAATTTCTTTCCTAATTGACTAATTTTGGAAATTAAATGTTGATTGATTGATATGTTAGTTTTGTAAAAATTACTTTATGAATTTTGAATTTGGTTGAAATTTGTTTGAATTTTATATAAATTCATGTAAATAGGATGAAATTTATTTGAATTTTATATAAATTCCTGTACTTAGGATGAAATTTGGGGTGCTTTGCTTGCTACTAAACATATTCCTTGTGGGTTATAGAAATTAAGAAATATGAGTAGATACAGATATAAGATAAATAAATTATTTGGGTAATATCTTTTGATTTAGTTTTTTGTCATTATCAATTTCGTGACATTTTTGTGTAATGCATTAAATTGGAAAGATCATTAGCGCAATGGGATTTGAGCTAAAAATTAAGCTTAGAGTATGAATGAATCTTTTACGGATCAGAATAATATTAATCATGAACGATTCTGATACGATCAAGCTGCTGACTACCAAGATTGTCTCCTCGATATCTAAGCTTTAAGATCAAGGCTTTGGGCCCTTCTTACGACTATTGCTGTTGTAACTAATAACAAATGTCGATCAGAATCCTCATTACAGTTGTAATCAAAACAGCATTTCACTCACTCTTTCCTCATTGATTCAATTCTTCCATTCCACCATTCTACTCCATTTCTCTCCAAAAATATCTCCCTACAATTTCTTTGTATTTAGCAGTTTCCATTCATAGACATTTTACTAAAACAAGTAGAATTCAAGAAAACAGATACAACCTAATCTACGAATCAAAAGAGTAACGCGAGAGTTTAAATACGACAATTTTAGAGAGCTAGCTTATAATTGTTTATTTTTATTGTTAGTTTTTAAGAAAGACACATAATGCGAATCAAACACAACCTTAAAGCTCGCTATCGTGACTAAATCCTAACTTCAATTTTCCTAACCAATTCGCAATTTTGTCTCACTATTCTATTACTTACCAATTAACTCTGCACTAAACTTCGCTTTTGGTTGATTAACAAAATGAAAAAGCTATGTTTAAAAAAATGTCGTTTTTGCCTAGGTTTGAGAAAACCCGAA
The DNA here is from genome assembly GCA_019722365.1 of Lithospermum erythrorhizon. Taxonomy (NCBI): domain Eukaryota; kingdom Viridiplantae; phylum Streptophyta; class Magnoliopsida; order Boraginales; family Boraginaceae; genus Lithospermum; species Lithospermum erythrorhizon. The sequence goes on from JADFUC010001348.1 coordinate 334,199, forward strand.
TAAAACAACGTCGTTTCTCAATCTTTTTCGATACTCAGACTATCGAATCGAATTCCTGGACTACCATCGAAGGAGTAGAAGGGAAGTCCCAAACTTCATAGTTTATCGAGTTCCTACTTAATTTGTACACTTATGCACGAAAAAGAGCCCTAACCATATACTAGTGTATATACTGTATAAGTGTATAGTAATAATAGTACTCCTACATACTAATGGACTCATCTATACTAATATACTATGTTATTGATATTTTGATATAATCAAATCGAATCGAGTCGAATTGAGTAAACTACTTCTGCATGCCATTTGTAAGTCCAATTAATTTTAGCTTGGTCTCATAAATTGCCCATGTCTGTGTCCTAATGTAACTATGCAATTTAGTTGGATTATCTTCTGTCTTCATCTTTTGGCTCCATATAGAAAGATTTGGGGGGAAAATATAAAATTTTATCAAATATTCGTTCCAACCAATTATAACCGCCAAAACCATTCTTGAATTTCAAAACCTTTTTTTCTTAAACTTAAAAGGGGAAGTAGATCTACCAAATAAATACTCTACTACTCATAAACAGTAACATTAAACATTTTTTCCTTTTTTCTATCTTCTCAACTTTCATTCTAAAAGGTAACTAAACAATTGTTTACTCCTCTTCATATCTAAGCTAATTATGTCTTAATTCTATCCTTATAATATCAATTTTTCCATTTTCTTGGAGGTTTTGGTTTTCTTGAATGATTATTTGTAGATATTAGGAACAGTGGCAGAATCGGAATTTTTATATAAATAGGTAGATTACTTGATACCATTAAATATAAAATTAGAAAGCCAAGGAACAATATAATTTTTAAAGTTAATAACTTTAATTTTTAATTTTAATAAATTAATTTTTTTCTGAAAATGAGGAGGGTGACTGCTCCCGTGCCCCGCCGGTTCCTCCATTGCTCAGGAGTCCCTATTTTTTTTTTGGAAATTCTTGATACTTAAAACTTATGGGTTAGTGGGTTACTACTGATTAATTCTTTTTTTTTTGTTTGATTTTATTAAGGAGAAATGGCTGGAAAAGGTGGAAAGGGGCTTTTAGCAACAAAGACTACCGCAGCAGCTGCGGCAGCGAAGGATAAGCAGAAGAAAATGCCCACTTCACGCTCATCTCGTGCAGGCCTCCAGGTAAACTTTACGGTTTTTGAATTTTGATGTTCGACTTTTTAAATTTTGTACTCGATTGTTTTTGTATACGATGTATAATATTTGATGATAATGCATCCAATTACTAGAACCACTTACATGATAATGTAGGTGAATTGCCCTTCAATTGTTTTGATTTAAATATGGTCAATCCTTATATAGACATTTTGTTTGTTTTAATTGAAGGTAAAGAGGTGAATTTAGTTGATATTAAGGGGTTTCTTTAAATAACAGTAGTCCTAAATGAATTATTACCATGTGATGATGCTTAACATGACCTAGTTACATAAAACTTTGGTTCTATTGAGAAATTAACTTGTTCTAGTTTAAAGTTGCTTTTCGAGTTCTCAACAAAATTGATTATTTTGATGGAACATGATGGTTTGGTGATGGACCAACCTTCGTTATCTAACATTGGTTTCTGTGTGGAATTTAGTTCCCTGTGGGTCGTATTCATCGTCATCTCAAGACAAGAACTTCTGCCCATGGAAGAGTTGGGGCTACTGCAGCTGTCTACACAGCTGCAATCCTCGAATACCTCACAGCAGAGGTTCTTGAACTTGCTGGAAATGCTAGCAAAGATCTGAAAGTGAAGAGGATTACTCCTAGGCATTTGCAACTCGCCATTCGGGGAGATGAGGAGCTGGACACGTTGATCAAGGGAACCATTGCAGGAGGTGGTGTGATTCCTCACATTCACAAGTCCCTCATCAACAAAACCTCTAAGGAATGAGCTCGTTGATGGCGTGTAACTTGCTGATATAATCTCGTGTCTTTTTGCTAATAAACAATGTTTGGTACTTATGTTTTGGACAATTAGAGGTGTATTGGTGTATTGCTATGTTTGTGGTTGTAGGTCTTATGTTAGGATGATCTTGCTGAACTTAGTAGATAATTCTAGTCCTAGTGATTTATTCGATCTCGTGGTGTTTTCTGCTAGATGGTTCATCATAATGTGGTTACTTATTCTTGGATTTAATTGCATTTGATTGAGCTATTTGTATCTTTCTCCTTGAACCCTAAGTATTCTCAGTAATTTGAGAGCTTAATTCGTTTGATGTTATTCCCACTAGCAAGCCTAAGAATACCTACACCAGTTATCCTAAAAATAAAAAAATCTACCCTCTATTACATTTGGTATTGTATACTTGTAGTCATAGTTTCTAATTTTCTATCTTTTATAATAAAACCATATTCCTCATTTTACTCTACATACAATATTTCTAAAATTCCATTTTATTATTTTCCCAACAGTGCTAAACTTAACAATGGTTTCCTCACATTACAAACAATAGCCAGCAACACATTCATCCTCCATTTTCTTTTTTCAGTTGATAAAAAATTTGCCACTCAAAGCAAAATTCTCACCCCATTGCACTTGAATTAGTAGTGGCTGCTCAAGATAAGAAATGATGAGAAACCTGTTGTGATGGTTCATGTTGCAGCATTTTAGGAATAAAATGAAACCCCTTGTCATTCAAGCTACAAACAGTTGATGAGAGTTCAACACTAAATTGTGGATATTCATTCATGTTCTCTTGCTTGCTGAAGTTTTGTGGAGGAGATGAAAGGAAATTAAACAAGATAAGAGTTATAGTCAATAGAGGCCTGAGAAAGACTTGAGCTGAAACAAAGAGGAAAATAGGAAGGAAAAAAAAATAAAAAAATTGCGAGGCCCAACAGGCTGAGCACAGCTGCTATAAGTACACCTGAAACACTAAAAAAAAGGTTTGAAATTACTATTTTAGCCCCCTATTTATAAGTGTAGTGTTTGAGGAAGTTTTATTTATGGAGAATATAGTCATTTCATAACTTTTTTTACTGTTTCTGTGTGTTTTTAGTCGGACTCACGAAGGTGGAAAAATTATAGTGGGGCAGCATTCAATGTGTAAGCAAAAAATTTGCAAAATTTAATCATTTATATATGAACCATACCAATTTAAATAAAAATAATTAGAGTTTAAGCAAACCTGAACCAGAATTTTGCTTCTTCTTTTTAAATAAAAATTGAGGCTCATAGAAAGCAACGTTGCACCTGTTTAACTCCATTACCATTGTACAAACAAACATGAAAATGATTTGAATATCTTGTAGTGCATTGATAGTAAAATACAATTGTTTGGTCATTTACTATACAATATGGTAAAAGATATAGAACATCATATACAATATGTTTGCTTAAGGGGAATCAAGAAATGCCGGCTTAAGTTATATGTTATGCCCTGTGATACTATTTTGTTGTCTAATGGAACAAGAAAAGTGAGCCATTAAAAAACAACTCCTCTTATTTGTCTTCTACATTGGCATTCTGTCTTCTTGATTCTATATTCTTCTTGTTCCTCTGTTTTGTCGAAATCGCCATGGAAGCTAAGCTTGTTCTTCAATTCAAAACATCTTTGGTGAAACCTCGAATTCATTACAAGAACATACATACAAGACACAGTAGTACTATGTTACATGGTCCAATTATTGTTGGCGTAATGGCGGAGCCAGTAAAGAATCCAGAATTATCATCATCAGAATCAAGCTCCAAGAGTGTTTATAATGATAATTGGTTTGACCTTGCTGCTATAAACTATCTCTCCACAAGTATACAAGCTACAACAGGTACTATTTAATAGACGACCGAGAAAGAATTCTTGTCATATACGATCTTAATGAAGTGTAAAAGAGAATGATATATGTTCGTTTTTTAGACAACTGAAATGGGAAAGACGACAAGATGTTAAAGTAATTTATGCATGTTGTAGGATTAAAAATCAAGAAGAGTGGATATGATGGCTTGGTAGAGGCCGCAAGGGCAGCACACAAGGTATTCAACCCAACCCAACAACACCATATTGTTCTTCAAACTCTTGAGAAGGCCTTGCCTAGATTTATTCTTACATTGGTTAGTATTGTACATTTTCTTTCTTTCTTTCCTTTGTGTTGAATGGATTTTTTTGAATAATCCGTTTCGTTAAATTTATGGATATATATGGAAAGTGAATACTATTCTTTAAAAATGTTGTTATGTACATGGCAGATCAGAACAGTTCTACCCAAATCATCAAAATTCACAAGAGAATATTTTGCTGCCTTCACCACAGTTTTCTTTGTTTGGCTAGTGGGTCCATGTGAGGTAGTACACTTATGACTTCAATATCAACCACTTGATATTGTCCCAAAATGTATGCTAATTTCATGTTAATCTTTGACAAAGGTGCGAGAATCCGACTTCGAAGGTAGAAAAGAAAAGAATGTTGTGTACATCAAGAAATGCAGGTAAATATTCTTGTTTCAATTGATTATGGCATTGAGATCATCTTACATAAACGAGTCTCGTTCCGTGACATATACGTATTAACTCACTACTTATAAGTGGGTGATTGATTACTTTATATTTTAAAAGTGATTATTATTTCTTAAAATTGTACATGTATAAACTCTTTAAAGATGTCTCATCTATCATGATATCAATCGATAAATATGATTCTAGGTATTTGTTCTGTGATGGGTCAAACCAGTACCCTCTTATGGTACCAACTCATTTCAATATTGCTCCATGCCCTATAGGTTTTTGGAAGAGTCAAATTGTGTTGGAATGTGTACAAATCTATGCAAGTCTCCATCTCAAGTATTCATAAGGAATTCATTCAGAATGCCAATCTACATGGTTCCCAGTAAGCTGATTCTTCCACTATATAAGCTTCTTCTGCTTTACAAGCATTTATTTGTCTTACAAGTTCATTTACATTGTTCAGATTTTGAAGATATGAGCTGTGAGATGATATATGGTCAAGAACCTCCCCAACCAGCAAATGATCCAACCTTCTCACAACCATGCTATAAACTTTGTAATTCATCTAAACTTTTTAATTTTTACTTGATTGAAGTTAATGATTTCTGGTTATTAACTGGTGTTTCTAAATGTGTTATTGCAGGTAAAGAAAACAAAAAACACCATGATAAATGTGAAACTTAACAAAGGAGAGAAGAAGGATGAAGATTCCCTCTTGAGGTCCCTCAGATTCTTCATGTCACTTTGGACCATTTTGAGTTTATGATCCTTACCTTTTTACTAGTATAAATCATACTCAACAATTCAACAAGCAACTACTTTAGCACCCAATATATTTTCTCTAGATATCTCAAAAGATTTCATTGGTTGAATGACGAAGAAACGGCTAAAACATAGCATGTGATCACCTGACATATTTTACTTTCAATTTGTGACACAAATGTACATGTCATTTTAATATACAGTTGATGTAACGGAATTCTTATATCTTAACTTCTATATTAAAATTTACATTTGATATGATATAATCAATACATCATACATGGATGATGGACACCATTCGATCATATGATCTGCTCTGTACTACAAGAATCCAAGGATCATAGATGCTTATATGAGTTGAAGAAACGAAACATATCTCCCGCTGGAAATGCAAGTTGAACAACCCACCTAATAATGATGAAATATATGAATTTTTTTCAATTTGTCCCAAAAAAGTGTCTTCACTAGAGAAAATTAATTGTTTTGAATTAAGGACAACAAGAAGTGGCATGTAGTTAATTTGTCTTCCACTTACAAGTCCTTAAACTGCTTATCTTTTTTCTGTTATGTTATTTTTGTGTGTTTATACTGAGACAAGTAGACAACAATTCTTGCATAACTGGTAATCAAGTGGTTAGTGAAGATCTGCAAGCCTTATTCATAACATAATTATATACTACAGTTTAAAGTGAAATTATATGAACTATTACATTTACATATCAAATTGATTCTAAGGGTTTCAAATGATCTAACTAATTATAGGATTTATAGCTATATAGTTAGAGGAATTTGACTGTGGTTGGTGATGGTGGTTGTACAGCTCGATCAGAAGACTGAGGATGTTGCAAAGCCTGTAAATTATCTTGTATTTCTGTAGTCTGTACCGCTTACTCTATTTTGGGTGCCATGGCTGCAACTTACCATGTATTGGTAACAATCTACAGTGTCGAAACCATAATTTTTATATAAAGGAAAAGGAAATTACTTCCAATATCATAAAGAAAAATATAAAAATTCTGAAAGTGAAATTCGATTTAACATCATAATTTTTAAAATAATAATTATAATTGTTTGGAAAAATACTTAATAAAATTAATTTTTTTTAAAATTAAGAGTGACAACTGCTTTCCTCTTGGGCCTCTCCACTAACCTATCTGTGGTATATATGCAAGGATCAAATTGTCCCCAGGGTCAAGCCATATGAGAGGGGCAGAGCTAGAAATTTATTGAAATTCTCTTCTTTGGTTACCTTTCTTGTACAAGCAGTCTGGCCTTGTTTGGTTGTAATGTTTGACAGTATTAGTTGAAATCAATTTGTCTCAACTACTAAGTCAATTTTGACTCCATTTATCTGCCCCAGTAAAGAGATAACATGTGTAGTGGAGTTTGACAAAGTGAGAACATACACATTAGTTAAAAATGTATATTTTATTTCTTCCCACATGTTTCCTTTCGTTTCTTTCACTTCGTTTCAGTTGAACTTTAGTCTTGTTAAGTTGTTAGGTCTCCTAAAATCTATCAAGACTAGCGTTCTAATCGGTTTGGTGTTCTAATCGGCTTCCGGTTCGGCTCGCCCACCAACAAAGCATATGATATCACAATTACCTCGCTCGGCCTGCCGTTGAGTGTTTGGTATATATAAAATGAGTAGTAGAGATTGCATGCATGTTTCCTCTTAAAATGACTAAATAAGTAATGTGTTATGGAAATATTATTGATGTATCATTCACAAGAAAGCATTTAATCGACAGAAGCTTTATTGTAAGCATTTGCTTACCAATTACTTATTTAGCAAAGAATTACCTTGTCTGATATATATTGGAAGCCTATAAATAGGCACTCATTGTATTATATTATACATCAACAAAAGTGAATAAAAAGATATCATCATTCTCTCTGGTTTATTATTCTCCGTCTATTTACTTTGTTCTTCAAGTATATTTATAACACGTTATCAAAGACGACGATGCCTCCAACCGGCGTGAATACTACACCTTTTAACCAAGCTTTTATTTTTCATGAAATCAAGAGAATGAATAAATAAATACACATGATTCATTAGTGACTTGGGTTGTGTTTTAGTAGCAAAATATTATACACGAGTATATTATATCATATTTCTAAGTTAATCGTTCCTTCTGAAATTAAATTAAAAGGCAAATAAGATTTACCGTAAGATAAACGAATTTTCATGCAAGAAAGGTTCTAATCGAACAAACCCATTATTAAACATATGGGGTTTAAACAATTTATACGATAGAACTTGTTTTATTATTATTATTGGGGTTTGAATAGTAACATATATATAGCCTTTTTATAGAATATGAGTATGCTCCTGTTTAATTAGTTTGATGTATATTTCCATTATTAGTATTGTAAGTAATCAGATTGATGTATTTATGCAAATTGTGAATTTATTTGTTAATATAACGGAGTATGTTTTTGATTCACATATTATTTGATCTATGATATGATTAAATATTAAATTTATCAGTCTAGAAGAAAATCATTTAATACTTAAGTCTCGAAGACTTTTTAATTCAAAATCATTAGTTATATATCAAGTGCATCTTACCATGACAAATGCCATATAAATTAAGGACTTTGAATATTTCTCAAGAATTTATCTCATAAATGCCCTGTATTTATTTTTAACAATAATATGAAATCATATGAATTCAATTATGAGACTAAGACTCATATTATATGTTGGAATACATATTCAATTACATGAAATGGATTTTCTGAATTTGATTATCGCTTATCAAGCTTCTTCTAGGTTCGTATACTTAACGAATGAAATTGAACGAGTGTGTAGGCATTAAACTATAGTTGATTTAAATATGTATCTACTCTTGAGTTCAAGATCGAGTCTTGGTGCATGCGTAATCTGATATACACCAAGTTTTAATTGCATAGTATTGTTAGTCTTGAAGACAACAAGAAAATGGTGGAATATACCAACATTATTTGACTCCTTTGAAAGACATAACGCATGATTACGTTAGAAAGTTATCATATAAGCCAATAATATATACCCCGAAGTTGGTTAACTTTTTGAAGCAAATGATTATACTCCTTTGAAATGGTATATATTATTTATAAATGTGCAACTTTGTTTATATGTTGTATAATTCAACCTTACATGTTGAAGTGACGAGAAAAAATTATTACTTGATAACAAGGAAGAAAATGTTATCTAATACGAGGTAGTGTAAAAAATTAATTGAATGCTCTGATAGAGCCAACATATCATATCTTGAAGGAACAATGAATTTCCTAATCATAGTTGGTATTGTGATTATACATGTCTAGGCTAGTTCTGGCTAAGGAAAGATTTGGTATTTAAGCAGTTCTTGTGGCACACCTATCTTTCCTGGGAACTTACCTGGTGTATGATTTTCAATTTCCAATAGGATTGCCACCAACAACATGGATAAAGGAGAAATAGGTCTTGCAGATAGTGCAACAACTCATAACATTCTAAAAGATAAGAAATATTTTTCTTATCTAATAACACAAGAAGCGAGTGTTATTACAATATCAAAGGCAAAAATTGATCAATGCTCGAAGAAATAAATGCATCGTGCCTCAAAATATGTATTCAAGATGCACCATATTATTCTAAGTCTGAAAGGAATCTAAAATAGTTTCGAAAACATACGCCAAATTATCTACCGTGATTGGTGACAAAAAGTGAAGGCCTTAAGAGCTAATATTTGTGAAAAGTGTAAAGAAATCAATCAAGGCTCTAGAAGAGCTAATATATTGTTTATCGGGCAACAAACATGTTTTTATATATATCAAAATATTAATTTTTGTCAAACCAGCCAAGTTTGAGAATTGTGAGAAATTTTTATTATTTGGCATAAATCAAGTAGACCATCCCCGGTTAGTTACGAGGCAAATACTAAATATTTAACTGAGACTCAAGAGCCAATAAACATTAAGCTTGAAGAATTTATGTGAGCTTCATAGTGTAAAACCCTAGTTGATCAAGTTGTGGGGCACGTTTGAATTACATGCAATACCCTTACTGATCATCGGGGAAATTTTACACTATGTAGTAACACTTGTTGCATTATGCCAAATTATTATAAAAACTCCCATATAGTCAAGTTCGTTTAAACCACATATTTTACCCTCTAGTTATACGTGCATCATATATTCGCAAAGACTATGCACACAAATGATGATTTTTAAATGATTAAGCTTATACCTTAAGGTATGTACATCCATATTTGGAAATACAAAATTGAAATTAACTTCTATCAAGTAATTTTTCATTATATATATCAATGTTTTCAACATCAGGTAGAATAGTATACAACTGAAAAATAATAGACTATCTTGAATTGAAATATCCCTATATTAGCTGATCCTCAAAAATGAATAAATATGAACTTGAAGTTCAAGAGAAAATATGAATAAGGGATGATATGAACTAGAAGTTCACTACCAAACAAATTTCTGACCTCAAGAAAGCAATGAAGTCTTATACAGTTGTAAACACTCAAAATAGAGTGGAGGTTCCCGCTAAGAACAAATTGTAAATGATATAGTTCCACCATCGAAGATAAGGACATTGAAGATGGTCTAAAGCAATACCTCCGTAAGAGGTACGTGAATATATCATGAATGAGCTAAGCCTCTACTGCTCCAAGACATTTACATAACGAAATTCATGACTATAATGAGATCTCAGTTATCATGAACATGGTGGAACCAAAATTAAATGATTGTCGACAATAAATATTGTATACAATGAAGAGATCTATATCATGAAGCAATATGAGGATTTGAAATCTATCTCCTTAAGTGAGTAGATATATATATTTATGAATGGGCCAAAGAGAAAAGATGCAATCAAGAGTAAACAAAACTCACTATATAAATGAGAAATTTAGACTCGGAATCTAATAAAAGATGATACTGTGGAAGTATATATACTAGTGCGCCTAATGAACAATTATTTGGGCAAGGTTAAAGCCTCTAATTTGAAGACTAGTGCATTATGTCTTGGGCACTGTGAAGAATAAATGACCTAAGATTTGTCATATAATATTAGTACTCCCCGAAACACTAAATAAGTTATGGGCGCTTATACATACACCTTTCGATAGAGGGTATCAAAATTATAAATGTTTGGTAGCAACAAAAGGTAACCTCTTGATTTACATGCATGACTTATAATATAACATGCAACGAAATACGAATACATGAAAACATGTAGAAGGATTTATGATGCATGAAGCACATATCTATATTCCCGAGAACTTAACTCGGTTGAGTTAATATAAAATATTTGAATATTTAAAGCCATCCGGAAGATGGATTGCAAGTTCGAACTGCATTATTAGACATTGATTTGCAATATCACATGAACATAGAAGTTTATCGATAATATGTCATACATGTTTAACTTTATATTATGGCATGTGATTGTAATGCATCTATTTGTTTACTTATTATGTGCTATGACGTAATAACTCGCTCCGTACTAATATTATGAAATAGTATACTAGTTGCTCGGTGGAATATTTTGAGGAGAACGTAAATTTCAAGTTGAATACTGGATATACAAATCTAATCGGTCGGTTGGTAGTACATATTTCGTATTTAAGATTTTAAAGTTGTAATCGAATGGTGACGAGTATATTATTTGGGATTAGAAGTTAAAATTTATGTTAGAGTTAAAGTTGTTAAACCGAGACTTAAACTAAATCAAAACCGAACGACAAAAGTCCGTAGCCAGCTCTCGGTATATTTTGTTATGCTGACCTCGCCAAGTGACTTTTTATACTTATCCTTAACCTTTTCATCATCATCATTATCATCTTCTTCCTTTTTCTTCTAGATGGCCGAAATTTTTAAGCTTTCACCTCCTCAAATTTTTTTCAAATTTCTTCCCCTATTTTACGAAGCTGTCCCGGGAATTTTCTGAGAGATTCCCCAGACATTCTCTCTACGCTTTGAGGTAAGAAAGTTCGAATCTTTTGAGAATTTTGAGTTTCGAGGATGTTGACTTTTGGGAATTTGAGTTGACTTTTGAGCTTGGGCGTTTATTATGTTATGAATCATATTTAAGCCTGTATTATCGTGATAAATGCTTGATACTATCTATTTATGGGGGCTGGAAAATGTCGAGGAATATAGCTGACCTTTGTTGGACTTTTTGTAGAGTTTTATAAAATGGTGTTTAAATGATAGAAGCTGCATTTTGACTTTATTTAGGATTGTTTTGATGTAAGTTGTGATTTCAGGTGATTGAGAACGCTCGATATTACGAAGCTCAGTAAGCTCTGATAGTGAATTGATTTTGAGATTAAAGATGATTAGAAATGTGATGACAAAGGTTAATATCGAAACGTTAGGACCTTTGAAACTAGTAATTGGAACCTCGATCATTATTATAAAGGCGAACTCTAAGTCGAATAAGGTCGTCGGGGAACTTTGTCATATTTTGGGGTATCGTACGAGATTATATACGTAGGTAGAATGTTATATTATTAGTTGTGTTATAAGTAGTAATTATAATTTTGGAATGTTTTGTAAGGCGTTGATCATGGGTAGCGTCCGTTGTATTTCGTACGGAGTTTTATTTCTATAGCGCGTGAGTACTAATCTCACGGGAGTTTTACTTATCGCATGTATATGTATATGTTGTTGTACTTGTTGGTTATCTTGAGGATATATTCACTATTATTCCACTATACGAAATGATGTGTAGATGTGTTGATTATATATATAGTTGACAGCGCGGCTTAGGTTGTATTTGCCTCCCTGTGAATGTATGACTTTTGGTGTTTTCGATGAAAGTTGTTATTTCCCTCGTGTCGGCTCAGGTCGGTGGTCTCACAGTCGACAGATGTTTCTGTGGGTAACAGTCGATTAGGAAGAGTTTGCTGTGGCATGAAGCTGATGCTTGTCGGGTTGAGCTGATGTTGCCCTGGCTGAGTTTATTTGTCCGTATTCGCTCTTCGCCTTAAGCATTTATTTCAAGTAGCTAAGTTCTCTGCACTTTGCACCATTCGGGTGATTACTGCACTGCTACTTATTCGGTGATAGCTGTATGGCCTAATGACATGCTTTCTCCCATGAAATGAGGTTGATTATATGCGCATTAGTTGTAGAACCTGACTTATAACAGTTGTAGGGTTGTTGGAGTTGACACTCTTGTCGAGTCAAGCTGAAAGTTGATACTCATTGTTGGAGTTGACACTATCGTTGAGTTGTCGAGTTGATACTATTGATTGCGCTGATGGAGTCGTTGAGCTGTCGAAATGAATGAGTGGGTCAGTTGCATAGTCAAGTAGTCAGTGCTCGTCGGGGTCAGTTGTGGTTGAGTCTATTTGGTCAGATATATGTTGTCTAGAATTTTATGTTGTGATATGTTTTGTGATTCATTTATATATTTTATGACTCATTTATCGCTTATGGATATTGCATTGATTACGTTAGAGGTTGCTTGATGAATTGATGTCTAATTAAGATCGGGGTTGGATTATGGCTTATATTATCGATTTCCTTTTGTGGATCCTAGGTTGGTATTTACCGTTGTACATTCTTTGAGGTTATTGTTGAGTTGATTGATGGTTGAGATAATATTTAAATGAGAACAATAGATACAAGAAAAGTATAAACCGAGGTTCGTGCTAATCTATAGATGATGTTGGTGATATTTTATATATGGTGGAAAATTAGATTCAAGTATGTTGGGTTATAAGTTATGATCTGATCACGACGTTGATACCAATAAGGTGAATAAGTTCAATATACTAAATGAGGAATTTGGGGAAATAATTCGGTACTTAGATTATCTTGATTTAAGAAATATGTTGCTTAGTTGTATTAAGATAATGAAACAATGTGGAGATTCCTATTATAAGCATTCTGATAACATGTAGGTGTGTGATTATGATTTGGAGTATCACTTTATGGTGAACTACAGATAGTTAATTGAGTTGTGTAGGTTTTGGTGTGAGATTGTATGTATGGCGGTATCCCTAAGCAGAACATTGAGTCAGATGTCGAGTTGTTGTGTGTTAGGAGTTGTATATTAGATATTTCCGGTGATTAAGTCAGACTGCGAGTAAGTGGTCGACGCGAGGCGGGTTTATCGTGTTAGTTAAAAGCCATTAAGAAAAGATTTATCCTGTTGAGAGTAGCATACAAAATATAATACTTGTGGTGTATAGTTGTCCGATAGGTAATAGACTTAAGCTACCTTGTGCGTATCTGTGGTGAATTACTTCTGTGATATTTGTATTCACTCAGCTTCATAGCTGACTCCCTATTCCCTATGGGCGGGCATCTTATGCCTAGGGTTGTCATGATGCCCGAGATGCTTTTGCCGAGTAGCCGCGGTACCCGGCGGCGACGGTGGCTTAAGACCTCAACAATATACTTTATCTTCTTTAGAGTTTTTTTGTACATAATCGTTGTTCTTGTAAAACCCGCTGCTTGACGTTGTATTTATATTGTTGCTTTCGCTTGTTGTAGTGTTGGCTAGTTCACCCGATTTTGGCTGTAAGCCAGAGTTTTTTTATTTATCATGTTAAACGAAGTCATTTTTCTATCATATGCATCGTTGGTGACCTCGATTATTCAGGCTGACGACCATCCCAACCTCGTAAATTCCACCTGGGCGGGTCGCGTTACACCACAGACGAGCCTAAAGCATGCTTTCTATTGCCTCAGGTGGTTATGTGCCCAGTTCGTGTTATAAGTGCTGCCAGAGCCATTTTCCTCGGGTTTGAGTCCATTTCTTTTCCGAATCCGCTGACCTAAGGAGGACGCTTTACTAGAAGATTTCGCCGACTGCATTTGGCAAGGTCTTACGAGACTACCTTGAATTTTGTGTTCTTGTGGTGTTACTTGATTGAGATGTATTATACTATGAGATGTGTGAACTGATTATGTTAATATGACGTACGTTGAGTTATATGTATACGTTGAGATGGGAAACTAGGTATAATAAGGAGATCAACGACGGGTTGCTATATACATAAGGATGGGTATATTTTGAAACAAGACATGTTACGGGTTGGGGGCGACATGATATCGCATATTAAGCGAGATATTTGGGGTGAAGTATATATTTCTTGGGAGGCCTTAATAGTTGATGTGGTGGTAGAGGATGCGAAACTTTACGACTTTATACGATTAAGGATCGGCCATGATAATTAGCATACGATATACTTGAGGTGAAATTGTAAAGAATATCAGGTTTATAAGTGCGGCACCGTTAAAAGAGACGCGTGACTATAATGAAATGTGAAACGTGGGTTGATGGTGAATGGTGAGTAAGTCGTGATGGATACAAATCGAAGCCGAATAAGAAAAGAGTTTTGAAAGTTCATTCAGCACAATGGTTAAATAAGAGTCGTGGTTGAGTGGAGTTTATCTTCGTGATAGGTAAATGATTATTCTTGAGGATTTAAACTCGAAGTTGAAACTCGAGACGGTAGACGGGACAATATGATCGACAATTTACGGAGAGACAGATTAATATCGGAAGTTATTGAAAGTGGATTCGGTGTTGAATTCAAGTTGTTAACAAGTTGTGAGAAAATGTCAACACGTAATGCATTGAAATGAAGTTAAATATATAAGAGATATAAGATTGTTCCAAAGAGAACATATCTCCATTTATACACAATTGATTATCCAATGCATAATACTTATATCATCTATATTGAAGATCACATACATGACATTTATTTATCGCAAGAAGTTATGTATTTCATGGTGATGTATGAAAACAAACTAGATCAATAAAATCATCAACACATGTAGATATCTTGAATGCACGAAGAAATCATGAATGCATTCGTCAGAATATGATCCGTAGGATCCATATTACTTATGATTCATCATGCGAAAGCTGGTCCCGACGATCTTTATGACGATAATTGTAGATGTAAGGTAATGCTTAAATGAACGATATCAAAATGGTATAACAAAAATATATTTCCAAGGTTTCTACCCATGATTTTTAAAGGAAACTGAAAGAGATTTTAATAAATTCGATCTTGTAATAATCGGGGTGATATATTCACTAAATCACTTCCACCAACATTCAAACCTATCCGTAAGTATAGACTACGTGACTAAGCGACGCCAAGTGACGTGGCCGCGAGGAGAAAGTTAATACGCCAAGAATCCCTTTTCCTTAATTAAGGTTTGTCCTTAAAATGGGTTTTTCTCTCGATAAGATTTTAATGAGACAACATTATTATAAGCTTATGTTTGAGAATAATGCACCTTTTTTCCTTCACTAGATTTTTATCCCTATATAGGTTTTTTCCTAGTAAGATTTTAATGAGACATATTTTTAGTTAATTAGACATCTATGAGTGTCAGTGAAATATTGTGCATGTTTTGCCCACAAGAAAGGAGATGAATTACTAGGAAGTTATTATGGTTACTCGCTACCAAGCTTACTTATTTACGAAGTAATTATCTTGTGTAATATATATTGAAAGCCTATAAATAGACACTTATTGTATCAGATTCTGTATATTTCAACAAAAGCAATAAAAGATATCATTCTCCTTGCTTTTATTATTCTCTCTGTCTGCTTTTACTTTGCTCTTTTCAAGTATATTTATAACATAATGCTTGATTAACGTGATTATGTAACATATTAATCCTCTGAAATGGTGGTTGCACTAATTAATCAGTTAGTAAGCTCTATGACCATATTAAACTTACTGAATTGGATCGGATTTGACATGGTTTAGGGCCACTCAACAGTGGTCCGTTATTGAATTATTCTATGTTTGGTCCATCAAAAGAAGTTTTCCAAGTTATGGGCTGAGTGAGTAGTAGACGTGTCAAGGGGCCGCCCGTTCGGTATGAGCCGACCGAACCGCCCCGGCCCGGCTCCGGTATATGAGCCGACCGAACCGCCCTGCCCGGTCTGGCGTCTCGTTCTTACCGGCCGCCCGCTAAACTAGTAGTGGGCCCGTGTCCGCTTCTCGGCCTCGCGGTTCGAAAGTTTTAGCGCGGTAACGCCAAATACTACCACGCCGAAATTACGCTAAGCAAGAAATAAGAATAAACGTTGGCTTCACCGATCAAACGTGGTAACGCTTTGGATTTCAAACGGCTATATTTTCTAACGTCAGCGAAGATAACGGCAGAGTTATGAATAAACATTACCACGCCTCGATCAAACGTGGTAACGCGCTTTTATTCTTAAACTGGCCAGCTTTATATCCGCAAGACTAAACGCTACCACGCTATATCGACGTGATAACGTTTATTCCTCGCAGATTCTTGACATTCCACCATTATTGGCCTCTATAAATCAGTGTGAGAGGACCACAAACTGCTTTTCTCACAAATCCTACAATCTAAACACAATCAAAGCAATTTTGCAATATTCATAAGCATTCTTGGATATAAATTAAATAATTTCTTTTATAATCATAAGTATTCTTGATCATAGTCAAAGCAATATCAATGCTTTAATCTCATCGATCTTGAAAGCTTGCCTTGCTCCGGATTCGGTATTCTCTATCTTTAACTTGTTATTTGCTATATTTTGTTGTTTTACATTTTATAATGGCCCCTAAACGACCAATTAAAAGCTACCAATTCAAATAATCTTTAATTTGTAAGACGATGTACTTATGTTCCCACCAGAATTAATTCTCAATCTAAATACACACGAAAGTAATAATGAGAAAAAGTTCATGGGTTCAACCACTTTGATGGCGATCGAAAGTGAAACAAAAGGCAATTTGTGCATATCAGAAGTACGGAATTAGTATGGAAAACTGGAAAGTGTGGGGCAAGCAGCATCGGCTATTCTAGACACTTAAATAACAAACATCAAATAACTAAGGATAGTGTTCTGGAGCGGGTGCGTAAGCAACAATTAATACTCAAACCTTTCGAAATTTTAGTTTTAATGAGTTTTTTTTTATAAAATTGAGTCAATGAAATTTTGTAATTCGGTAGTAATTTGCCTTTTAATTTTTGTGATGGATGGCGCTTTTATTCATTGGATTCAAAGGCTATTAACCCCCGAGCCTATCAGATTCCCCCTCGCTCTACTATGCGTAGTATCGCTTCTCTCAAATATTTTAAAGATAAAAAAGAACTTATAGGTAAAGATGATGAATACTTTGCCTTGGAAAGTCCTCTGTTTGACGAAAGTGATATCGCGTGTTCGATGATTTTGATATAACGGTGTTACATGTGATCGATTGATATAGATTGATTTTACAAAGAAGAATTATATATTTCGCCAATTGCTAAACATAACAACGAATGGGAGCCACTAACCTATCCACAACCCGATTTCTGTGCATCGACCGAAGCAGGGCCCTCCTATGGAACATCCGATCGAGCTTTGTTGGAGATGCTAAACACCGGCATGAGCAAAATGTTTACCGAGATTGCGGGTATGAGGGCAGATATCAATAGGCAGGGTCTTGGGATTGATCATCTTACCGCCAAGCAAGTGTAGGATAATGAGGTTGATGATGCAGGGGTATCCACGACCACTCACCACCGCCACCAGCTTGACGATTCGCTAAACACATGAGTGGAACGTGGCTTTAGTTTTATGTTATTATGTACTTTGAAACAATTATGGCTTTTTATTTTATTTTATGTCATGCATTTGCTCGAACAATTTAAGATTTATATTTAAAATTTAGTATTTGAACAATTTAGTATTTATGGCTCTGCAATTTTATGTCATGTTGTTTCTTTCTGCTTCGACTTCCGGGTTTGTGTTGTTGCTAAATCAGCATCTCCGCTTTGTATTCTCATAAGTTAAACGGGTAACGCTTATATTAACGCTACCATGTTAATTCCTAGATTTATCTCACGCCTAGATTAAACGCTACCACGCCAGATTAAACGCTACTAATGCTAATTTCATATTTGGACCATGTTAATTGGATTAAACGTTTCACGCCTAATATACTGCGGGTAACGCTTATTACTGGAAGTTTTGCGGGGGCCTCGAATCACCCGGCCGAAGGCCCTCGTGGCTCGAACTGGCCTCGGCCGGGGCTAAACTCGCTCCCTCTATCCAGCCTGCTTATAAACGACCGGGTGGGCCTTTCGCCAGGCCTCGATCGGACCCGACCGGGCTACCGCCAAGCCTGGCGAATAGCCTATCGGGTGCCGTTCATTTGCCACGCCTAGTGAGTAGTAACCCTTTCGGATTGGGATAACTCGTTTCACACGCAACTATTGTTGTCTGGCATTGAAGTCAGAGGTATGATACCAACTTAACCGAATCGAATTTGAATCGAATATTTTCGAATTCAAATTCGATATTATTCTATCAATATTTAAATTCGATTTGTTATTCGTCATATTTTATACTCGTATTCGAAATCGAATTCTAATATACATATTTTCATATAAATTAATAAGATATCTATGGCCAAATATTCTAATTCGACCGAATATTCGAATTCTAATCATTCGTTCAATTCTAAATGAGCATATTCGAAAAATTTCGAATCTAATTATAAGACATTCGTATTCGCATTCATTTACCATTCGAATGGAAAAATCGAATTCAAGTTCGATTCGTATTCGATAATATTCGAATATTGAATATTCAATTCTAACTCTCGAATAATATATGAAAAACTATTCGCATCTCGCATTCACCCCTAATTATAGGCTAGTATGTAAATCCCATTTCATTTCTTGAAGCTCAGCCAAACCAAATGAATGAATTGGGTGTCCCTTTCTTGATAGGATGACATCCAAGCTTGACAAATTAAGAACCTAGCATTTTATGTTGTGAAATCGTAAGGAACATAAAGGGTGTGTAATGAACTAATGACCGCGTGTACGTAAGTGGATTTATATTGTACAGTTACTTTCGTGGAAATTTACCATTCATTAAAGATTCATTAATAATAAAAAATATAAATTATATCATTTTATAATATATTTTTTTTTCTTTTGATACATTTTTAGACACGTGTACCATTTTCCAAAAAAAATGTCAATTATATGTTTTATTTTTATCTTTTACGTAACTGCACTAATTCTATTCAACGACTTCGCATATTATTGTAGCATATTTAATAATTTTGATACACCTCTTTTGGATTTTCTAAAATTGTACAACATTTTAAAATGATACATTTTAATAATGCTGTACTCATTTTATATTAAAAATAACGATATAAAATTAATTAAACTTCATAATCGACACACGAACTTAGCCGTTGTCAGTGGTGGTACATACTCCATATGAGACATTGAATATTCTCTATCCCACACCAAACACTTTGAAAATCAGCCACTACAAACAGTTTTGAGGTTTTTCTTTATTTGGTATTTCTTTCTTTAGTTTATATGAGCATACCAATGAGATTTGCATCTACTCCAGACAATTATCAATTGTCTCAACATGCCATATTAGAGTCCTTACTAATTAATCCCACCTTCTCAATTTAATGCGCATTTGACTTTTTAAAGTGATTTCAAAATCACGTTATCTTACTATCCTTGTTTCGGAGATTTTATTAGTGATGGTTTCTTTCATGTCATCCAACCATTAACGGAGTCAGGGTGCTGCAAGAATTAATATCCATCAAATATACACAAATTAAGGATACATTTGATATGTGTGAACGACCTTGGGCTTAATAAAACGAAATTAATGAAAATTACATAGGAAAGGAATTGTTTTAAATAATTCAATTATTTTGTTTGATATGTTTTAGGAATCAAATAATTTATCTTACATATTTTAGATATGGTAATAAGAATAAATAATACAAACACATATATATTAAAGTAATATAAATTATTAATTATAGATTTATTTATTTATTATAAAATAATCAGGTAAAATAATGTTAATATATTAATTTTAAGTATACATTTTTAAGTAATTAGTAGTAATTTCAAAGTTATATAGCAATAATATGTTGGTGTTCTTAAACGCATAATCAAGCTATAAACTTAACGGATACGAATCCCAAAACGCTACGGATTGTACAAAAATAATAAACAAAATTGACTACAAGTGTCTACCTGATTTTCGATTATAATGTTTCAAATAGACTGACCGCTCTCACACACCCAAAAACAAAAGATCTCAAGTTGTCCATACCAACAAATTGCCCAAACTACTCCTCAGATTGCTTATTAGAACGCTAGAAAGATGCTCTTAATCAAAAAGCATCAAGAAAAACCTTCCTTAGGGGGTTTTGCTATATTAGGGTGGTGGAGAGAGATTTTGATTTTTTGTAAATCAAAATATGAGCATTAGTTTTAGTTGTGTTTAATTGAACCACTTAAATAGGCAAACACTTGAGAGTTTCAAGGAGATAAAATCTCCTAAAAAATCTATCACCTCCACCGCCCTAATCAAGTCGACGAGTCCTCGGGGTTCGTTTTTCCGTCCCGAATGTTTCCTTCACGTTTCACTTTATACCGCGGAAGTTTGGCAATATATTTATTATATGGGCTTCTAAGGCTTAAGTCATAAGCTATGACCTCTTAGAACGAATTTATTAAGAGTAATAATATTAAATACTATTAACCGAATATTATATTTAATACATAGATTAAGAGCGGACCCTAGTAAGTCATCGTAACCCCCTAATGTCAATACGTTAAATCCTAAAATACTAATTGTCTAACAATTAATATATATATCAACGCATATATATATATATATATGTATATGTAATTTGAATGAAGAAATCTATTGCATAATCTAAATTGCTTCAAACGAATATTTTCATATGACACTTTCTCATATTTTCAACATAATATATGAAGTTTCATATAATATTACAATATATTAGTTTTGAAATACAATATATTTTTTTTACTAGAATTTATTTTTTATTTCATAGAAAGAAAGTACAACTTCAAAGAGGCATCCCTCCGAAACTATCCATGTTTAAGAATGGATAGTGGTAAACTCCACTCTATACATAAATTCCAATTCTCTCTAGTATATGCTATATTCTTCCAACTACAAGCTTTAGCTCTAATATAATTTACACACAAGAAAAGAAGCTCTTCAATACTACGTCTCTCATTCTTAAAAATGCGTTTGTTTCTTTCCGTCCACACACAATATACCATACAACAAAAGCTTGCCTTACACATCCTTGCCTTTAGCCTATTGCCTTTAAGTTGTCTATCAGCCATGCTAGTTCCTCTTGCCAAAAAGAGGGAGTACGACATAAGCTTTTAAGATATTAGTAATTTCTCACACACTATCTTTTGCAAAGTCACATCCAAAAATTACGCCCGATGGATTCATTTCTGCACGTAACTCACAATGCTCATCCTCTATGATTTTCCATTTCTTTAGCCTATCTTTTGTTGAAAACCTACCAACACACACAAGCCATGTGATGAAGCTATGAGCTGGGACATTTCCTTTTCCCCATTCAATTTTGTGCCAATTGACTTCCTCTGCATTTGCCTTGATTTCCAACCATACATCTTTGCCTCTGAAAACCGGCTTATTATTCCACTGAATCATATCAACTTGATCATTCAACACTGGGAGACTCGATTATACCTGCTGAATACCAAAAGTAACTCTACGTCCACACACCAATCTGCCTCTTTCAAGAACATCTCCAACTGAGTCAGTGATGCTAACTCTCATATGGCTAATTTCTTGAGCAGTGAAGGCTAAGTGAATAGGACCAGCTTCATGTCAATTGTCAAACAAGAAGTTACATCCTCTTCCATTGTCCACTCTGACCTTTATATGCTTCTTTGCATGCTCCCTAATCTTCAAAAATCTCTTCCAAACCCACGAGTCAGTTCATTTCCTTCATACTCCAGAAACTCTTCCCTTTCAATCTATAAGAATTGATCCACTACACCCATAGAGTTTCCTTCCTGCTGCATAAATTCCAAACATGATATACCATACTTGTAGTATTTCAATCATGGAGTCTTCTAATACCCAAATCACCTTCTATTTTTTCCCTACAAACATACTTCCAAACAACTTTAGCATTGTACTTTACCTCATTTGCTCCACTCACAAGAAGCCCCTCGATTAGCTTCTCTCCACTTTAAGCGCACACCTTCCTTAGAATGAACACACATCGAAAGCCCACACTGGCAGCCCCCAAATAGCACCGAATTAATCAACTCTACCCCTACCCGCAAAGCTAATGTTCTTATGACTCAATAGTCAATGTTACTCTTGGATTTTATTAATGAAAATCTACAATCATTGGCAATAAGAGCAAGAATAGTCAATGATACACCACAGTATTTCATGGTGGTCCCAACAGAATGCTAAGAATCTTCCAAGATTCACAACAACCCTCATATGGTACTCCAACAAAGAAACACAAACTTTTGTCCGTGATTTGATATAACCTCCTACCACTCCCCCAAAATCATTAAGAGACTTCTTTATGGTTTTGAAAGATTTCACAGCTTGCACCAAATGCACAAGTGAAGACATCATCGCCAGTTACATGAGCGAGTCTCGATCTTTTCACGTAAAATATGAAAATCATATCCATACCTTTCCATATTCATCCTCAACAAAGAATTGAAAGCCTCCATCATAATAATAAACAAATAGGGAGACAGAGGATCTCCCTGTCTCAAACCTCTAGTGCTAGAGAAAAAATCATTTAGTGATCCATTTAGAGAGATGGAAAACCAGGCTGAAGTCAGACACATTTTGATCCAATTAACAAACACAGCAGGGAACTCCATTCTGCTCATCACATCCCATAAGAAACTCCACTTAACTATGTCATAAGCCTTAGGAATATCAATTTTGATAACACATCTTGCACTTCCTGAATTTTTATGGTAACCATTCATCAGCTCTTGCATCACCAAAATTCCATCAGTAATTCTCCTTCCAGGTACATAGACAGTCTGCTGAATTGCTACTACCTGATCCAACACGTTTTTCAATATGTTTGCAATGATTGTGGAAATGATCTTGTATATTGAGGTGCAACAAGCAATAGGTCGGAATTGCTTCATATTCTTTGGATTCTTCACATTTGGAATGATACACAAAGAAGTACTATTAAAAGTCTGGCATTCTGCCTGTACAAAAATAGGTTCTTACAGCCTCAACAACACTTTCCTTAGTAATCTCCCAAGTATCCTTAACAAATTCAATAGGAAAGTCATCTGGCCCTAGAGCCTTAGCTTTCTTCATACTCTTGACTACTCCTTCAATCTCCTCCTTGGTAATGTTAGCACACAAAAGCCCCTTGTTCTGATCACTAACAGTTTGTAAAGAAGCATTCAAAGGCAGCTGCATATCATGTGTACCTTTATTTATAAAAAAATCTTTGTAAAAATCCACAATCACCATCTTGATCTTCTCAGGATCCCTATTGAATAAGTGATACTCCCTGACATTCAGCTCCTTTAGTCTACCTTTCAATATTTTTATTTTCTTATTCAAGACCTCCATTGCATCTCCTTCAATTCTATCATTCTACACTTTACAATATCAGAGAATAAGTGATGCTTCTTCAAAAAATGCTGATACTTAAAGGGCTTTGGACCACTAAGAAATTCATTCTGCACTTTTACATCTATAGATCAATGATCAGATTCCACAGCTAGAGAGACAAAAGCTGTACACTCAATCATCCTCTGCAGCCATGCATTATTACAAACAACTCTATCCAGCACTCTCAGGATACTCTTCTCCTCCCAATTTCTATTCCAGGTAAACCTACAACCTTCATGTGGAAAATCCATTAAACCAACAGTACTGAGACAATCATTAAACTCACTGATTGCAGCCCTATCAGTTACCTTCCCACCTTTTGCCTCCTCCACCGACCTAATGACATTAAAGTCACCAATAACAATCCAAGGGCACTGTTGAACAACTACTTTATCACTACATAGATTACTCCATAAACTCGTCCTCTCCAATTTATTATTTCTACCATAAATTGCAGTAAGGTAGAAACTATATCCACCATGGCAATCATCTTTTATAAGGCAAGTAATGTGCTGATCAGACTTTGAAATCTCCACCACACTGATATTATTATCCCTCCACACAATCTAGATCCTACCTACATGGTGACAGACGATACTCAACAAGAAGAGTATGTTGCTTGAACAATAATGTACCTCATCTGGAACTGTATTATGTACTACATTCCAACTAGGAAACATATTATTGAAAACATTATGAAACTTCTCTACTCTAACTTTATTTTCAACTATACAATGTAGATCAAACATAGAATATTTTTTTTTATTTTGAATTATTTAACAGGGTTGTTCAGACTCCTAACATTCCAAAATCTTATCTCCATGATTAATGAAGTGGATCAGGGACCTTACCCTGTGTTTTTGTGCTTCTACTATGCCCAAAGTTTATGGCCTTCCTTGCAGCTCCAGAGCTGACAAGGTTCCTCTTCATAGTTTGAGACCCTTGCCTTGGTTTGATAACAGATTTACAATCCAGACCTGTTGCACTATCCCTCTTCACCTCACTTCTACTAGACGTCTTCCCTTCATCTGCCTCATCCAACACCTCAAAAGGATTACTAACTGCAATCTTCTTTGCCTCACAGCTCTTCTCTTGAATTACAATAGTATCCACAATGGCATCCTGATTCAAAAGGTCATCATTACTCTTCTCTTCTACAACCATTACCCCTTCATTTTGCTTCCTCGCCCAAACAGCTTGTTGCTTACCGGGCTTCTTCTTCCCCCTAAAAGGAGAGTGATCCACAACATGTCCAAAAACACAACAGTGCTCACACTTCAGAGGCTTAAACTCATAAATCAACTTTTGCATAAATGTTTCCATTCTCTCATTCACCAATGGGATTTCTTCCGGCTGTTCATCCTTTGCATCAATCTCAACACACAATCTAGCATAGGTAATTTGAGCCACATCCGATATAGCACCATCAACATAGTAATCTTACTGAATATTTCTTCATTCCAAAACTGAAGACTCAAATTCGGAATACGAATCCACACCGGAATTTTATCCGCACCTTTCCTCTCCAAGTTTGACTCCAGAGTCCAAGCCTTCAAAATAATAGGCCTTTTAGCAAACATCCAAGGACCTTCAGCTAACACACCATATCGATCCTCATCAGTTTTGAACCGGAACAGGAACATTCCAGATGTGAGCCTAAACATCTCCTCAAACCCTAGCCTATTCCAATTCAATTTAGCATAGTTCTCCATAGCACCGGTTGATGGGTTCAGCCCCATCATATACCCAAACACCGCTGAATTCCAACGATTGATGCTAGGAAGCACATCTGCAGATTTGTATGTCACCACTGGTTTACCATTAACAACTTCTAGAGCAATATATGAAAATTTAAGTCTCGAATAGATTTTAGTAGTTTTTTGGTTATTTAGGTTACTAATGTTATCAGAAACCCTCGACGGCGCCGCCTTTTGCTTCGCCGTGGAGTTTTCACCACCGTTGACTGCATATGGGGTAATGTGATTGATTAAGGGAATGAAATCAAACAAGGATTTAAATACCAAACTATATAATGAAATCAAATGTCATTCCATTCCATTACATCTCATTCCATTCCAGCATACCAAATACAACCTAAGGGTAAGAATTAGTAAGAATATATCAATGGATAAAAAATAATTTTAAAGGGTTGATAATTACGGAGTAGGGCAAGGTAAAAAAAAGATTAATATCATATACGGAGTATTGATTTTAAGGTTAGTTCTACAATTATCTATTTTATCTAATTTATACATCGAATACATGCATGTTTTATGTGTAAAAACTTAAAAGTAATTAACTTGCAACATCCCATTTAGTCTTACCCGTGAATTGATTGCTTCATTCAGAACTGTTCATGAAGGAGAAAATACATTGCAAATGGTAAATGTGTTTGAATTAAAATTTTAACTCTGTCTTGTGTTGGATAGACATTAGCTATTGCGTCTTCATGATGGCCGATTAATTTAGGGGAACCCGTAAGTCTGTAACAGCTATTCGTGAAGTGTGCACTGAGTAGACCTCAGGATCAATTGATGGGACGATGTAACTATAGAGAGTTAATTGGTGAAATGGTCCCAGATAGTGAGACGAAGTTGAGAATTGGTCCTAGAAAGTTCAAAAGTTGGGATTTAGTCTCTGATAGTGGCTTTAAGGTTGTGTTTTAATCTCTGTTATGACTGTACTGTTAAAAACTAACAAAATGAGCGATTATAACTCCCATTCCAGTCAAAATTATCATATTTTAATCTCACCCTTTTTCATTTGATTTCTGCCAATTCTTTCCCTCTATTTTACAATTCTACTTGTTTTCCATCCAAAATAGTCTCCTACAATTTTGTAGGAGTAAGTCTATTTGTAAGAGATTATTTTGGATAGAAAACAAGTAGAATGATAAAATAGATGCAAAGAATTGACGCGAATCAAAAGAGAATGTGTGAGAGTGAAATATGACAATTTTGACAGGAATGTGAGTTACAATCGCTCATTTTGGTGTTAGTTTTTAACAGCACAGTCATAACAGGGACCAAAATACAACCTTAAAGCCACTATCAGGGACTAAATCACAACTTTTGAACTTTTTGAGACCAATTTGTAATTTCATTTCACTATCTGAGAGCATTTCACCAATTAACTCTAACTATATATATGAAATATAATGTTGAATAGTTTTTGATGATTTCTACCCCCAATAGTCAAACCCAAAGTCTTGGTCAAATTGACTATATTGAATTGCAAATTGAAGATTTCTTCCAATGCCATATTATACGAGTATTCTATACGAGGCGTTGATTGTAGACCAAGCCCTAAAGTTCAATAGTATGAGTCTTAGCAAGCGCGTTTGACATTTTCAAGTTTACCACACATATATACATAGAGAAAATATGTCCCACTAATTTTGTCCTACTTCCTTTGGGATTTTGATCTTATTTAATGTCGCCTCTCACAAGTCACTAGTATGTACTCACAAAGCTAAACATACACGACCAATAAATAAAGCCTTTATTTGATCTTTCCAGGAATATAATTTTTCAATTCTCTACTCTCTCTTCTTTGACAACTATTCCTTATTCCTCCCTTTTTATTTGGAAAAAACATCTTCATACACTCATCAACATATAAACTCTAATGGCTGAAACATTGGCTGAAGAGCAAATTGCAGAGTTCAGGGAAGCCTTTTCTGTTATTGACAAGGATTCTGATGGTAAGCTACATATCCTCTATATACACATCCCTAGTGCTTTAGCTAGTTAATTTAACTTCTCTCGGGCATGCATTAGGTTGTTAAGCTTAAAAGTTAAGACCGGTTTTAGAATCACTATCTTTATTTATATATTGATTTTCGTAACCGATAATATATTAGTTACACATTAATGGAAGCAAAAAGTATACATTATTATGGGTTACGAAGTAAAGGATTTAAAATTGTTTCGGTCTTGCTCTTAAGCTTAAAAATCTATTCTAACTATTGAAAGTGTCAAATTCATTGTTTACTCGAAACTTCATATATGACTCTTCAAATTCATTTGTCACGGACATTTTTCTTTTGGATGCAGGATGAGAGAAATTTCAGTGGTTAATTCATCACTTAATTTTTTCTTGTTTTGTTTAGCTAATAATAATTGAAATGGTACATAGAAGTTTACACTTTTTTATTGAAAAAAAACTCTCAAACAGTTAAGGATAGAGATAATATTTATTTGATCAAGCATCACTCAAGATTATTACAATAATCACATGAAGTTTGGCTAGAAAGACAATAAATAATGAAGAGCTAACCCATCATGTATGTAACTATTTAAAAAATGTAAGTATGTAACCTATTAATGATGGGTTGATATTTTGGCAGGTGTGATTACACTTGGAGAGCTTGCAGCGGTGATACAATCTCTAAATGAACGTCCAACAAAGGAAGAAGTTGAAGAAATGATGAATGAGATGGAGGTTGATGGTGATGGCACAATAGATTTTGAAGGCTTTCTAAACATCATGGCTAGAAAAATGAAGGTATATATCACATTTATTCAAAGAGTAACTCTTTGACTTTTTATGAGAAGAAATTGTTCAAACGTTGACATTATATATTATGCTACCTTAAATAGGATAACGCGGCAGAGGAACTTAAGGAAGCGTTCAAAGTATTTGACCGTGACCAAGATGGATTCATATCAGCCAACGAGGTAAAAATACATCCAATCCTTCATCATTTCATTTCGCAATGCAATTAAAAACATACCACATTAAGTTTGATTGGAATAGACAACAAATTTATATGTGTGTAGTCGAAACAAATTGCAAATAATTAGATATTAGCTTTAAATTACGAGCAGTGTGTAGTGTTAAGTAAGTGGCAAAGTTGTCTTGGTCGCCAATGAATTTTCGTTAAATATAAGCATTAGAGATTAGTGTGATGTGGTTTGGGGGCCAGAATGCGCTTTGTCTTGCATTTCTGGAAACTAAAAGCTGATTAAGGTATCTTATTGAGATAGAAGTATAATTTGAGCATTATTATGAGGCCAGATTTAACGTCACTTCTATTATCTTAAGATTACTATTACTTGGTTCATTCGTTTTATTTGATGTTGAGCTTTTCAATTTAAATCTTTCATAATAACTTTTGATTATATCATACATACACACTAAAAAACAAAAATATCGATTGAAAGAAGTATAATGTTCCATATTCTTTCCATCCTTTTGGTACAAAGTCTCAAGAATTTACCATTTGAACAATACATTTATGTAATTTTCTTAAAGTTAAGTTTTGTTCAAAAATTAAACACATACCACATTGAGTTTGATTGGAATAGACAACAAACTTATTTGTGTAGTCTTATCTTAAGGTTACTATTACTTGGTTCATTTCGTTTTATTTGTGTTGCGTTTTTTCAATTCAAATCTTTCATACTAACCTTTGATTATATTATACATGCATAATAAAAAAACGAAAGCATCAATTAAAATTAATTGAAAAAATATAATGTTTCATCTTCTTTCCATCCTTTTGGTACAAAGTCTCAAGAATTTACCATATGAACAATACACTTCTGTAATTTTCTTGAAGTATTAATAGTTAAAGTTTTGCTCAAAAATTAAAAACATTATCAATAATTCCGAATTTGAGGAGTAAGCATATTATTGCATCGGTGGTTCACCGACTACCAATTTTTGGCTTAGAGGTCAGGGATATTTGTAGTCAATGGACCATGTTAATTATTACTATACAATAATGGGCAATGCTGCCCTAGTAACCCCAGGCAGTAACCAAACTGACCGTGACATAGAAATCTATTGAATGTATTGTACGAATCCTACTAGCTATTGTCACTAATTAATATATATATTTTGTTATAAATTATGCAGTTAAGAAATGTTATGATCAATTTGGGTGAAAGATTGACCGACGAAGAAGCACACCAAATGATCAGAGAAGCAGATCTAGATGGAGATGGATTAGTGAGTTATGATGAGTTTGTCAGGATGATGATGGCTTTATCAACTTAATATAGAAAAATAAATGAAATATTGTTTATTACTACTAATTTGCTATTATATCAATGACAAGGTCGATGTAATAACCATATACTTATTCATATTTAGTTTGTTTTATTATTCATACCAATTCGAATGCATCCATTTGGACAATTTCTTTGAGTCTATTCTCATTATTATTCGATTATTAGTCATAAACTTTGAATCAATGTTTGTCTTAATAATACACATGACATCATTTAGTATACAAAAGAGTTGATTGTAATGACATTTTTAGTGCTTTTAATAATAAAATTAGTCTCTTGCCATTTACAATTTATATTTTGAGCAATTTACTATTTACTTTTATTCACTCTAAATTTCTCCCACTTTTTATTCAATGTATATCTTGACCACCCTTAGTGTAATTAAGGATCTTCTTCTAGTTGATGTTGTCATGATATAGGACCAAGTAATCAATGAGTAATAAGCTAGATAAAGTATCTATTCAATTCGTTATCCATACTCATTTCCAACCCTATTAACAACACTATCCTCCGACCCCATTTGCTCCCGTTAGGCGGGTCTATCGAATCAGACGGACGGGCCCTTCCCTTTAAGAGTTGAACAGGCAGTTCGAGGGCTCGAGTTCGCCTTGAAACCAGGCCGTTACAGTACTGAGCATATTGATAAATGAATAACAATATTTAACGGTGGCTAGTTAAGCGAATAATATTTTTTTGAATAAAGAGTTAAATAATATATTAATAAATGAATAATATTTTTCTTTATATAACAGTAATAAGATTGTATGTAAATTAACTTGTTTACATTTTTCTTACAAAATATTGATAAAAGTACAGTACATTAATATGTTGTTCTTTAAATGAAGAAGTCCTCGATTATTTAAATAATATATTGATAAATCTAATAGATTTTATTAATATATTCTAATACTATATAAATATCTGCATTACTCTGTCTTAAAAGCTATACCATTGAAGAATATTCAACATTAGCCTACAACAACTTTTATCATATAATTAAAAGAAATGAGAATACAATCTTATTGCTTTGTAATAATATCATGAATATTTCCTTTTTAATAATATATTATTTGACATAAAATAATTATTATTGTAATATTATTTGAGTTGAAATTAAAATTTATATTGTTGGGCAAGGCAGAGAAAAGCAGAAAATAGAGCGAGGAAAGTGAGCAACTCTTGAGATATTTTTGTGCGGATACATGAGCTTTCTTCTTGTAGAATGCGTCGTTGTAAATAAATCAGTCTTCTTAACAAATGGAATGGCCCATACAATTTCATGAAAATTTTGCTTGATTTTATTTACCATAATTTGGCGAGGCACAATTAAAATTTTACGGAGAGATTCCCGAGTCATTCTCAGCGTTTAATTAAGAAGTTAAGGTCTTTTATTTCTTGAGTTTGAGGATGTTGTTTTTGGGAATTTGAGTTGACTTCTGAGCTTTGATGTTTATTATGTTATAGAATTGCCATTTAAACTTAGATTATCTATAAGAGTGACAATTATGGGTTGTGCTTGGTGAAAAATGTTGAGGATTGTGGTTGAATTTTGTTGACTTTCTAAATAGTTTTAAATGATAGAAGTGCTCGTGGACTTTATTTACTGGGTTGTTTTGAGGTGTGTGATGCTAGGTGATTAGAGAGAATGTTCGGGATATTACCGAGAGTTTTAGTTGGATAGTGAGTTGATTTGAGAATTAAAATGGTTAGAAATGTGATGATTAGTTGTTAATATCGGGCGTTAGGGCCTTTGAAACTGTGATCATTAGAGAAAAATGGAAGGTTGCGAACTTAAGTTTGGAGATAAGGTGATAGGGGGCTTTTGTTGAGTTATTTTGGGGTATCGGTATGAGATTATATAAGTAGAATATTTATATTCTTAGTTGTATTTATAAGTATTAATTATGATTTAATGATGTGTTTAGCATTGATGTCGTGGGAAAGGTCCTTTGTTGTGATTGTGATTTCATTTAGCAAGCGAGGTGGTATCTATCTATGGGTGTTGATTAACTATTTGATTCTGGATATGTGTATGTTTATATATATGATTTGTGTTGAATTATATGTTGATTATGCATTTGGGTTGTGATGGATTGCGTTGTGTTTAGTGTATGAGTCGTCTTGAGGGGTTTTGAGGTTGTTAATTAGGAAGGATTGTATATGATTGATGTTGTCGGTTGGAGTTGTTTGTCAAATTATCTTGCTTGGTTCCTAAAATGCGGTGGTGAGTTGCCTCGTACTGATAGCGATTAGGTGATTGCTTACCGTGCCTCGTTACGATTCGGTGTTAGCTTATGTGGAATGAGGCATAAGTTTCTCCTCGAGGTTGAGGTTGATTATATGCGCATTAGTTGAAACCGGACTTATATTGAGTTGATACTATTGTTGGTAGTTGATTGATGCTATTGTTGGTGGTTGGTTCTTGAGTTGCCTAGTAGATTTGAGGTTGTCGTGTCGTCATTATTAGGTGGATTAGAATAGAATTCTAGATTGGTTATTAGTGTTTATTCTGAGTTTTTCTTGAGATATATGTATGTTGTTGTTGATTTCCATCATTTTGGATAATTCTGCTAGTAACAATTTATGAACATAATGATAATGAAGCGCAGTGACTTTATATTAAGATTTTAAGTTGAATAATATCATATACGACTTTATTTATAATATACAATAATTCGCATTCTTATTGCATTGGAAGTTGATTTCATTCTTGAGATATATATTAAAACAAGAGCAGCATTTTACCTTTTTCTTCGTATAGGCGGCAATTTTATTAACTAGGTTGGCAAATTGTTGTTCTTTGACGGGTTTCTTTGGTGTTTTTGTCTGAAGAGCTTAGGTGAGCGGCAGGGGGAAGTTGATCCTCACAGTCTCTTTACTTTGTTGGATTGTGGTTGTCGTCTGTATAGTTGTTATTTTGAGATACTTGTTGTTGTAGGTTGTTGTATTGGTACTCTGGAGTTATGTTGTATGTTGGTTGTTGTTATGTGGTTAGGAATACCACGATGGATTCTTTTTCTTAAAAGTGTTGTCGTTAGTTATTGAGTTGTTTGAGGCAGAGGTTTCCTTCAAATCAGTGTCCGTCGATTGGTGACTGCAGTGTCGAGATTTATGAGGCGATTGTAACCTCGAGGCGTCACGTACTGAGGCGGGTCGTTATAATTTTGGTATCGGAGGCGTAGTTTCGTATTATTTTTGGTGGTGCATTGGTTATGTACATGCAGGTTGTGATTGCAGGTTGTGCAGTTAGTCTTTAGAGTCCAAGTCTTTCTTTCCGTTTTATTTGTTGGGATGCCACCAAGAGTCTTGACCGTAGAGGCGTGACCGTGCCGTAGTACTCGGGGGTAGACGAGGGGTGCTAAGTGCGGTAGAGGTGGCCCTGGCGATGGGGTGGAGTTGTGAGGCCGAGTGAGCCCCAGTGGAGGCAATAGAGTTCCGGTGTACACCACGATGTTGATTGGCTACATTGCTGGGGATGAGAATGCAGAGTTGAGGAGGATTTGGGACAGGTGGCGATCCGGCGGGAGAGTGATCTTTAGAAGTAAGCTTTTGACCGTTTTCGGAGATCTTTGAAGTTTAGAGTGGGTTCACCGATTGATGCTATTGAGTTCATTAGAGATTTGGAGACCATTTTTTGAGCCATAGGTATTAGGGTGAGTTGGTCGGGTTGTTTACAAATGCATGAGGCAAGTGATTGGTGGGGTAACTACCCATTTATCACTTATTTCGAGGGAGGACCGGGTGACTTGGGAGCGCTTTGTGGCGCTGTTCAGAGAGAATTATTGCATGAGTACCCACATGGCTGCGTTGGAGAGGGATTTGATTTTGTTGACTCAGGGTGATCGATCAGTTGAGGAGTACGAGAGGCGTTTTAGTGAGTTATGCTTTCTTCCGGTATGCGCCCGGCCGAGGAGAGGATTACCAGGTGGTTGATATAGGAGATTAGATCTTATATATCTTTGATGACTTTCACGGTTTCCATGAGTTGAGGCAGCATTGAGAGTAGAGATGGAATTGTGGGAGCTTGAGGCCGAGGTCGAAGAGAAGTGCGACGGAGGTAGTGATGCAGTGGATCATGCAGTTAAAGGTTCGAGAGGAGGACCTTCGGCCCGGCTTGTCCCTTGAGAGTCGTTCGGTCGCCCGTTCGCCCCCAGACATTCTGCGGCTTAACTGCTTTTCGGAGTATATGCATTAGATGCAGTGGATCTCGGAGGGGTACACAGGTTCAGCGGCGTTCGATGTTTTCGTTGTGGGCGGATGGGCCGTAGGATGCGATCTTTGTCGGAGAGAGAGAGATGATTTGCTTGATGTCGGTTAGTCCCGCGCCCAGAAGACTCACTGACCAACCGGCCTCTCGATTTGTATCTGGGTGAGGCGTTCCCAGCAGACTAGTCAATTGCTCTGTTGACGAGGGCGATTCGGTCAGTCCCCCAGCTATTGGTGTATCAGTGGTGATAGTTTTGGGTGGTATCTGTATAGACTCCTTGACTCGTTCGCATGATTTTTGTTGCTAGTACAGTGAAAATAGTCAGTCCTTCTCCAGTCTCTCATTCACCGCCTCAGTTCGGTCCTTGAGTGCTTTGCTTATCGCATTAAAGATTACGTAAGCGTGATCGTTTTTCTACTAGGCACAGGCATTTTCTTGCAGCTATAACTGCATGTGTAGAACCGACATCTTTCTATTGGAATTATGCAGTTTATTCATAATATAAATTATAATAAAAAGCAACCAAGAACTTAGAGTGTATATGATTACAATACATTCACACAATAAATAATTATACGTGTAATAAAGGAGGACTTACAAAGTCGGCGCGGATGTTGAGCCTTTCCCCGGGTCCTCTTCCGTTCCTTAAGCGCCTCAATGTGATGCCTCGGTTAGTCCACACCAAGAGAGGAGAGTCTCGCGGTGGACTTGATCGGATTGCCCGACGTACTCCGATGTCGAGTGATGCGGATGAAAGAGTTTAGTTTGAAAAGAAAGAGTATTTGGTATCAAAGTGAACTTACTTAGTTGTTGGTCTGTAGTTTACCTTTTACTAGTTGATTAGTGATTTACTGAGCCTTGATGGCTCATTATTAATTAATGATTGGCGCTCGTAGGGAATTGGGTATTATTAACCTTAATTACCCATAGCAATTAAGAATCGAGCCGTTGTATTTAGCAGTCTTCTTTGCTTAACACCAAAATTTGGGCCGATTGACCTCTTAAGGTGGGTCTTGGTATTACAGCCCTCACTGAGATGGTCCATTTGTTTGACTCTTGATCTGCCAGTCCTTATTGATGAGACGATCGGGTTGGACTATCTGGACCAACCACATGTATGGAATTATCATTAGGTGTTCCTTTGAGCCTTGAGAATAAAATACTAAACGACTAGTATGTGCTTGATTGTGTTGATCAATTTCTTGGATCAAAAGGGAAATAGGGATACAAAATCATTCTTATGGGTTTGTAGAATTGAAGCTGTTTGAAGTTGTAGTCTTTGGGCCATGTGGTAAGTCTTGGAAGATAGAATATACGTATCGAAGAAGATTCTCCACCCAGGCTTATGTTGAATTGATTCTTAGGCCACGAGTGACGAGTTTCACTGGGTACTAAAGTAATGTGCTGACATTTGTCAAGCGTCCTGCCGTAAGGAGGATCATAACGTATATGTTGGTATACTACCACAATTATAAATGGAAACACACTGGGTATAATAGAGGGTCATCTGACCTCGGGTAAGAGGGTGGTTAGAGGCACTACCGGCCTTAATTTTGGATGTCGCGTTAAAATTATCTGTGAACCTTTGTGGATGCAGGTTTGGTGACACGTAATAACACCATAAAACATTTGTTGAAAATCGTGTCAGAAAGGGCTGGTGATCTTATGTCATAAAATATAAGTTAAATAATTTGAACTTAGTGCAACCAATTTATACATTCAAATATATATAAGTTCAATATATGTCGATTGTTAGACATTCGACATTTAGGATTTATCGGTATCGACATTAGGGGAGTTATGATCCTTCATAGTGCTTAACAACCCAGGTGCCGCTAGCGTTTTGTTAAATTATATTTATCGTTCGGTGGTGGGACTGGAGATGATATCTATAATAATTTGAGAATAGTATCGATATATCGAGGCAATTATGAGATAGTAGTAATATATGCCTCGAGAATATGGCATTTGAAATCGGTTTCATTGATATTTAAGAAATGCGGAAAGTGGAGAAATTAACTGAAATAGAGGCAGAAACTAATTTTCCTCTAAAATGTCTAAAACATTATTCATCATCTTCATCCAGAAACCGTCCCAACACGTTTGATTGATTCCATTTCTCACCCCCCACTTTTGGAATTTTCTTCCATTCTTTGATTCTTTGTGGCTCGAGACATTAGTTGATTTCATCTTATCCTCGATTTCTTGTCTTAGGGGTAAGAAAGTTTGAAGCATGATATTTTCTTAAGTTTTTGGAGAGGTTGACTTTGATTGACTTTTGGTTTTGAATTTTGAAAGTTTTAAATGGTATAGAAGTATCCTCACAGAGAACTTGAATTATGTTATTAAGTGATGGCCCATAATTGATTTTAGGGGTTGAAAAGTGTTGATTAGGTTAGATTGACTTTTAGGTTAACTTTTTTCTAAACTTGTTTAAATTGTATTGTGATATTTTTCGGATCTTAATATAGTTGTTTTGGAGTATAGGTGAATGTTTGATGTTTGATTGGAGAATATTATAGGTTAGGTTTTATAAGTGAGTAATTGGGTTTTGAATTTAAGTTGATTACCTGAATTAATGGGATTTGAGGTGATTGTTGGATTGAGTGCAAGTTGTTTAAAGTGTTAGGTAGGGTAGGGGAGGGTGCCGATTTGATTAGTGATTTGGGGTGGTTGGAATTCGTTGTTTATTTGTGGATTGCTTGGCGTAGTAATACTATCACACAGGTTGTTAAGTTGATAACTATAAAGAATTTGTAGTTTGATAAAATACTAAAGCAGGTTGGATTGTAGTAATAATAGTATTTTAAGTGTTTGTGATTAGGCGTGAAGCGTGGAAAGCAGCACTTGGACTAATTAGGCGGTATTTATTATTTCTTGGCAGTGAGTATTTATCTCATGGTGTTGATTAACTACTTGATTGTGTGGATATGTGTATGATTTGTTTAATTGTATGTTGAATATGAATTGTCGGTTGAGTTGTTGGGTCGTTTCTGTGGTTTCATGAGTCGTATAGGTGTTTTGAGGTGATTTCGAGTCGTATTAGGATGAGTTGTATATGAGTTGATGATGTATGTTGAGTTGTATCGGTATTTACCTTATACTTGAGTATCGGGGTGTCATTTGCTTCGTACACCGTTGCGATTTAGGTGGCCGACTTATGTCGGCGGGCATAGAAAGTTCCCTCGCTACGGGGTTGAGATTGATTATATCTTTGCATTAGTTGTAGAAACCAGTTATAATGAGTTGATTGAGTTGATTGAGTTGTTGAGTTGATTGAATTCTTGAGTTGATAAAGTTGTTGAGTTGATTGAGTTCTTTGAGTTGATAGAGTGGTTTAGTTGTGGTTTAGTTTGGATTATTGTTGGTTGTGATGTCGTCTTGTCGGTTGATAGGTAAAATTAGAAGTTGTTGGGTATTATTGTAGTCTTTCTTGGAGATTATGCGAGATGTTATTGTTGATTGCCATTATTTTGGAATGTTTATGATAGTGGCGAATTTATGAACCTTATATGACTTTGGATAGTGAAATTGCTAGTAACTTCATATACGATCTTAAGTTGAAAGCATGTCATTATGCTAACACATCTATTTTATCTTGGGATTATTTGCTTTATTACATTATAGTAATTAGAGTTAATTTCACTCTTGAGGTATATTATTCACTAACCCTTGGCTTACACCCTTTTCGCTATGGCGGAATTTTCAATGCTAGAGTTGGCAATTAGTGCGATATACGTTTCGGGCTTGTTAAATTGATAGTGTCTTAACGCCTAGAGTGGCTGGTGGCGATTGGTCCTCACGGTCTAATTGTTTTAGATTGTAATCAGTTGTTGTTTATAGTGTTGTTATTTTAGGATTTCTAACTATTGTATGTTGATATATTTGTATATGGGAGATTGTTGTATATCGGTTGTTATTGTGTGTTAGGAAATACCGCGTGGATTCTTTTCTTAAGAATTGTTCTTGTCTTTGTATATTGTTTTGTTAGGTTGTTTCGGGATAGGGTGTCTCTTTGAACTTGGGTCATCCATGATTGACTACGTGTCGAGGATTTGGGCGATTACCTCAGGCGTACGACACAGGCGGAGTCGTTCTGTTGGGGTTCTGCATGTCTATATATTAAGATGATAATCGGTTGTATTGTCTAATATATTGCTATTGTCGATCCGTCCTAAGAGGTCTCACACAAAAAGGAAACCGATCTAATAATAATATGTATTATAACTTCTCGGGTCTAAAGTGAAACATGAAGAAAATATTCGGGGCAAAAAATTGATTTTTGGGACTAGGGGATGGGGTGGTTTGGCGGTGGAGAAGAGATGAGGTTGGAGGAGTTTTTATCTCCTTAAAACTCTCATTCGTTTGCCTATAAATAGAGAGCCACCCCTCTCATAATATTTTCTCATCTTCTCTTGACTTTTTGAAGTCAAAATTCTCATCTCCACCAACAGGTTCGGCCGACCACTCCCTTGGAAGAAAATAGTTTTTCTTTTCTTGTTGTTTCGTTTCACTTTAATCTTTCTAGTAAAACGCACAGAGGAGTTCGGGTTAATTTACTGGTGTGAATACTCTTGGAGATACCCTGCTTTGGGTATATGAGCTCATCCATTTCCCTTGTATTCAAATATTCCCAAAGTCTCTAGTAATTTGTATTTATTATTTTTGTATAATTCATAGTATACGATATTCGCATCCGATTAGTTTAGAACTAGTTAAATTCGAATATAAAATCCCAATATTAATTAGTAAATTGTTAATTAATTAAAAGATGGAGAGTCTGACTAACGAAAAATAGTTATTAATTAACATAGTTGAGAACTAGTATAAGTTTCGTATTTTCCTATATAAGTCGTATCACATATCTCAACTGTTATGTTTAGTCTTATAATTGATGTGACATAAATTTGAGTTGATAGAATATATGTCTTAAGCATAATCATAAGTATTGTTAAATGTAACTAATTCCACCATTAAGTTAAGTAATATTGACTATTGCAAAAATTAGGAAGAGGTCACTTAGGGGCCGGACGTATTGGTATGAGCATGTTACGTTCTGGAATCTTTCCTACGATGGATGGATGACGATTTAAGTCAAGACTTAGGCTTAGACCCGTCCATTACGTTGATATCGGTAGTTTTTGGTTGCGCCAAGCGGGTGCATGATATAGGACATCGGACCGTGGACAAAAGAATTCTGTAGTCATGTATAACTTTTGGTAGCCTTGAAAGTTATGTTAGTCATAGTGGTGTATGATCCTTTACCTACTGGTTGAGACTCGATCATATGGAAGTCTTGGTATACTTGAGCTTTTGGTGGGATTGTGAGCACTGGAAGTATTTGTAATTTCTATTATTTACTATTGCGAACATTACTATAAATGTGAATTTGTTTGTTTACGTATCTTACGTAGTCAAAATGACTGACTATTAACTCAAGCATTTGAAATCAATGAGAATTGATTCCATTTATTATACTGATAATTGTGTATCAATTCATTTGCCGAATAGGTTAAAATTATGAGAACTTAGTGTTCTAACTTAGTAATTGTATGTATTACTAGTGTGGTTCGCTGATAATTTAAAAAGAGTTATGACGATTCTTTAGATCTTCTTCATTAATCGTTATAATAATAGTAATTGTCAATTATTATTATTATACAACTTACTATTATCAAAGCCTAGAAAGGTCTAACATCTGATGACGTTGAGTTATATTTCATGTAGCAAATTAAAAGCTGTATAATTGAGAAATGTATTTCTCGATTAAAGGAGTTCTACATTTTTATGTAGAATATAAGTCCCCGAACAAATAGAATCAATAAATGATTTATTTAATTGGTTCGAGTAATTTTAGTATTTATTTGATAACTGAAAGATTATTGATATTGACTCATTTACTATTTAATTAAGCTTAATTAAATAGTGCAACTCGTATAACAACTCATTAATGTCTTAACGAACTAATAGAGTTAACAGTCATTATCACTTAGGTTTAACTTTATCGGGTTTGTTTTAACCTAGCCCTATATAAGTAGGCTTTAGGGTTTTTCATGACATAAAAGAAAAAATCTTTCATCAAAAAACCTACAAAGCCGTCCCCCTTGATTCTCAAGAGAATTTCTTGGGGTTTTGGTTTTGTTCAACCTTGTTTACTAGCATAAATGGTTCTTGATTCAACCTCTGTGGATCTTTAGAGATATCATCGATTGATATTACAACAAGGAGGCTGAAAGGGAAGTCAAATTCGCGTTGAATTTGAAGCGTGTCAGATTTTGGTGGAATTTCTACATTACAAGTACTACTGTCGTTACATATTTGGTTATGTGTTTTTGAATAATGTATTAAGCACTTTAAGATCCTGGATACATGGTTTGTATTTATACTCATATATTCATAAAAATTTTCCCATCCAATGTCGATCCGCGTTGGAAAAATACAAAATTAATGACATTGCTCTATGTTGGGTAGAACTTGAGAATAGTTCGAGTGCGAGAGGACCAGTGTTAACCCCAAGCTTCCTCTAGGGCACGAAGAGAGGTGATGAGGCTTTTCTGACAACAAGAATGTGTCTGATGTCAGTACAATGTTGCTTAGACGCTGAAATCAGTGTCTTAAATTCAATTGAAAATATCAACAACTGCATAATTGGAAAATGTTGTTCCGAGAAAGCTTATCGAACAATGAGAGTGCAGTGCTTGTTTGTGCCTTCATTTATTATAAGCTGGGCAATGGACAACCTATGAGTCTAGTATCATAAAGATGAGGGCTGGTGAAGAGCTAGACTTCATTTCGGGCACTATACCGAGGGAAATTTGGTAGTAGACATCATCCTCAAGTTGTTGCGACTTCGTTGAACAACTTTCTAATGAACTTTACATGCATCAGTTTTATAAGTGGTTATTGGGCTGCATGACAAACTACGTAATAAAGGGAGGCAGAGCAATGGAGGCTAATAAACCCAGCTACTCTGACCCTCAGAAGTCATCCCGAAGGATGTCGAGAGAATGACAATGTCATCATTGTGGGGTTATGAGGCCTTTGTGGCGGAGGCTGTAAGAAGTACTTGGCAGAAAAGAAGAATGGAACTGGTACCATTTTGACTGCAGGTATTTACGTTATTACTCTAGAAACTTCTTACTCTGATACTTGAGTGTTGGCAATGGATCAAAAGTTGATGCATCTTACACCGGGTCTACTAAATTAGCATTATCCATGGGATTAAATCTTGTTTTGAAAAATGTTTATTGTACCTGCTTTGAGCAGAAATATTATTTCCATTTCTCGTTTAACTTTGGATGGCTTTTCAATTTCAATAAATGCCGAATGTTGCTTTATTTCTCGAGATGGAAAAATTTATGAGTGCTACTTCTCGCTTGAAATTTAATTACATACGTGTTATGACACAAACACAAGACTATAATGCTTGAATGTTAAAAGGAGGAAATCAATGATTTGAATCCAGCATTACCTCTGGAGGTAGTCACATTAGTAATGAGCATGAAAAGACTTAGAGCATATGGTATTAGGTTAGGATGAATTTGGAATGTCATTAAATAGAGTCATCTTGATGGAGGCAAGATGATCCAGTCTGGCCCTTCTAGAACCGGTGAAAGAGGCGGCCGATTTGTTGGGAATCATACATACGTGTGGACCGATGAACACTCTTGAGGGAGGTTCTCATACGTCATAACACTGCCGATATATTTCTGACCTAAATGGTTATATCACATATGTTGAAGGATAAAAATGAAGCCTTTGAAGGTGTTTTCAAGAGTTTGGAAAGGAAGTTGAGAACCAGCTCAACAAACAATCAAAGTTCTCACGATAGGCGGAAATACTTTAGCTATAACCCGAATCCGTCTAAAATTTGCTGAGGTATAATATCGTGTTCGCTCCTGCGAGATACCCTTATAACGGTGATGCAGAAAGGAGGAATGAACCCTTTTAGATATAGTTCGATCAATGATGAGTACCTCAACACCTACGGCCCAATCTGTTAGGATATGCGGTAGAAATTGCAATGCATACACTGCAATAAAGTTCAACTAATCGGCTCCTTTAGCTTGCATGAGTTATGGTTTAAGAGACACTCCCGTTATATACACTTGAGAATTTGAGGCAATGAGAGTCTATGTTGAAAGTTAACAAGAAAAGCTACAGGACTAGTCGACAAATTTTTCTATTTGGATACCTAAGGAAAGTCTGGATATTATTTATAGGAAAGAGAACAAAATCTTTGTTGCTTTCATGTGGTGTAATAACTATGCGAAAATACATGAGATGAAAGACTCGGGAATAATGATTTTGAACTTGTTCAAGAACAAAAAAGAAGGTTGGTAGTATAAGATATATTAACAAGGTGGATCCCTCTTACATAGAAAAGTTCCACTCTCACCCGTAAGGAAACCGTGGGCGAACACTCACGAGATTCAACTGACCACGGGCGTTAAGATAGAGACTCTCGAACTAGATGGAGTAGTCTTTGAGCTTTCTTAGTTGAAAGTGGCAGGCCTTCTTCATACAAAGGAAACAATTAGGAAAGGGCCATTTGACGAATGGCTTTAGCCATGAAATGCAGACGACTCGATGTATCGTAACGAGGTATGGACATTGATAGACTTACAGAAGGTTGCGAGACCCATCAGTGTAAATGGGTGTTTAAGCGTATTTGGATAAAGATGAGCGTCCATGTTTATAAGGCTAGATAGTAGCAAAAGTTTCCCAACTTGATTCAGAAATTGATTATAATGAAGCATACCGCTAGTTGTAAAGTTTTAAGTCCATTGGATTCTCTTGCTTCGTTTAAGTAATACGATTCTGAGGTGGCGACGGATGAAAACTGACATTCTTGAATAGGAGAATCTAAAGAGGGCGTGTACATGACACAGCCTCACGAGGTTTTACATGTCCGAAAGGACCTAAGAAGGCAATACGAGCTACGAGATCCAAATTTATGGATTGAATCAAGCATCCGAAGTTGGAATGCTTGGTTTCAATGAAGTAATCAAAACTTACGGATTTGCTACAAAGCAGAGATTCTTGTATGCAAGAAGGTTAGTGGGAGCCATATTGCATTTGTGGTCACCCGTATGTAAATGACATACTAATCTGTTGGGAGCGACATACTACAATGGCAGATCGGTCGAAAGCGTTGTTGTGAATGTTTCTCAATAAAGGACACATGAAAGCCCCGATATAATAGGAATCAGATACCATAGAATCGTTCAGCTCATTGGATTGGGCAGCTGAATGTGATGGTTCTACATAGATTCCATATGGAAAGTTCAGAAGAAGGTAATCGACCCGTAAGGACATGGAATATCTCTAGAATCGTTGATGTCCTTTCTGAGGTGGATAAGGCACATGAAGTAAAGTTCCATATGCCTCGGCCATAGAATTCTCGTATATGTCATGTTGTGTACCGATCGGGCGTTACTACGCTTTGAGTGTAATAGTGGTTTACCCGATGGGTGTCGGGGTGATCTTGGCTATTTGGACAGCGGTAAAATCTATTGTTAAGTGCAGGAGAAGACTAGGATGTATGTCTGTATGCGGAGGGAGGAATGAGTTGTTGTAGTCGAGGCTACCGTGCAGTTTCTAGCAGTGATGATTCTATGATCGGTCTGGTTATTTATTACTTTGAGCGATTGGAAGCGGCGTCTTAGTGCGTGCTTGTGGCTAGGTAAATTCAACAACATGACTAAGTACATTGCGATGCCAGAAGCTACAAAAGGCTTCTTTGGATCAAAAAAGTTGTTAGGTGAACTTGGGTGGTAGCTATCGTTGAATCCATTCATCATTAATGCGTGTGTTGGTCTGTTATAAACTAGGAACAGCCTTGTCGCGATCAAGCATGTGCTTGAGAAATACCATCTAAATTTAAGTGACACCCAAGCTAAAAGAGGAAGTATTGAAGCAATATAAAGTAGACATAGATGATAATTTAGTAGACCAATTAACGAGCTTAACTTCAAA
The DNA here is from genome assembly GCA_019722365.1 of Lithospermum erythrorhizon. NCBI lineage: Eukaryota > Viridiplantae > Streptophyta > Magnoliopsida > Boraginales > Boraginaceae > Lithospermum > Lithospermum erythrorhizon. The sequence goes on from JADFUC010001348.1 coordinate 378,101, forward strand.
AAAGCATGATAAATAAATGCCTTGTCTGTGATTAGAAATATATGTAAGTGGTGTTAGGTTCAGTGGAAGCCATTTTTATTTATAAATGTTGCAATTGTCAAGACAATGTATGAATTTTTAGCTTCTAAATTCAATAAATATATTTACCTTGTTTATATATTTGTATATATTTATACTCTTGCATATACATATATACATTTCTCTAAGAGAGTCTTGGATCGTGATACGACAAAGTTGATCAGCTAGAGGACAAAGAGATTTACTCGTCCACTAGTTAGGTGTTCCTTTGATTGGAATGAATGCTAAATGACTAATTAATGTGTATTGGTTTTGTTGCATTCTTGGATTAGAAAGGAGTGTACTCTAATCAATCACACGGGTATGCATGTCGGAAGTAGTTTTGAGTGTAGGATTGGACATGACCGTCGTGAGAAACTTAGAAGATAACATATCATGTCCTAAGGAGAATTCTCACATAACTTATAGTTAAAATGGTGATTCTTCGACCTGTGTGGCAGGATTCCCTTTTACAAGGGTAGTGTATTTTAACCTTATCAAACGTCTTACGTAAAGAAGACTATAAACGACATTGTGTGTTGGGTATATCTACAATGTAAGGATGGAAAAGACACATACATCATATAAATTTGGCAGTTATTACATTGAATTTTCTATCTTGGTGAATTGTGTACATTGCCCGATGGCCATGCAACAGTCTTTGGATATCGTAATTTGTGAAATCGGGAAACTTCAGTTACGAGAGTTTGGTGGCAATGGCATCTTTACGTAGCTCATTGTTGGAAAACTGAAATGCAGAAGGAATCGTTGTCTAGTAAAGTCGAGGACAAGTGAGAGTGTTGGAAATGTGAGATATTTGAAATAGTGCCCGTTAGACAATTCGATTGAGCTTGACGATTTCTTTATTTAAGTTTGGATTACATTATATACGTTGATTATGTTAATGTTTGTATTAGGATACTTGATGTGACTGATATTATGATGACTTACTAGGGTCCGCTCTGTATCCATATCATATTATATTCGGTTAAGATTTATTAGTATATGACTTTTTTCAATTGAGCCTAAGAATTACATCTGGCAATTGAGTCATAATTTAATTATAACTTTCGGGGTTTAAAATATAACTATATAAGAACATTGGGCGAATTTTCAATTGTTGGAAACCACCCCTAGTTCAACTAGAATAGGTAGAGGATAGAGTTTCCAGAATCTTCCATTTTAGAATAATCCAAAATATTTTACTTAGCCACTTAACATGCCTTTATTTTGTAAAGAAGTGAGGAAAGTTGGAATATCTACATGGTTATTATAAAGAAAAGTTAGGAGGGTGGAAGAGTTTTCTTCAACTTCTGCTACAAAGCCTAAAGTAGGAATTTTGATGCAAAGCCACTTTTGGAGAAGAAACTTGCTTTCATTCTACTTTTGGTATTTACTACTTTTTGTGAAAGGCAAAAAACTCTCTCTACCTGCCTGCCTCATCGTCTTTCTTGTATTAGTAGGTAGGAAAATCCATGATTTTTAGCAGCTCTTTCCTTGGTTAATATTTTAAAAGTAAACTGGAGGGACTTGTTATTCGTTGGTGTGGACAATTCGTAGAGTCATTCTATTTTGAATGCTCGTGGGCTCTTCGTCACATTATTTCGACTTACATTGATACGATTATTTCGAGCGGTACATATTTTTCTATCTCTTTAATTATTTTTTATACAACTGATAGTAATCATGAAATTCGTATCCATAATATTATTAGAATATTATTTATACGTTAGAAACACCAACAAATATGTCCACCAATCAAGTCATTGGGTATGTTGACTTTGGCAATCAATTTTTCACCATATTTTAGTTCAATTCTGATTAAAATAAGTAAAAAATTAACCAATTCTTTCTAATACTCCAATTCATCAAAATCATGTTTTATCCTTTTTAATAAAATAGACAAATTTGATCTTGATTTGTAGAGAATAAAAATTTAGGAATTCAATTAATTTTATAATAAACAAATTAGAAGATGAAATTTACATATTCAATTTATGAAAAAGGATGAAAGAAACAAGGGTAAAAAAATCTATATATACAATTTATTAAAAAAGGATGAAAGAAAAAAAATAAAAATAAAAAGTTAATCCAGGTCTGCTCAAATAAGATGTCTGGAAATTTAGGACAATTCTTTGATTGTTTCATTTGAACAATAGAGTGTTAATTGGTGAAATAATTCATAGGATAGATAGGATGAATTTGCGAATAGGTCGAGAGAAGTTCAAAGTTGGGATTTAATCACGTGGTAATATTTAAGATTTAGCTTTGGTCACATTGCCAGGTGTCGCATTGGCCTTGAAAATGGCGATTGTAACTCCCGTTCGAGGAAAAAATTGTCATATTTATTTTCTTTACTTTTTTGTTTTGATTTTCACAATTCTTCCTTTATTTTCTGAATTTCTTGTTTATAAAAATGAGTAAATTACATTTAGGGAGATTATTTTGGATATGACAAGTAGAATGTAAAATAGGCTCTGAAATTATTGAAATCAAGAGAATGTGTGAGTGAAATATATTTTAATTTAGCGAGAATGTGATCTGATATTTCGTTTCCATGTTAATTACAACAATCACCGATCATGCGGACCAAACAACTTACTTAATTATCAGGCCCAAGTAGAGCACTTCTGAGCAATCCTTGTCTAATCATTATCTAGACAAACTATCCAATTAACTCAATGAAAATGGACTCCTAATTGGGTATCTAGTTCAAATTCTATTGTACATATTCACATTACAAACTACCTAAATTATTCGCCCAAGGAATCTATCTTCATGCATGCAAGGAAGTACCCGTACGTGTTACGACTTGGCACAAAAATTGCAACCAAATAATTGCATATATCTCTCAATATATATGCCCTTAAAATTAGGAGACATATACCAAATAATGGATGATGCAAGTACAACAAATAAAAAAGGGTTATAACGCCCAAAAAACACATTAATCTGTAGAAAACTCCATAATAAGCACTTATTAATAAAAGCATTAAAGTTGTATTTTGCTTGGACAGAAGAATCTCATGTATGAGAACAGAACTGGGATTCAGAGGGCATAAGATCCACTTATATCTTAATATATAACCCCAATCCCAATTCTTGAACTCCAACTCTAAGACAAACAAAATAAACCACATAGAAGTAGTCTTCAAACCACAAAAGAAAACGCAACAAAGTTCAAAAGTTATTAAACAACCAAATTCATAAAAGCATAATAATAACCTTTAATAATGAGTACTTCAATTCCTATATATTCTGAAAATTCATCCGTTGTGAACTAGTTGATTAGATCCTTGAAGATGATGCCCCACCTGAAAAACCATACATTTGATGTGCATTCACATGCCCATCATTCTCCCATTCACGCTCTTCAGAGTACACATTCACTCCCCCTCCACCGCAGCCTCGGTAACCATCCAAATTCACATTGGTGGCGCCTCCTAGAGCGACTATGAAGTCATCCATACTGGTGGAGTTAGCCCTACCTCCATTTCCCATTGACAATCCAAGAAAGTCCCTCGTTGGTGGCTCCTTCTCATCCTCCATCAACAAGTTATAGTAGTAGTAATTAACAGGGGGAGCCACACTATGACCACTGCTTTCTCCCATGTGAAGCTGGCTCATTCCTGTGGATCCAATCATATCAACATCAGAGCCTCCACCATTCATAAATTTCCTTTGTTGGTAGCTCTGCAGAGTCGTTGGTTGGTTCATTGTATAACTATAGTTCCCAGCAGTTGCCATAAAATCTGCTGGAAAATGAAAAGCATGATTGTTTTTGTCAACAATGTTTGACTCTTTCTTCACAACAGTATTATTGCTAAAGTTCAAAATCAGAGTTCCATCTGTGTATCCTAGTGTTGAGCTGAGATCAGGTTCTGTGAATTGCAGGTGGCGGTGGTTGATGGAGGTGAAACCCGGTGGCGGAGCATCATTCAGCTGGTGGTGCTGCACATATCAATTTTTATTTATTAGAGCTATATATTTCTTGGTTGCTTACAAGCTTGCTTGCTTATTGCTTGTGCATATCATTATTCATAAATTATGATATTTCAATATTGTTGAAAATAAAATACAATATATAATTATTCAAAAATATCATTATTGATAAATTATGGTATTTCAGAACTACTACTACACCATTAAATAAGCAGACTGGTTACAAAAAAATTGTTATAAGCATCCAAGTCAAACTCTTGGCTCGAATAGTTGATGCTTACATGTCTGGGTTCTGACCCGGATGCCGGGAGTTGGTGGTGGTGGAAGCCCGACGGATGATTATTGAGGTGGTGGCGGTGGATGTGTTCAAACCCCGGAGGAGGGGAAATGTCACCCTGCGAAAAGTTGGGCATGGTTCCATTTCCAGAGTCTTCTGATGAAGTTTCAAGGCGAGGGTGACTTGCCGTAACCCTTTCAGTTTCAGCAGCCAACACTTCACAAAATGCTTTGTGTGTCCTGAATGTGTCCCTCCTGACATCAAATTATAAAAGACTATCATTATTTTATTAATAAAAAAATCAAACAAGGGGAAAATATATAACACATCATTAGGGCACGTACTAATGATTGATGGGGAATTTAGGTTTTCGTAATATCGGTAGACGACAAAGAACATGTCATTAGGGCACGTAAAATGGAACATCAATAATTAATTCCGTGTTACATTATTTAATTAACTACGAAGTTCTAGTTTGATTGACCACCGAATTTTGTCCTAGTGGTAATACTAATTATGAACTTTTAACTATAACAAAACTGTAATGTTCTTTCACATTTTTTAAAGCAAAACTATATTTTTATTGAAAAATATTAGCAACTTTATCTATATTTATAATGATAAATTGATAATATTGGAAAACTCGTAATAATTTTCATTAAAGTTAGATGCGAAAAGTCAAAAGAGTAAAGTTCAAAAAAGAAAGGGAACTATCCATCTTTTTTATCATTTTGTATATCAGAAACTTCAATGTTATATTATTATGACAGAGTATGTCAATTATTGTCCATCCAATTTCTAACAAAGTTAATGAATTGAAAGAGTATAAAATAAGCCTCCTTTTGCATTGTTTCTGCTCTTTATTAGAGCTTATCCCAAAATTCATATTCTGTGAACGTCAAAAAGTTGGGTTTCTTTGAAAGACTCCAAAAAGGCATAACAGACAGCATATAGAAACAATCGAACAAATGCATATTTTGTTTTCTTCTTCATAGACTGAAAAATAACATTTGGTTATCATCATTGATATTTAAGTAAGAAAGTTCAATTATGTTTCTTAATTTTGAAAGGTATTATTATTATATATATATATTGTATATATATATATATGACCTCCTCATTCATTAGTCATTTAACCTTCCACTTACATTAGGATTTAAGGGACTCTAAATAATGAGGTTGTATCGTTTCTAGTTACAATCGTCATTACAATAATTTTCTCTAAGTTTTTATCCAGTACATTTCATCAATCACGTCTCTTGATTTGAAATATGATTTTTTTTTTTAAATTTTAATACATCAACATTCTTATATTTACAATAAAATTTGAAAAACTTGATCGAATGAATGAAAATTTATATTAGTTGGTGTTAATACATCTAAAATACCCAAATTAAATATCATTAACACAACTTTAAAAAACCATTTTCATAAATTGATCATGAATCTATAATAGGAAATATAAACGAAAAATAAATACTACCTGCCATAGATCAACCCACAATCACACCTATACTTATTCTTCCCACAGGTCTTCAAGTGAGCTTTCAAATCCGACAGGACCGCATAAAGCTTACTACATTTTGGGCATTTATACATCTTTGGACAATGCTTCCTTAAGTAATGTTTCTTGATACCTGTCATATCTCCAAGAGCCCTACTACGAAAGTGGTGTGGGCAAGTTTCTTCAGGACATAGATACACCCTCTTCCTAGTGTCCGATTTCGTCGTCTTAAGCTTCCATGGAAGGTTATGTCCCCTTCTATGAAGTTGAAGATTTTGGTCCCTCTGGAACCCTTTCTTACAGACTTCGCATACATATCGATTTTTCGTCATCAGGCTGGTTGGTGACAATTTCACCACTACTACCTCTGCCTCATCCGGATCTGTATAGTATTCCAATTAAACAAGGTACAATAAAAAAATAATAATTAAACAAGTTATATATAATTTTATTTTTATTAAACTGTAGTTTTTTACTTAATAATTCTTTATAATTAGTACCAAAATGCACCATCTCTATCTATATAAAAGAAAATTACCTGAAATGCATGAATTGAATGTGATAGATGCTTAAAGTTAGAGAGTGAAAAGATAGGGTATAGTCGGAAGGGTTTAATTTTTTTTTGGATGAAGGTGAAAACAAACAATTAAAACAAAAACATAGGTTACCAATGAAAGTAAAACACAAATAAAGTAATAAAAAATAATGAAATGATGCGTTCTGTTTCACCAGGATTTTGAAGAGGCTCTCTCCTCCTGTTCATGTTAGGTGGCTGCTCCTGTTCTTGATCAACAAAGTTGTTCAATACAGCTATTTGATTACTGTTCATATTCTCAACAGAGACATCTGAATCAAGACTATCAACTCCTCTGGCTTCTCCAGAAGCCAAACCACAGAGGTGCTCAAGTGAGGACATTTTTTTTTTTGAGAAATAAAAGAGGATAAAAACCTTTAAAACACTCTAATTGTGGGCAATGATGATGAAAGTGTTTGGTAAATGACATATTTATACCCATTTTTCATTAAACAGGTTGAATTAAATACAATAAAAAATGATTGTGGGGCATTTTTATTTTTATGTTATTAATTTAGTTAAATACAGCCAACCTTATTTTATGCATATATTACTCAGATAACGGATGCATGTTATTGGCGGGTTTGCTAACAAGTGGCAATGCTGAGCTCTTCCCACATGGTTTTCATGCAAATTACTTCCATAATCTCATAAATAATGTCTAATTTTAATATATTTTTTCAATATTTGAAAATATTGAGAATATTTTAATATTAGTTAAAAAAGACTTATTATGCCCAGAAATATATGTAAAGATTGATCAAATGATGTGATGAGTTATACAAAATGAAATAAAAATAAACTATATCTTCATAGAGGGAATACTAATTTTCTTTTCGAATGAATAAGTGTGAACAAATCTAAAATAAAACCTTGGACTATATTATTGCAGAACAATGCACCTTAAAATTTTATTGTGAATTTCTAATAATAATGTGTTCATGAGCAATAATATTAATAATAGCATCAAGAACAGAGCTAGTTTATATGCCTTATTATGCAATGTCTAGTAATATATATAAGAATTCAGAAAATAAAGGATAAATCAAATAATATGCACTTCTAAGATAATACGTATGTAGGATGGATTATAGATATACCTTCAATATGTTGAATCATTCTTCAAGTTTGTACATGATAGTAGTATATGTAGTCGTCTGTATGTTCACGTAGAGATGAAAATTGGATGTGACGTCGTAAGCTATATAGACAATGAACAAATAGGTTTATTATTTATAGTAGTTTTTTTTTCCCAAAAATTATTGATAGTAAAATGTTACGTTTGAAATTCATGAAATAGCAAGCGAATAAATAGAGACAAACGGTAAGGCACTAACCTGGGATGCATAAATTTGTTCTTGTTGCTCGTCAGTTATTGCGTTACAAATATATATGACAATGAGTGAAGTCTGATATTTAACATTTGAATGGAGTATATATGTATGTACGTACTCATAGTAGAAACTTGATGCACACCTATTTATGTATGCATATGATGATTTCATGAATGGTCCCCTTCTCTGAATTTATATTATTCTGGGCCTGAGAATGATGTGAGATGAAACATTCTTAGCTTCTCATGGTGGGGCTCTGGATATATAAGAAAATCTATGACCTATTTTTGGTTTTATTTCTTCGTTATTTCTACATGATGGTATGTATATGTGGATTATGTGATATATATTGTATGTGTGAAAGCCTCATAAGCGTAAAAGAGCAGGATTATTTTTGAGCGTTATCTTAAAGAAATATTTGGAAAACAAAAAAGAAAAGTTTTATAGTTTTCTTTCTTGGGGAGTAATTAATTACTTTTTAAGCATGTAATTGATGTGGCTTTTTCTTGAAGAAAAAGTAATTCCTTATAGGTTTATTTATGAAGCACATAAAATATCGCTAACTTTTTGTGTGTAGTATTTTTTTCAATTTATTATTATTGGAAACACACGTTATTCGATAATTGAAATTTGGAAATCGGCCTTATGTTAGAATAGGGAGAGTTTATTAACGTACTTTAGAATTATATGAGTTTATTATGATTCTTGGTAAGGTTGTGAAAAATTAAATTTAGAGATTCGAGAGCGTATGAGAACTTGTGCCTAGAGTTTTTCGTATGAGAAAACGTCCGATTGAAAGTCGTAGAATAGGTTTCTTGATCTGTAACAATCTTCATGATATTATTAGTGGATACGGCGTCTTTGATCACTTTCACATTGAGAGGAACCATGGTAAAAGAGTATCTTTGTGTCTATTTAATTTTCGCATTATTTTCTTCATTCGTCATATTTGAATTAGTGTTATATGTCGTTTGTTTGTACGTTGTACTGTCACAGGCGTGATGGGAGTTATTGTCGAATTATGGCGTTGCTAATAAAGGTGTAGAGTTCACAACAATTGAGTATCGAGCTTGGTTGTAAGCTTGGTGGATGTTGGATACCTAGCAATTAGTATCGAGAAAGCAGGGTTTGATGATTGAAGTCTATTTAGAGGTTGTATGGCTGGGTTGAAAAGATAGCGTTGATGACCGAGGTGTGTTGCTGGCTGGTAGGACTTAATAGTTGAAAGATGAGATTGACTCTTAGGTGTTTCTCGAACATCGCGGGGTTCATTTGGAGATTTCTTGGAGAAGCTCTTCTTGAAGATGAAGTTACCTGGAGATTTATGATATGGGTGATGTGGGTTTATGCAGTAGCGAGGTTATTCTTGGAAGATCTTGTGTCGGAAAAAAAGTCATCGGGTAGATAGAGGATCTTGGAGGAAATTTGTGGCATGGATTGTGTGGTGTTGAAGAAGATAATGGCCGTGAAAACTTGAAGTGAGATCGGGTGTACAAGCTACGAGGTAAAGCTCGATAGAAAGGTTTCTTGGTTATTAGAAAGCGGTTGTCGTGGTGACGGGGAGTTTCTTGGATATTCAGAAATGGATGTATTTGAGAGGAGAAGTGATTCCTACGTTGCATGGTACTAAGAGATACTCTGAGTTCACAGAAAGCCATGAAAAGGCAAGCAGTTTGTATTAAAGGTGGGACAAGTGTCCTAGGCGGACAGAATACAAGACTTTATTTGGTGATGAGTTCTAAGAGGCCAAAACTGGTACATTGCTCGGGGAGTCCCGAGGTTATGAACTATGTCTGAAGCTTGAGAATCGGGGTGTGTTGCATGGATGTTGCTCTGAGTTAGTAAGTGATTAAAAAGTCGATGTGAGAGGTGTTTTCCCTACCTCCAAGGAATTTGATGGCGAAGAAATGAGATGTTACGATCAAATATTGAAGGTCGATGATTTGGATCGAGTGTGAGTTATTGATACGAAAAGGGAAAAGAAAAGAGAGGAATTCGTTGATGGCCGTCAGATTGGTAGTAGTTACTGGGTAATGCAGGATGACCTTGGAGAAGATCTTCAAGAAAAGGTAGAACATGGTGATGATAATTTGAATGTGGTGAAAACTCCAACATGAGAAGCGATGGTTTTGGCTATGTCTGCTTTAATAGTCAAGTTGGTGACATCGATGATGATGCGGGATTGGTGAAAAGGCTTTGAAGTCGGGATCAAAACGGTGAGAGTTCGGGGATGATGAACTTCGGGTAAAAGTTGAAGTTTGAGAGCCCGGTGATCCGAAAGTTTGAATGTTGAGTGGGAGATTGTTGTGCGTGTGAATCTAAACACGTGAAAAACTCAAATTATTGCAGGCGTTACACTAAAGTAAATACTTGGAGAACGAGAGAGGAAAGTTACAGAGTGCTTGCTTTGTGGGGAGTAATTAATTACGCTTTTAGGCTGAGGTAATTGATGTGGCTTTTTCTTGAAAGAAAACATGATTTCTTATAAGTTTATTTGTGAAACCTATAAATACCACTGCTTTTGTGTATTATTTTTGGTGTATTATCATAATTAACTTGATGAGGTTGTGAAAAAGTCATGTGGGATTCAAGAGAGAGAATATATGAGAGGCTTTGTCTGCGCGAAGTTTCGTGTGAGAAAAACATCCGGTTGGAGGAGGTAGAGTAGAATAGAGGTTTTTTGAGTCCTATAACAATCTTCGTGATATTATTAGTGGATGCGGCCCGGTTTGGATGTACACTTTCATATTGAATGGGAACCGAGGTAAAATCCTTGTATTTGATTTAATTTTCTCAATTATGTTCTTCTTGTTTATTAAATATACGGAATTAATATATTATATGTTTATTTGTTGTGCATTATGGGCGGGATCGAATTATTGTTAATTATGGAATTACGATAACGGTATAGGATTCCCTAACTTGATATATACTACATTTGACTTTATATAAAACATTATGAAAATTCTTACGCCTCAGTATGTCACATTTAATTTTGTATGGTTAATAAATAATTTAATTAATTGACAATAGATCAGATAGTATAATATATTAAAATAAAATAATATTCTTTGTATATATTTCATCAAATATTATAGAATAATAGGTAAAAGCCTATCTACGTTCAATTATTAAAAGTTCACGCTATCCCGTGAGTTGTAAATTATAATAATATTAATCTATATTATATATAAAGAGAATAGATGTAGGTAGTTATTTGATTTCACCAAAAAATTAATTTAACATTTTCATTAAGCATATATTATACAATTAGTTATCTATCTTATAGGATCAAAATTATCATATTATATGCCTACTCTATAACCGTAACACTTTTTTCAAATAAAGAAAAAAACTACCACCACACTTTCACAAATTTTATTTTATAACACTTTCTGGTGTGCCTATATATCTTCATACATACTCCAATTTCTAAATTTATAATAGCAAATATATAATTCATTTATTATCGTAATCAATTTGAATCGAACACCTTAATTTCATTATTAACTTTACTATATATAATATGTTTTTTGTATGTATTGATAGTGACTTTTAATGATGGTTACTGAATTTATAGTGATTTTTCAATTTATTTAAATGAGAATCCTAATTTAGTTTTTACACGTATTGCGTGTGTCAAATTGTTAGTGTATACTAATAATTAGCATTGAGAATATTTAAATTAAGTACTCGTTTATCCTTGTTGTGTGATATGCCACAGTTTGTTATTGTAAGAGATAAATTTTCCATATACATGCATGTGGAATTGAGGATCTTACTGAAAAAGGGAAAAGGAATTGAAGAAAAGCAACTACTATCCTAAAAGAGGTATTGAAATCATTGTCTTCGGAAGAGAAAAGACGAATTAAAGAAACTATAGTTCTCTGGAGATGAGATTCCCTTCAGAAAAGATAACCCATAAAGAAGAAGAAAAGAATAGAAGCCTAGATTTTGGCTTTAATTTGCAGTTCAACTACGTACTTGGGAGATTAAAAAAAAGGCAGTTCTTTATGTATTCTATAATTGAAGTCAAATGGTAAGTCAATCGAGTATTATTGCTAATAATAGCACAAATAAAATAGTCATTGAAAAAAATTGGGACATAGTCTTCATCAGAGTTTTAATAAGTGCTAATAAAGATCCTTCTAATAATTGTTGTTCGTATGGTCCTAATTAATCAAAACTCTTGAACTAAATCTCAAATTTTATTTAACCAAAAATCGAGTAGCACATATTATTCCTAGCTTTAATTTCTAAAAGTTGGGATATGCACACACTTGCTCCTTTGATTTATTCAGAGGCTCTTTTGCCTTCTTTCTTTACTAAGAGTGATCTTTTGATCCCCCACAAGGCGTGTGATTCTTTCATTTTCTATGTCTCGAATTTGTATTGCGGATGCCGATAATAGTGACCTTATCTTTGATGATGATGATGATTATTTATGTAGTCATTGTTCAACTTTTAGGTTATTGAGATACCGACGACATACTACCCATATACACACATAGAAATTAAATGAGCTATAATTTCGATTCGATTAAGTATTGATTAAAATAATTGATTCAGTGCGGCTCGAGAAACAAAAGCGAGCACTTAAATATTAAAAATCGTATTATTAGAAGCCAGGAGGCGAGCAGATTCGAGAAATTATTCGGCTCGGTTAAATTTGTCTAATAATGGACCGGAGGTCTGTTATATATCCCACAAAGTAGACTGTGTCCCACGTCCGACCCGCAGATTTGAGGCTGAGTCATGCGTTTTATGCAAATTAATTTGCTAAATCCTGCTACTTCAATCATTTCCTGATTCGCTCATTTTCTGCTTGGTTTAGAATGTCTACATCTTTCTACTCTAGAAATTTCTACTCGGAAACCTCGAAACTTTCTACTTCCTCGGTTGTAACCTTTTGAAAATATATATGTCATATAGAACCTTGTTGTCGCTGGTTCAAGGTAATGATAGAGACATATCAAATTTCATTTTGGTTTTGAGTGGGTTGACTTTTACGTTGACTATTATAATTTTTTGGTTTTGCATGTTTGATTTTTTCGGTTGTAATAGCCGGTTAAGTATATTTGTTATCGTTTTATTGAGTTCGTTGTTAATTTTTTTCTATTTTACATTTCGTCGAGTTTTAGATCTAGGTTGACTTTTTCGGTTGACTATTATGATTTTAGTTTGCATGTTTGATTTTAGTTGTAATAGCTTCGGTTAAGTATACTTGTTATCATTTGTGGGTTCGATTGTTAATTTTTTCTATTTTTGTTTCGATTTGAGTTTAGATCTGAGTTGTTTTTAGGTTGTTATTTTAAATCGAACAAATACTTATTTTTAGGTTGCGTATTTGTTTTACATGGTTATTTAAACTAGTAACATTGATTTAGTGTTATGTTGTTTTGATATTTGTTTGTAAATTAGGGTTTCGGTTTGGGAAAAATTCATTAATTAAGGGTTGATTTTGTAATTAGAGGTTCAATTTGGAAAATTATTAATTAGGGTTTCGATTTAGGGGAAAATTATTAATTAGGGTTTCAATTTTTGTAATTGATTAATCAATTTTTGTAATTAGGATTCGATTAAACGGTTTGTAATTAGGGTTTCAATTTTGTAATTCAATTAAATAATTTTGTAATTAGGGTTTTTGATTTATGCGATTAGGGTTTGATTAGGGTTTCAATTTTGTAATTAGGATTTCAATTTTGTAATTCAATTAAATAATTTTGTAATTATTGTTTTATTTAAACTGTTTAATTTTTTGTCATTGAGTCTAATATGGAGTGCTCATTTGTTGAATGTTGGAGGCCAACTGAATTGGAATAACCCCCATATGGATAATGATGAGGAAATGGTATAAAGTCACGTCAATTCGATTGAGGGTGGGGATGGCTGAGCTGGAGGTGGATTCGGTTGAGAGTAATGAGAGAGTTGCTGATCCAAATGAGAGAGATGCCCCTGTTGAGGGCAATGAGAGAGTTCACCCAATCACATGACAAAAGCGAGCTTCTTGATAGCGGCATGGTTTGGGGACATTTAAACCTATTGTGATGCTTGGTGGAAAAAGAAAAATAAATGTACTTTCATTTGTGGTAGACTGTCGACGAGCTAAAGGGTACAACATCACATTTGATTAGGCATTTGAAATTGGCATGCTTGACTAGACCGCAAACTTCTTTCCCAAGGTTGAGAGAGTGTAGGTCGATGGTTCTAAATTTGTACGATCTCGAACTTCCACATTTACAGAAGAAACTTGGATTACATTCTAAATTTTACATTTGATTTTGCAAAGGTAAAACTCTTGGCTTCTCATATGATTCTTGCACATGAATATCCTTTCATAATAGTTGAGCATAAGGTGTTTAATGAGTTTAGAAAGCTTCACATCTCGTTATAAATCAGTAGGTATTTGGTTAGGAAAGAATGCTTTGCTGTTTTTGAAAATGAAAGGGTTAAAATTAAGGGACTTTTGAGTAAGGTTGCTAGGGTTGGGTTAACAACTGATTGTTGGTGGTCTGGGGTTCAAAGGATAGGATATATGGTTATTACTTGTCACTATGTTGATAGGAATTGGAATCTGCAGAAAAGGGTTTTATCTTTTGTTAATGTCCCACCACCCCATAATGGGGTTGCATTAGCTAAAGAAGTACATAGAGTTGCCAAATTCTATGAAATTAGTGATAAAGTAGCTTCTGTTACAGTTGATAATGCAAGTGCTAATGATGTTTGTATTGATATTTTAAGAAAAGATTATAACTCTATTTCAAACCTGGTTTTGAATGGTAAACTGTTTCATGTTAGGTGTTGTGCCCATATAATGAATTTGCTGGTTAGAGATGGTTTAAAAGAGATTGAGAAAGTGACTGATGTTGTTAGAGAAGGTGTTAAGTTCTTGTTTGGTTCTGAAAACAGATTGAATTCATTTAATGAACATAGGATTAATTTGCAATTGCCATCTAATAAGTTGAGTGTTAGATAATAACCTTTGAATGGAATTCAACTTACATGTGATGTTGTCTACTTTGCGTATAAGTATGAAGGTCTTTTACTAAATTTGGAAGGATGATGAGAAGCTTTTTTTGAGGTTACGTCTAGTGATTATGAATGGGCACAAGTTCATGAGGTGTGTGAATTCATGAGGTGTTCAGTGTGACAAATTTGATTAGTGGCTGACGATTATCCAGCGTGTCATTTTTTTGATTGAGTTAAGTAGGATTAAAGAGGCTTGATAAATGTTCAATTGGATAATGGTACTACCAAACATATGCGATGTGGCTCTAAGAATGTCAACTTAAATATGACATGGAAAATATTGGAAAAGAATGTGATTTGTTTGCTTTCTTTTGGTTAGTGCTGGATCCCCCAGGTATATGAGTTATGATCGAGTTTCTTGATGAATCAGTATATCCCATAGATTATGAGGCTAGATTGGAAGCTGTGTTTAGGAGTTTCGGTGATCTTTATGTCGATTATCTTTATGGCATATATGGTGATGATAAAAGGCAAAGCCCGCAACCGTAGATACTTGGAAACAACAGCTTGTTCCACGATTAACAAAAGAAGGTATGATGAATACAAATTGAAAGCTATAAGCGTGGGAAAGAAAAAACAGACACAGATCCTATTGGCTGACTTCTAATGTGGATAACTTTGATGTTTCTTGGTTGGTGGAAAGGGAATGAGGGAGGTACTTAAATATTGTCCAAGATGGCAGTGGACGTTTTATCCATTCAATCCTAGCTGATAAGTGAGAATCCACACTTTGAATCTTTGGTGGTAGAGTGATTGATAAAAAAAGAGCCTTAGAGACACAGTTGAAGTCCTTCTTTGTGGTGGAGATTGGATCAAGGCAGCTTATGTCATTAGATCTTTCAGAGATGTATGTTTTTTTGTTACTTATTTTTACCTTTTTTTACATTTTCTTACTTTTTAACTTTTTTCTATTCAACAACTTTGTTGACCATTTTTTATAATGAAATGATCCAATTGAATTGGAATATATGACAAAGAGTTTCAAAATGGAAGATCTAAGTCAATACAATGCCCTTTGGTATTTTATTTAAGCTGTTTTTTAATTTGTTTTTTGTATTTCCATCTGTTTTTTATTTAAGCATTTTTTTTTTGAATTTTTTTTTTGTTGTTGTGGTTAGTGCTTACTGCCTTCTTTACTGTCGATGAGTTCGAGTTTATCACTCACATTCAACTTGACCCCCTCAAGAGACAAACCCACTTGATAGTGGCAAGCCGCTGAAAAGAAAATTATAATTGACTTGGAATTGATTGGATGAGGAGTTGAGGTTATACTCAATTATATATTCAACTTGGAGCACACTTTTTCAACATAACACCCTTTAATCAATTTTAAATCACCAATTTAACATCATAACAACTATAATAAAGATTGATATAACGCCACTACGCATTTAAAGTGTATAAAAATATCCGCATAAAAGTCAGCGAAAACCTAAAAGTCAACGCTTCATGTGCGTCCTCAGCTTGATCCTGCAAATCACGAATTCATCACTTATATACGTCCACGGAGGCCATAACCAGTAAGATTTATCGTAAAATTCGGTATGGAAAAGTCAGCTAAAAGTCAACTAATAGCCGAAACCGAGAAATATGCGAAGACTTGAAATTTCTTCGTAGCTGAAGAGAATGATGGGAAAACGATGATACATAGCCGTTTTTGAGTTTGGCGACGATTGAAGAGAAAAATGGAAAATGTTGAGGGGAGTGTTATGCTCGGCCCAGCAAAGAAAAAGATGAAGATGATGAAGTGTTGTGATGATGTGGAAGATAAGCGTACCAAGATATTTTAAAAAGCCGCCGAGTCCCGTTCGGTTTTTCGGTTAATTCTCGCTTATAGGTACCTAAATCTCCACGAACGAATTTCAAAAGATAAAATTCTTCCACACAGCTACTAAATTATAAATGAAATTCGGCTAAAATTTTATGAGAAATAATATCATCATCGAAATAATTTATATATCCCCGGGTCCGCGCCAGCAAAATAATTTTTTTTTTTCGTAGCGGGTTATTACGAGAACACAAAAGAATTTTTATCTTGGTTGGGCAGATCTTTGCACGTCCGGTCTTGAGTGTGACTCACTTCCAAGACTCCACGTATTACTTGGTATATGCAGGAGCCTAGGCGAGTATGAGTACAAACAACGGTAATATCAATCTAAAATAGAAAAAACTAAGTACAACGACACGCTACATCTTGGGCTAATGGCCACGTGCGACCACACGTTTATCAAAATAATAATAGGATATTATTTTTTCCTATCATTTTATTTTTGTGCTACATTCATGATTGTATTGTAGAGGTCCATTATAGCTCTTAAAGTGCGATCAAGTTGTCGGCAACTTTTGATCGCGATGAGCCTCTAGAAAAGTGCCGGACTAGGAATAGAGAAAATCGAAAATCCTCGATCGCATAAAAATTTGCGCATGTGAAACGATATGTTAAAGAAAAGAAGTAAAAAACAACATAGAAAAAATATGTAAGACAAAATAATGTGATCATATAATATAAATGAGATCAGGTTAGGCGTGTCTTAACACCGTCATAATTGTAGGAGGGCAAAATTTCCAAGTGATTAACGATTATGTGAAGGGGCATGTGATTCCCGAAACAACAGTCCACGTATGGAGACAAGCAACGACATGTACCTAGTAGCTTGATAACATGTCTTACTTGATAAGGACATCAATTGTGTCTAGAGGGGCATGTGGGAATTAAGCCATAATGAGCAATTTTAGTTATCAAAATGAATTACATCTATACCGGGTAATATATTTATTGTAAAGAGCCGATGTTGCATTAGCTACAAGGCATTTCAGTTCTCACACTTTCGAGACCACTACGTTCTTATTGCCATAAATTTGGGTGCTACGCTCTACATACCCTTGATTTTCATCTTTTTCACATCATTAAATCCACGAACAAATAGGATAATGAAAGGTAGCAAATCGATGCTTGTATAAAAAGTGGTAGAAAGCGAGTTGAAACGCCCGACTCACTGCCCTTTGAAGTACTTACGACAGCGCTTGGCTTCATACTACAATATTCTGGAGATCTTGGTGTATGTGACCTAGGAGTTTAGGTTATAGGATTAGAAGGGCTCAATGGTGAAAAATTTGATTTTCATCCAATTGACATGGGGTGAAGATTAGGATGGCCTTGATTAATGAACATCTAGATGTAGAATTAGAAGGTGATGATGTTGAAACTCCATAATTTATTGCAGTACGCTCCCAATCTGACAATATTCTGGAACTGGAGCTCATTTTTGGAAGACCATTGTTTGAGATGGCTTCCGGTACCGAAACAATTGCTAACTGTGGATTTAACGCTTCCTTAATTGACTTAAATAATTCTCTCTATAGTAGAGGTGGAGCGTTTTGGAGTTCATTCCACGCTTCTTTGAAGTCGTTCTTGCTAATACATGGCTCAACTGTACTAGCATCAATTTCAATATCCAACTTCTTCCAAAAATTGTGAAATTGAGAAAGTGGGATAATTAACCCGTAGGAATACAATAAGGCTATATGATGAGAACATAGAATACCATGATTGCATTTATAGTTGCAACCACATTTTGATAAATCACATTAATTATATTCTTGAAATTTTTAACACATTAACATAAAAAAAAAAACACTAAAATTCTTGAAAATCATAACATACCAATTTATTTTCTGATGAACTCATATGGTGATGGTTGAACAAATATGAAAATTATTTTTTGAAACTTAAGAAATGACTTTAATTTGAAATTTCAGATTTTTAAAATTCCAATTTCAAACATTTCATCATATTTATAACCAATCTCAAATCTACCACAATTAATTTCAAAAATTTAATTATCCAACCATAATAGTACTTTCTTATACAACTAAACACGTTTCACCCGAGCACACACAACATATGCTCGTTGTGTGTCCTAACACATGGAAAATGTGTTCGATTTGCCAAACGAGCACACATATTATATGCTCAATATGTATATGGAACACAATTGAACACTATCGAGTTTAGTTGATAGGTCCAGCACATAGGTAATGTGCTCGTTTTGCAAACTAGCACACACAATATACGTTTAGTTAGTATAAGGAAGACATGCTTCACACGTTGGAGGCTAATTTTTTTATTTTGCCAATTTACATATATAATTTAGCTAAATAAATTAACATAAACACAATATTGATATTTATAGAATTTATATAACAAAAATCACATTAATTACATTCTTGAAATTTTTAATACATTAACATAAAAAAAACTATAATTCTTCAAAATCAAAACATACCGATTTATTTTTGGATGAACTCATATGGATATGGTTGATCAAATATGAAAAATATTTTTTAAAACTTAAGAAATGACTTTGAAATTTCAGATTTTTAGAATTTCAATTTCAAAAATTTGTAGATTTTCTCAAAATTTCATCATATTTATAACCAATCTCAAATCTACGACAATTAATTTCATTTAATCATCCAACCATAATTGTACTTTCTTATACAACTAAACACGTTTTCACCCTAGAACACACAACATATGCTCGTTGTGTGTCCCAACACATGGAAAATGTGTTCGCTTTGTCAAACGAGCACACATATTATACGCTCAATATGTATA
The DNA here is from genome assembly GCA_019722365.1 of Lithospermum erythrorhizon. Lineage (NCBI taxonomy): Eukaryota > Viridiplantae > Streptophyta > Magnoliopsida > Boraginales > Boraginaceae > Lithospermum > Lithospermum erythrorhizon. The sequence continues at coordinate 397,436 of JADFUC010001348.1, forward strand.
TAGAACACAATTGAACACTATCGAGTTTAGATGATAGTTCCAACACATTTGTAATGTACTCTTTTGCAAACGAGCACACACAGTATACGTTCAATCAGTATAATGAACACATGCTTCACACGTTGGAGGCTGATTTTTTTTATTCTACCAATTTACTTATTTAATTTAGCGAAATAAATTAACATAAAACAATATTGATATTTATAAACATTTATATAACAAAAATCACATTAAATACATTCTTGAAATTTTTAACACATTAACATAAAAGTAAACACTAAAATTCTTGAAAACCATAACATACCGATTTATTTTCGGATGAACTCATATGGAAATTGTTGAACAAATATGAAAAGAAAACTATTTTTGAAACATAAGAAATGCCTTTAATTTGAAATTTCGAGATTTTTTAGAATTTGAATTTCAAAAAATTTGTAGAATTTTCTCAAAATTTCATGATATTTATAGCCAATCTCAATTCTACATGAATTAATTCCAAAAATTTAATTATCCGACCCATAATTGTACTTTCTTATACGACTAAACACGTTTTCACTGGCGTACACAACACCTTATGCTGCGTTGTGATAATCTGACATGGCTTGATATGTTAATATTTTGACACCGAGGAGTAGAGTTGGCATTTATGAACTTACTTTTTCACACCGAGGTAGGGGTTGGCGTTTATGGACACTTTTGACAACGAGGGGCCAGAGTTGGCGTCGGCGGGAAGTAAGAGTTTGACTCTAAAGGTTACCCGAGGGATAGTCCGATTCACCGGTTTTGATTGTGTTTCTTATGGCTTGATTACGAGGGCGTTGATGTGACACTCACAAATGCCGGTAGAAGGCCCAGTTAGTGTCGAGGGAGGCGAAAGTGGGGCGGGGGGCTCTCCCACGAGGTTAGGGTCGGGGTCACGAGATTAGTGTCGAGGGAAATTTGGTGGGCTCCGAGGTTAAGGTCGGGGGGGACGTTGAGGCTATGGTCGAGGAGGTCCTAAGGGGGCCGGCGAGGCGTCGTCGAGTTATAATACGAGGGGTCGGGAGGGGCGCGGTCCGGGGGGCGAGGAAGTCCTGAGGTCAATGAGGGGCATCGTCGAGGTACAAGGCAGGGGGGTGAGAGGCTCGGGGCCGAGGTGTTGAGGTTCATGCCGAAGAAGAGGAATGGAGGATCGCTACCGATCGAAGGTGGTTCTTGAGATCAGAGTGTTGCTTTTTGGCTTTGGTGGACACATCGCCCGAAAGAATTTGGGAAACTGCCATGAACCAAAGATTTGTCACTTTTCGGTTTCTTTGTCTAAAAAGATGGGATCCATCGAGTCTTAAAGGCTTCAAACATTTGGATAGGCGGAGTTGAGAAGACACCTGATTCTTGGAGTTTGTTACTTTGCTAAGGCTACGTATATGATATTTCCTTTTTCACCTTTTGTGTTGTAATTTACTCTGCATTTTATTTTTTAGAACTATTGAATTTATTACTTAGTTTTTGATTAAGTTGTTTCATTTTGTGCATATTAGAATTGGGGAGATATCCGTCAATATTTATATAGAATCACCTAATGTTATGTTCTATTCTTTGCCCAGTTAATAAAAATGCTTTTCACATTGACTTGTTACATTATTTGCATATTACGGTATTATGCAGTTTGAATCGCTTGGTTTTACCGTCAGTAATAGTTTGATGAATAGTATGTGAGTTTTGATTATACGGTACTAATGTTATCACGAGGAGGCAGCGGTTTCCTTGCGTCCGTGATATCAATTTCCAACGTCCCAATAAAGCCATTATCGCGGCATTTGTAGAAGCGTGGCATCCCGAGAAGCGAGCAGTTTCCATATGCCGTTGGTGAGATGAGAATCACCTGCGATGTTGAGCAAATTATGGGCATTCATTGTTCGGGCGTAAAATAAATGTCGATAGTATTTTAAGATCTGTTCTTTTAGAGCTTATCGGTCCCTAATGGCATGAAAGGAGAGCGTCAAGTTGGCTCGTGCAGTAGGGCTCGGTAAATATCGCTTGCTTACGACTCCGAAGTC